>ML663006.1:21007268-21078925 GCA_007570785.1 Antilocapra americana
TCAGTTGATGGGCATCTAGGTTGCTTCCATGTCCTGGCTATTGTAAACAATGCAGCGATGAACATTGGGGTGCATGTGGCTCTTTCAATTCTGGTTTCCTCGGTGTATATGCCCAGCAGTGGGATTGCCGGGTCATATGGCAGGTCTATTTGCAGCTTTTTAAGGAACCTCCACACTGTTTTCCATAGTGGCTGTACTAGTTTGCATTCCCACCAACAGTGTAAGAGGGTTCCCTTTTCTCCACATCCTCTCCAGCATTTATTGCTTGTAGACTTTTGGATGGCAGCCATTCTGACTGGTGTAAAGTGGTACCTCATTGTGGTTTTGATTTGCATTTCTCTGATAATGAGTGATGTTGAGCATCTTTTCATGTGTTTGTTAGCCATTTTTATGTCTTCTTTGGAGAAATGTCTGTTAAGTTCTTTGGCCCACTTTTTAATTGGGTTGTTTATTTTTCTAGAATGGAGCTGCAGGAGTTGTTTGTAAATTTTTGAGATTAATTGTTTGTCTGTTGCTTCATTGGCTATTATTTTCTCCCATTCTGAAGGCTGTCTTTTCACCTTGCTTATAGTTTCCTTTGTTGTGCAAAAGCTTTTAATTTTAATTAGGTCCCATTTGTTTATTCGTGTTTTTATTTCCAATATTCTGGGAGGTGGGTCATGGAGTATCCCGCTTTGGGTTATGGCAGAGAGTGTTTTGCCTATGTTATCCTCTAGGAGTTTTATAGTTTCTGGTCTTATGCTTAGATCTTTGATCCATTTTGAGTTTATCTTTGTGTATGGTGTTAGAAAGTGATCTAGTTTCATTCTTTTACAAGTGGCTGTCCAGTTTTCCCAGCACCACTTGTTAAAGAGATTGTCTTTTCTGCATTGTATATTCTTGCCTCCTTTGATAATTGACTCAAAAATTTTAAAGTTAGCTTTTAAAGTCCTTTTCATTCACATCTCATATTCAATCTCTTACTAAGTTTTCCACAGATACTTAGGTTTCCAATTTAATTTCTATTCTTGCTTTTGATATTTGCCTCTGAAATTTTATTTCTGATTAAAAAAAATAAAAGCCTTCTTAAACTGTGTTACTTTACAACTGATAAGTTAACAATATTTTGAAAACTAACTTCAAAATTTCTGATCCTAAAACTCAAGAATTTAAGTTTATTTAAATTTTGTTGCTATATAATGCCTGAGATATTCACTATGCTTTTGGGTTTTTGATTCACACTTAAACGTACTGCATTCTGATAACTTCCCAAAGTGAATTATGATGTGTGTGACATAGTGTGTCTGCCACCAGCAAAATAGGATATACATGCTAGTTTAATGTTTCATAGTTCGATATATTCATTTACACAAGAAAATTACTTTGCAACTTTTTATTCAAATATAAAAAACTCACAATTGTTGCAGAATATAGAATAGGAAAAAAGATTCTTAGAGGAGAGAAATTTTTCTTTCAGATTAGTAAGCAAAGTGTATATTGAGAGAAAATATAAAATTCCTTACATCAGAGTAGGAAATTTTAGTGCCATATTAGGTACTAACAAGAATGTTCAAGTACAAGACGTCTTTCTTATTTTCAATGTGATTCCTGAGAAGAGACATGCACATCAAAGCAGTCAAGTAAAATGTAAGATGATAAATAATTAAGGACCAAATGAATGGAAGCCCTAGTTCATGTAGAAATGTTAAGTGTTGGGTGAATCATTGAGTATCCTACACAATGTCCAACAGAGGTGAATTCAGTGTAATTCTAAAGCATTAGAAGGATGATGCTGAAAAAACAGAGTTAACTTTAACAATATTCTTTTGAAACATGTAACAAGTGATTACACTGAAGGCTTTAAATATCTTACAATTTCATTTGTTAATTATACCACACAGTAAACTAGAAAAAAAAAACAAAAGAATAAGCATCACTTTAGGTGACAGAGGAGTGGATTCTATGAATTTGGGCAGAAGTTCTCCAGAATTTCCAAGTTTCTCTGTGTCATGGTCATGATCATAGATTGACAGTGAGCATGTGTTGGATTAAGGAATTTGAAGAGAGTAACAGATTTGAGAAAGTTTTGTAAAAAATGGAAGAGGCACCATCACATAAGAACAAATAGCGGAGAAAATGTATGTGTGTGAATTTTGAATTAAAGTATTTTTCTTTTCTCTCCTCCTCCTTATCTTCTTCCTCTTCTCTCACCTCCTCCTCTTTCTTCTTATTTTAGCAATTTTAAGCAGCTCTGATACAGAAGCACAAAATGCAGCCCAATTTAGTGCCAGGGAGTTACATGCTGAGTGTTACATAAGGGCAAGGAGAGTGAAGGTGTTGACAAAAGCTCAACTTAGGTGGGAAGAAAGTGATGACTCAAGGAGTCTGCAGATTAGGAGAAAATGACAAGTTAAAGGACCCTTGAAAGACAGGACATTATAGGTGATGAACCCTAAAAATGCTACAATAATAGGGATTATAATTAGAGAGAAAGATATCATAGGTTGAAATTCCAGAGGTGCAGTGATTTTTAGGTGATGGCAAAGTTGTCATGGCAGCTCTGGGTGTGAAGAGAAATGAAGTGAGTGTCCATCCATTCTAGAGCTATAAGAAACAGGCACCATCAATGTTACTTATATGGAATGTAAACCACAAACTGACATTCTTCATGAGACTGGAAGGATGACGAAACCGGCAAAGACTGAATGGTTGAGGATGAAGGACTTTTAAGTAAAAAGAGGAGGTTTTAATAATCTGCAGGCAACAGTGTAGCCCAGGGCAGGAAAGGGTGTCCTGTCATTGGGGGAGGGCCAGATTTCAGCCTGGCAAGGAGACCGATGGAGAATTGAGACCAAAGTGGATGACGTGAAACATGTGTACACCACAGAGACTGGTCTTCAGAGACTGCCTTGGGGCTGAATTTGAAAGAGGGAATGAAAAGAGATTCTTATTTTGGTTTTCTGGCCATAAGGTTCCCAGCGGAATTCTGGTGAGGGATGTGTCAGTCAGTTCTGGAGAAGATCCTGGTCAGAAGCCTGCAAGGACTCCTGGTCAGGCAGAGAACACAGGCGTTACTTATCACACTTACATGTCTCAGACACCATTTCCATCATGAAAGGAACAAAATGGCGTTTGGCAGTCTCCCTTGAGGAACCTGATTTCAGTTTTTATCATTTACCCCTTTAATTGTGTGTTAAAGCAAAACGTGTTCTGTCTTAGGTCAACAGGCCCTGTGGTCGCTGCCGTTTGGTCCATGTGTCCTCCGTTTTTCCTGTAGTTTCAGGACCACCCAGTCTAAATTCCAAATGACAACATTTGCATCCCTTAGAGCACTTTGTCTGTAGTCAAGGCTTGCTCTCCCTCACGTATGACATCTCTGCCAAGGGGGACCAGTGTGCCTGGATGGTGAGAGTGAATCTGAGGCTGCCTCTGAACTAGCTCCCAGAGCTCCCCTGCAGGGCCGACTCCAGGTGCTCACAGCCGAAACTTGCTTAGTGGCTTCCTCCTTTTCTCAGCCGGACTTCTCCACTCCCTAATGGTATTTCTGGGATCTGTTCTCTTAGATTCTTGTCACGGGCAAAGCCAACTAAGAGAGGTCCCAAGAAAAGAAATGCCATCATCCACGCATTCCAAGTGGAAGTTTGGTATGACATGGGTCTCCAACATCCGGGATCTAATGCCTGATGATCTGAGGTGAAGTTGACGTGATGCTAGAAAAGTGCGCAATAAATTCAATGCCCTTGAATCATCTGGAAACCATCTCCTCACTGGTCCTTGGAAAAATTGTCTTCCATGAAACTGGACCTTGGTACTGAAAAGGTTAGGGAAAGCTGTGCTGGATTACTCAAGGAGGACTCAAGAAGGAAGGGAGTGTCTAGGAACAATTTGTCATCCTTAAATATCAGACTATAATGAGGACTAGATGACCAAGAGCGGGCTTGGTTGGAAAGAATTTCTTTGAGAGAGTTGTGAGTCAAACCCCATCATGGTGAAGGGGCAGGTTGCACTTTCCCTTGCTCACATCTAGAGAACGACTCACCCCTCCTCTGGCAGGTTCACAGGGAAGCACTTCAGTTATAATTGACAAATAATGGCTATTCCTATTAGAGAATGATGGCTATTTTGTGTATTGTCAAAGACAGACTAGAAGTTGTGGGATTAGCCTCAGTATCATCTAGAGATAGTTCTCTCCACAGGAACTGGATGCAGAAAGAATTTGTTTGTTTGTTTTTTCCTGCTTTTAACCTTTAGAATTCAACTTTTCAGCATAACTGGTACAACCATTTTTTTGTTGTTTAGTTGCTAAGTCATGTCCTGCTCTTCTGACTCCATGGACTGTAGCCCAATAGGATTCTCTGTCCATGGGATTTCCCAGGCAAGAATACTGGAGTGGGTTGCTATTTCCTTCTCTAGGGGATCTTTCTGACCCAGGGATCAAACCCTGCTCTCCTGCATTACTGGCAGATTTTTTACTGCTGAGTCACCAAGGAAGCCCTTATTCATAAATTCACATATGTTCCTTGGCAACAAGAAAGTCAAGAGTTTCAATCCATGTTTGACTAAAACTCATGGAAAATTCTGGGAATGTGCATATAGCCAAAATTAGTAATGACTATCAATACTGTAGATAATAGGGGATCTTTTAAATCTTTGAATCCTAAATGAACTAATCTATGAATATTTTAGGGGCTTCCCAGGTGTCACTAGTGGTAAAGAAAATGCTTGCATATGCAGGAGACATAAGAGAGGCAGGTTCAATCCCTGAGTTGGGAAGATCCCATGGAGGAGGGCACAGCAGCCCACTCCAGTATTCTTGCCTGGAGAATCCCATGGACAGAGGAGCCTGGTGGCCTACAGTCCATAGAGTCGCAAAGAGTCAGACACACTGGAGCGACTTAGCATGCATGCTCATGAATATTTTAGCTGTCATTTTTAGTTCTATACTTAAATCTTTCAAGTGATTATGATTCTTGATGTGTGAACCGTAAGACTTTCTTACATATTAATATATACCTGCTTTGCATGAACTAGAAACAGCTACTTATGGAACTGCCTAAACTCACTGCTGCTCTAGCCTTGGTTAAGGGGTGCAGTTCACCATCAGGGCAGCTCTCCTTCATTTCTTGCTGTCCTTTCTCCACTTCTGCGTCCCGGACAGTTGCTCTCTGTACTCCTTGTTGTCATTCATTTTTCTGAACAGGTCCAGCTCAGGAGGACTAAATTGCAGTGAACTGTCAGTGCTGATGGACTGGCTGTCTTCCAGGCCCTTCTTGTTGGAGATCTTGTCGGACCATTACATGCTGATTATGGTTTATTGATGATGCCTGTGAAACTGCTTAACAGGCCAGATGTAGCATCTCTGAGCAGTGGAACCCTCATGACTGGTTAGTATGTGGTGCGGCACTTCTGCTTTCCACACTCCATGGTGCTGTATCAGTGGCACGCTGCCTGATAACCTCCTGAAGGACATGTAGTCCTTGATGGATTTGCTATCCAGTCTCTAGATGTTTCAGCCCACCTTGCTGCCTGAGTAGAAAAACCACAGTAACTTTGTGTATTCACTGGCATTTCTTCCTTCTTTAATACACTGTGTTTTTTTCAATCTTCTCTGAATATTAACAAGTTTTTGAACAATGTTTTCGTAGTTGAAAGTTGGTATATGAATAAATTAAAAATTGGAATCCTTGAACATTTGGGCTGTGGCAAGGATGTCTGTGTGTGAGTTAAGCTCTGTGATTGTTGAAATCATGTGTGTCTGTGTGTGTTAGTTGCTTGGTCGTGTCTGACTCTTTGTGACCCCATGGATGGACTGTAGCCCGCCAGGTTCCTCTGTCCATGGAGTTCTCCAGGCAACAATACTGGAGTGGGTAGCCATTTCCTTCTCCAGGTGATCTTCTCGACCCAAGGGCTGAACCCAGGTCTCTCTCATTGCAGACAGATTCTTCACCATGTGAGCCACCAGGGAAGTTCATGTTGTACCTTAAAACAAGAGCACTGATCTAGGTGATTTATGTGGTAAATAAGCTTCTGACCACTAGATGGGGCTATGAAACCTCTTGCATTATTAACTGAGCTCTTGCAAACATTTATTTTTCTTGAATGAAAAGTTTTTCCTTGAAAATTTCTTAGTCTTTTTCAAGTTTAACCCCACCCCGTACTGATGATTTTAAAAAACGCTCCAGATTCTCTGTAATGAAGACTAAGCAACATTACGGTAATGACATGGAAGTATAATCATTATATTATGTTTTAGGAAGGAAATGGATATATTGCCAAAGTCACCTCATAGTTAATTCAGACTTTTTACTAATAGGAATAGGGTTATCATGGTGACACCCTAACAATTCCTCCTTTCTTTCTTTCCCTATTTATTGGTCTGAGACACAACTCATTAACTTCATCTATTTGGATTGTGGACCCCAGATTGCCTCTGGGACTTAGAGGCAATGAGATTATGATTACATTTGCAGTGGGTATATAAACCACTACTGGTTTAATAGGCACACACAATAATTTTTCTTTTGCTCTCATTTACTTTGTGATAATCTGCAGGTCCTCGTGAACCTGGAGGAAAAAAAATCAATCCTGAAAAATGATTAGCATTTCCTATAAAAAACTGAGTATAATTGCAGTATTGTGCTACTTTATGTTTATTTTTATGTCAAAAGAAAGATTTATTTCACTTCACTTTAATTTACAAGTAATCATTTAACTGTTTTGGCTTTCACTTATTATAACCAAAACACAGAGAAAAAAATTCAGTTTTCCCAAATATTTTGTACTCCCTGGCAGAGAATAGAATGTATAAAATAGTCATTCAATAAGTACTTATTATATAAATCAAAGACTCAAGTTACCATAATTATATTTTGCATTATGAATTCAGTGCAATTTCATTTGTGTCTCTTATTATTGTTCAGACTTTAATTCATTGAATTATCATATATTTCCAGTAACAACTAATATTTACATAAGATTAGATGTGGTATTCTATATTTAAGACATATTTGGGGATACTGAAATAATAACAAAATTCAAGGGACCACTATGTTCCTCATTGATTCAGGTACATAAATGAGATTCATAGACTTTATTAATTTTAATCAAATGGCTTTCTCTTAACTCTAAGTTCAGATGGAAATTGGTAAATGGACAGAAGCTAACTGTCAGTCAAATATTTTTGATGGAGATTATTTGTGAAGAAAGACATAATCAAAAGATTCTTTTTAAAGAAGTTAAATGTATTTGGTAGAGCAGGGACATAAAATGGAAGGATGCTTCACTTGGCTCCTTGCTCCAAGAATGAAACAATTCTGGAAAACTGCAGATAAAGAATCAGCCATTAATCTCTGCTAGCATTCAAGCCAACTTGATACAAATATAGGAGCTAAAATGAGTCGATTTTACTTCTGAGAGTAAATACAACCTCAATTTCCTTTCAGTCTATAAAAGGCTTCTAAGAAATGTGATGAGACCTGGGCTCACACAAAGAAAACAATAAAATATATGTTTCATTTTCAAAATGAAACTAGCATACTTCCCTGATTATGACAGCAAGACAAATTCATAACAGAACATTCAGAAAATGCAAAAACTGCAAATGAGAAAATAAGAATTACCCATAATTCTATCACTCAAAAAAACAACTTTCAGACTTTTATTTGCATGCTTGTGTATTTGTAGAACCATGCTGACTATATTTTTCTAATTTGCCTTTGCTTTTTTTCCATGTAATATAGAGAGAGCTTTTTAAAAATCCCTAATCTCCTTTTTTAAAACATGATTTTAAAAAATAAAATAATGCAAATAATTCTATTATATAGATATACAATGATAATTTGACCAGGTGTGCATTTTAGATGACTTCTTAATCTTGACTACTGTATGCAATGCTACTATATATATATATATATATATTTTTTTTTTTTGGTCTGAGTTGATATTTGGTGAGAATCTGTCTCAGAATAACTTTTATAAATGAATTGTCATATAATACAATGATCTCAAACTTTTTCAGCACCAGGTACCAGTTTTGTGGAAGACAATTTTTCCATGGAAAATTTTATTCCACCGAAATTCAGGAGCATTACATATGTAATATTGTATAGTATATTACATATACATGCACTTCATTTCTATTATTATTACATCAGATCCACCACAGACCAACAGGCATTAGATCCTGGAAGCTGGGGACCCCATAATGGTTATGTTGTAAAAGATTTGTGTGTATTATACATTCAGCTCTGTATTTCACTACTGCTTTTTAATATATAAAAAGGAGCACCTCATAGGGCACTCTGATTCCTCCATTAACACAGCATATTGGAAACAACAGGGCAAGTGCAGGGTTGGTTCAGGTGCATTTTTCTAACAGTTGGTAGAAATACACAAAGGTTATATCTGTCTATACTTTCTAAGATGCTTGAACTTCTTATTTCTGAGGAGAACCTAAACACCAAACAGTATGTCACACAGCTACATTTGTAATCCTCATCCAGGAAGCATTTATTACAGCAGTGAGCACAAAGAATTAATGTAAAGGCACAGATGCCAGTCCCAGTAGGCCTGCTGACAGTAAGCATTTTACTAATTTTCTGTATCTGGCCATAACTTCAGCCAAAATTCCAATTATAGCAAAGCTCCTATAAATTTAGCTTCTTTCTCTAGAAGCCCAATGAAATAATGATGAAAGTTGTATTGTGCTCACCAACACAATATTACCGAGCAACTGTTATTAGCTGATTTCCTTATGAAACTATTTTGCTATTTTCTAAAGGAGAATTTTTAACTATACTTGTTTTTTCTTTAACTTTTTATTTTAAAATAATTTAAAATTCAGAGAGAAGTTGAAGGATAGGTCAAATGGTGGATCCTAATAACTCAGATTCCACAGTTAATGACATTTAACCACACTTGCCTTTTCATACTGTTAGTGGGATTTTCAAGGCAAGAATGCTGAGGTGGTTTGCCATTCCCTTCTTCAGAAGGGCAATGCCAAAGAGTATTTAAACTACTGCACAATTGCACTTATTTCACATGCTAGCAAAATGATGATTAAAATTCTCCAAAAGGGGGTTCAACAGTATGTGAACTGAGAACTTTCAGATGTTCAAGCTGGATTTAGAAAAGGCAGAGGAACCAGAGATCAAATTGCTAACATCCACTGGATCATAGAAAAAACAAGCAAATTCCAGAAAAACATCTACTTCTGCTTTATTGACTAAGCTAAAGCCTTTGTGTGGCTCACAACAAACTGTGGAAAATTCCTAAAGAAATGGGAATACCAGACCACCTTACCTGCTTCCTGAGGAATATCTGTGCAGATCAAGAAGCACCAGTTAGAACAGGACGTGGAACAATGGACTGGTTCCAAATTGGGAAAGGAGTATGTCAAGGCTGTACATACTTGTCATTTGCTTATTTAACTTATATACAGAGTACATCCTGTGAAATGCCAAGCTGGATTGGAATCAAGATTGCCAGGAGAAATATCACCAACCTCAGATATGCAGATGACACTACACTTATGGCAGAAAGTGAAGAGGAACTAAAGAGCCTCTTGATGAAGGTGAAAGAGGAGAGTGAAAAACCTGGCTTAAAACTCAACATTCAGAAAACTAAGATCATGGCATCCGGTCCCATCACTTCATGGCAAATAGATGGGGAAACAATGACAGACTTTATTTTCTTGGGCTCTAAAATTACTGCAGATGGGGACTTCAGCCACTAAATTAAAAGACACTTGCTCCTTAGAAGAAAAGCTATGACAAACCTAGACAGCATATTAAAAAGCAGAGACATTACTTTGCCTAAAAAGGTCTGTATTAGTCACAGCTATGGTTTTTCCAGTAGTCATGTATGTATGTGAGATTTGAACCATAAAGAAGATGGACCACCAAAGAATTGATGCTTTTGAACTACGGTGTTGGAGAAGACTTTTGAGAATTCCTTGGAGTGCAAGATCAAACCAGTCCATCCTAAAGGAAATCAGTCCTGAATATTCATTGGAAGGACTGATGCTGAGGCTGAAGCTCCAATATTTTGGCCACCTGATGCGAAGAGCCAAGCTCATTAGAAAAGACCTCGATGCTGGGAAAGATTGAAGGCAGAAGCAGAAGGGGATTAGAGTGGACGAGATGGTAGGATGGCATCACTGACTTGATGGACATGAGTTTGAGCAAGCTCCGGGAGATGGTGAAGGACAGGGAAGGCTGGCGTGCTTCAGTCCATGGGGTTCCAAAGAGTTGGACCTGACTGAGCGACTGAACAACAACAACAACCACACTTGACTGCATTCCGTAGTACCTGTCTACCTACCATCACACCCATCTACGTGTATGTATCTGGCAGGAATATCACCTAAGTCAGCAGTCTCCAATCTTTCTGTTACTAGGGACCAGTTTCATGGAAGACAAGTCTTCCACAGATGGAGGGGTTGGTTTGGGGATGATTCAAGCACATTATATGTTTATTGTGCACTGTATCTCTATTATTACTACATTGTAACATATAATAAAATAATTATACAATTGTTACTTGCCACTCACTGATAGGATTTTAATAGGCAGTAAATCTGCTAACGATTTATAGTGGTCTCTGTGCAGTCAAACTTCTCTGCTTCTGAGCATGTATATTTGCAGCCCCTTCCCAACGTTAGCATCACCACTTCAGCTCCACCTCAGAGCCTCAGGCAGTAGGTCCTCATAAGGAGAACACAACCTAGATCCTTCACATGTGCAGTTCACAGTAGGGTTCAGTTCCTATGAGAATTGAATGCCGCCACTGATCTGATAGGAGGCAGAGCTCAAGTGGTAATGAGAATGTTGGGGAGCAGGTGTAAATACAGATGAAGTTTCACTGGCTTGCCTCCCACTCACCTCCTGCTGTGCAGCCCAGTTCCTAACAAACCATGGACCAGGACCATCTGTGCCCCGGGGCTTGGGGACATCTAACCTAAGTGATGCTGTGTTCTTCTTACTATACTTTATCCAGTAAGTGACGACAATATCAATATTCCCATTCTTATTCCTGATGACTTTAACTCTGGTCACTTGATTAAGTAATGTCTCCTACATACAATGACTATTTTCTCTGTGTAATGAGTAATTACTTTGTGTTTTATGGGAAGACGCTTTGACAGTATGAACATTTAGCTTTCCTTATCAAACTTTTGCCCACTAATTTTAGCATCCATTGATGGTTTCTACCTGAAACAGTTGTTACTATGATTTTTGCCAGATGGTGATTTTCCAATTCCACCATTCTTTACATAAAAATGCCAGCTAACACTATCATTATTTATTTTGATGCTCACATTTCTGAAAATCTAGCCCATGCAGGAACTTTAAGCTAGTTTCAGTGGCGTTTTTAATATTCCCGTCATTCTTTGAGCAGTTTTTTGTGTTTAGCACATCGATATTTTCTAGGTTTATTTGTAGTTTTCCAGCCGTGGGCCCTGAATAAGCCATTCCTCTCTTGAGCCCAGTTTCTCTTAGAACAGCATGATATTTAGAAAACAAAAATATAATAAGCTAAGTGTGCTTATTGACATTGGTTTCACTATTTTCTTTCCCACTCAGCTGGCTAATTGATTAAACTAAGGAAAAAATAATGTGTGTGTGATACATGCATATATATATGTGTGTATATATATATATATATACATGCACACATTCAGACACATGTATAAATATATTTACATCCATGTTTTTCTCTCTCACTTTAAATTCATAACAATACCTAAGTTCACTACAATACCTCCAATTCCATCCCACATCCACAGCGTGCATTACAGCTTTTTTCCTTATTGTATCTGTCTGTAGTTCCCTTTCCTGACAGTGAGAACCCTGATCTCTGCTTTTCAGTACCTGTGAAGTTAATCCATTCAGATGATTTCTTGGAGCTGCAACCCCAAACCTCCTTTTGCAGCTGTCATATTGTACAGGAGCCTAACTCCCTTGGCTGGCTGCCTCCAACAAGTCCAGGAGAAAGGTACTGACAAGGAGAAGGAGAGAAGTGAAAGCTCTCTAATGGTTTTGGACTAAATCACCCAAAGATGGAAAGAAGAGAAAAAGTAAGAGAGGAGAAAAAGATCTTCTTTATATTTAACGGATAGATAATTTGGGTGAAAAAAACCCTTACTGTCAGCTTTTCTTTGAGCGGTTTTATTTCAATCAAACTAGATATATGACATTAAAAAAAAAAATAAGCCTCCCAAAGAGCAAGAATCAAATCTTTGATGAATAATGAAGGCCAATGTCACTGGAATGATCTGAGAATCCATGCAGTTTATCTCCAAGTCATGATTTTTCCCTTTATAGTTTGATCAGAGCTGCACAAAACTCTAGGGACAGATAGCTGACATACCTAGGATTATCCTTAATTCATTCTGATGTGTTCACTTTTGTTTAAATGATATTCAAACATAAGTGTTAACAATGCAGATTATAGACTTTTGGTTTTTTTGAGCTGTATTCATTCAGGAATGTGAGTTTCTTTTACAGAACATCAAAGATATCTAGAGCATTATTTGATGGTCAGCTGATAGAGCATAATGAAATTAAAGTTGTCTTCCTTATTGCTAATAAGTAGTATGGAATGACATTAAAATCTAATAGCTCAAATGCCCAACTTTTGACCATTCCGTGGAGTTGCTTACCTAATTCTTTAATGGCACAGAGAAACTGAAAGCAAAAGAAGAGAAATTGAAACACAAGCACTCTAGTGTAAATTCAACACTGTTTAGTAAGAATACTGTACACAAGACTGAGTTCTGTCAAGGAAAGAAAACTATTTTGCAATCAAATTAAATTATTGACACTATGTTAGAAGGCTACAATGAATGGGATGTAAGCTTGCATACATTATCTTTTCTAGCCTGTTTACTTAGAAAAATCCAGTCACAGATGATCTTATATTTTCTTGCATTGTTGTCAATGTTTCAATCACAGAAGATTGAATACTAGTCAATGGCATTGTCACACAGGTTAGAAACTGACAAAGTATATTTATTCAAAAATTTATTGAATGTTTACTATGTGCTAGGTATTATTCTAGATCCTTACAATAAAGTGATAGATATTATAGCATAGTGATAAATATCTATTCTGTGCCCTATTTCAGAAATTAATTCATTAAAGATCTATTGAACATAAGATAGGTAGAGCAATTCATATAAAATGATTTTAAGTGAATATTCAATCATAAATTCTCAATCATGAAACTGTTATACATCAGCAAAATGAAACCTATTTTCCAAAATTCCTTATTATTATGATATATGAAAATTGTTATTCAATACTACTACTAACATTTAAAAGTATGTCCATGAAAAAATGAAAAAAAAAAAAAGGTTGTTTTGGCTTCTGATTCACACTCAAGCCTTGATCTGCTATCTCTTCTTGGTTTAGTTCTCTTTCTAAATTTGATTCATATAAGGATTGATGATATATTAATGAAATGCCAAATTTTTATAAAAATTCCACTGCATATCCCTTCTGTTACCCCAAGTCCAGCATCTTCAGCAGCTTGACCTGGTCATTCAGACCTTGGCCATAAGAGGTCTTGGAAGAGCTGAGTTCAAGCAATATATCCTTCAATATTTCATCTCCTCTCCTTAAGATATACTGTACAGTTCATAACTCAGCCTATCTTTTTATGCTTTGAAATAGTATTGTTTAGCATAAGATTGGGTCCAGGTGTTTTGTAAATTAATACAATTATATAATTTATCGCTTGACTATTATTATGAATTAATCAGACTTTTTCCTGCAATAAAGAGTAAAGAGTTCTTTATAAATCAAGCTTTTGGCATCCTAGGTTAGGTATTAATTATAAATGAGTTAAACTGATGAGTTTTTCATTCTCTAATATGAAGTATGATTTTAATAAACCATAATTCTGGAAAATGGGGGAAAATTAGAAAAGTGATTGGTGAATATGATGATATAGTGCTATAGAAATCTGAGCACCAAAGAGGAAAGTGAACATAAGAAAAATGAAAGAAAATGATGTAGGAAAGGAAAAAAACTAAAATTTTTTTGAAAGTACTTAGTCATTATTATTGATAGCAAAACTTTAAGAAGTGCCCAACTAAGAGGGAATAGAAGTAAAAGGTGATTTAAGGATAGTTGTGGTGACACATTCCATTATGCTTCTCTATCAATAATTGTTTTAAAAAATAGAATGTACTGGGAATAGTCTATTTAGCATCCAACAAAGTTCTATTATTACTAAATAATCTGTAACTTTGTATAAATCTAACCTTCTAAATAGCCTGAAACCTTTCAAATGTCATATAATGTTGTTTTCAAGACTAAGAGTCAAAAGAATGCAACTGGTCAAAATGAAATAAAGCTATAAGAAACCTAATATATTTTAGAGGAAAACAACTACCACTTAGCATGAATAAGTAGTTCATTTATAATAGTTATTTGTCAGAGACAAAACAGGAAACCACTATGAGGTACTCCGCTTCTGCAAGATATATATTCCAATTACTTATATTGCCAATTGACTGTATTTGACATTGCTGAGTACTTTGCTCTTTAGAAGTGGAGGGCTCTATTAAATAATAAAAGGTCCTTTTTGTATGGACTATTGCCTCTAATTTAGGTTATAAATTTCTGTAGATGACAGCTCAAAGTCAAGACAGTTAACACCATGAATATTACTACTACCAATGTGTGAATAATTTTAAATGTTGTAGCTGATTTGTGTGATTCAATTTAAAAATGATGTATAGTTGCTGTGTAGAAATTTAAAATATTTTTATTAGTGATTGGGAGTTCTATAGGAGTTTTGTTCTTAATTTGATAAGCATAAAAATAATTATTTTGTATGTGCAAAGAGAAAAGAAAGAATTGGCAGCAAAAAAACCATACTGGAATTTCTCATAAACCTTTTAGACACTGTAGGGAACATACTATCCAAAACTCCCAGACCAGTGTAAAACAGATTAGTTGATATTTTTAAAGGGATAAAAAGTTAAAACTGATTTATGCAGAGCTAACAGACCACTAAGAGTTGATCCAAGTGTTAATGTGTGTTCAAAAAGGCTATAAATTGAATTTTCTTGTCTCATTTCTTCTTTTTTTTAAATGTCAGAGGCTTCATACTAACAACAAGCATTGTAATAAGTTTATGATGTAATCTTGTCATTACAAGTACCTTTTCTATTTCTTTTTAATTTTCTCCTTAAATATCTGTTTTCACTTGTTTGCTCTGTTTCTCTATAGGTTCTCACATTTATGATATGATTTCTTACCTCTGTGTGTGTATGTGATCTTGTAAAATATGTAGTAATCTTTGTGTTGTTTCACTGTACTTTAATTTGTACAAATAATATTGCTACATACTTCAATTTATACATGGTTCTCATTCTGGTTTGAGATTTTTTGCTTGTTTGTTTGCTTTTACTGCCAGATTACTTTAAAAGTGGCTGAAACAGTTTCTACTCCTATTGGTCTATGAAAGTCCCCAATCCCTTATAGTGTGGCAGGTTTGGTATTAATATGCAATCTGAATTTCTGCAAAATTCATTCTTGTAGGGTTAAGTCTTTGTTGTATTAATCTCTGGTTACGAGATGTTATTCTTTATTGATTTCAGATACCACAAATATCAGTCTCAGTCTGTCATCTATCTGTGTGCTGCTGATTAAAAATCTTTTAATTTTGACATAGTTTTACACAGAAAACTATTTGCATTTTGCTTTCTGTTCATGAAATCCTTATCTACCCCTAAGTCACAAACATACAGAATTCTCCTGCATTTTCCTTTTTAGCTTTATAATTTTACCTTTTACATTTACAGCTATGATATATCTGGAGTTCACATGCTTATGATGTGAGGAATCCAACTTCAGTTTTTCAATATTTGTAAGATTTTGCAGCTTCATTCATCTTTCCCCACTGAGATGTGTGCATGTGTGCTCGGGTGCTAAGTCGTGTTTAACTCTTTGCAACCCCATGGACTGTAGCCCACCAGGCTCCTCTGTCCATGGAATTCTCCAGGCAAGCATACTGGAGTGAGTTGGCATTTCCTATTCCAGGGGATCTGCCTGATCCAGGGACTGAATCTGTGTCTCTTGTATCTTCTGTATTGGCAGGTGAATTCTTTATCACTGCACCACCTGGGAAGCTCATAGTGTTAAAATTGCTATTAAATTTGTTGATTCAGTTATTTTTTCCATAGTTTTAAAAACATTTTTTATATACTTTAAATCCGTATTGTTAGCTGTATGTATGTTCATAACCATAATATCTTCTGTGTTATGGCCCTTTAATAGGCCGGGGCTTGGGGGTACAGAGTCGACGATAAAAAAAAATTAAGGAAGAGAGAAAGGAGAGAGAGAGAGAGAAATGAATAGAGACAAGGGGACCAAGACTCTGATGGAGTAAAGGCGTTTATTCAGCATAATGTGGGCATATATATACTGTCTTACAAGATAGCCTTTTCTGCAAAGATAAAGATCAAAAATCTTACAACTTATCCAGGAAACATAAGGCTAGAATCCATCTCAATGAGAAGGGGGTTGTAAAACTCACTTTCCATAACAGAAAGGGAAGAAGGCCATAAATAGTTACTTTTACTCTAAGAATGTATGCATTCCTTTTGTCCACGGGAGAGGTGTGCCTCTCCACTCATTTCTGAATATTCGGGGATTAGTAAGGGACATCAAGAAACAGCACACAGGAAGCCTCCTGTCAAATGCTTCCTGACACTTCTGGAGCTAGTGTAGCTTTTTATCATAATATAATGTCTCTTTTGTCTCATGGTATGTTTCACTGAGATTCAATTTTCTTATTTATAAAATTGCACAGGTTTACTTTTGCTTAATTTTTGATATTATATTCTTTTTTCTTCTAATTTCAGTCCTCTTGCTCTATTTCTTTGAAGAACATCTATTACACATGGTACATTGCTGAGTTTATTTTTATAAATTCAATTTTAGAGTCCTTGTTATTTAGACTGAAAATTTATTTATATTTTCCATGATTACAATTGAGTTAGAACTATTCTTTGCCACTTTATTTTATATTTTAACTTCGCTATTATTTATTCACTAAAAAGTGTTTTTAGTTACACTCTTACTTTAAAAGTTACACATTCATTTTTTTTCTGTTGGCAAATTCTAATTATTGAGATCATATTTATAGTAATACTTAGGTTCTCAATTTTATATCATCTGTCATAATTTACTTTTCTTTCTTGTTATCATAAATCTGTCAAGAGTGTACAGGGAGACTACTGAAGCTTATATTCAGTTAAAAAATTCAAATTTATCTTTGCAATCACATGTTAGTTCGGTGAAGTAGAATAAAATTGTAGTTTGAGTATGTCTTTGTTATTACTATATATCCAGAGATAGTGTTGAAAGTTTTATAAAAATCTTGATATTTTTCTTTGATTGTTCTTCTGGAAGTTTGTAGGAACTTCTAATTGTCTTTAATTTTCTTAAACTATGAATTTTATTTAAGTGTAAGTACAAAATATCTGCTTAGCATTTGCTAATTAATTTAATGATATTTCATCTTTCTTTAATTTTCATCATTTATTTTCTTATTTTCTTTTTTGACTACATAGTTATCTAAATGTTGACATGTTTAATTCTATATTTATGCCAAAGCCTTTGACTGTGTGGATCACAATAAACTGTGGAAAATTCTGAAAGCAATGGGAATACCAGACCACTTGACCTGTCTCTTGAGAAATCTGTATGCAGTTGAGGAAGCAACAGTTAGAACTGGACATGGAACAACAGACTGGTTCCAAATAGGAAAAGGAGTATGTCAAGGCTGTATGTTGTCATCTGCTTATTTAACTTATATACAGAGTACATGATGAGAAAAGCTGGGTGGGAAGAAGCACAAGCTGGAATCAAGATTGCCAGGAGAAATACCAATAATCTCAGATATGCAGATGACACTACCCTTATGGCAGAAAGCAATGAAGAACTAAAGAGCCTCTTGATGAAAGTGAAAGAAGAGAGTGAAAATTTGGCTTAAAACTCAACATTCAGAAAACTAAGATCATGGCATCCGGTCCCAGCACTTTATGGCAAATAGATGGAGAAAACAGTGGAAACAGTGGCTGACTTTATTTTCCTGGGCTCCAAAATCACTGAAGATGGTGATTGAAGCCATGAAATTAAAAGACACTTACTCCTTGGAAGGAAAGTTATGACCAACCTAGACAGCATATTAAAAAGCAGAGGCATTACTTTGCCAACAAAGGTCCGTCTAGTCAAGGCTATGGCTTTTCCAGTAGTCATGTATGGATGTGAGAGTGGACTATAAAGAAAGCTGAGTGCAGAAGAGTTGATGGGTTTGAACTGTGGTGTTGGAGAAGACTCTTGAGAGTCCCTTGGACTGCAAGGAGATCCAACCAGTCCATCCTAAAGGAGATCAGTCCTGGGTGTTCATTGGAAGGACTGATGTTGAAACTGAAATTCCAATACTTTGGCCACCTGATGTGAAGAGCTGACTCATTGGAAATGACACTGATGTTGGCAAAGATGGAGGGCAGGAGGAGAAGGGGTCGACAGGATGAGATGATTGGATGGCATCACTGACTCAATGAACATGGGTTTGGGTGGACTCCGGGAGTTGGTGATGGACAGGGAGGCCTGGCGTGCTGCGGTTCATGGGGTCGCAAAGAGTTGGACACAACTGAGCAACTGAACTGAACTGATATCACATTAAGATTTAAGAATATATAATTGACATATTTTTTCACTGACGATATTTCCAAGAAGAATTTTTAATTGATATTTAGTTAATTAATTAATTATCTATATTCATTCTTCTATTTAAACCATCAGTTGATATCTTTAGGTCAATTACACTTTCTCACAGAATGCAACTGTGCTTACATTTAATTACTTTTATTTTTGTATATAAGCAGATAATGATTACAAATAAAAATTTACAATATCACCATAAGACAAAATATTTGGAATGCGTTTCACAGAGGTTGTGTAAGTCCTCTATACTGAAACCTATAAAGCACTGCTGAGAGAAAATAAAGACTGAAATAAATGGGTAAACAAACCGTATTCACGGATTAGAAAACAATATTTTTAAGATGGCAGTTTTTCCCACATTGTCTGTAAATGAAAAGGAATCCCAATCAGAATCTCACTAGGCCTTAAACTTTGAAATTGACAAGCTGATTCTTAAATGTATATGGAATTGTGGGAGACAAAAATAGCCAAGGCAGTCTAGAAAATGTAAGACAAAGTTGAAGATTTGCACTTTATTTTTCATGACTTACAGGTTACTGTAGACAAGGAAATGTGTTACTGACATAAGAGAGAATAAGGAATCCAGAAATAAACATATACATACACAGTAAATTGGTTTTTGACAAATATGTCTAAATATTCATTGTTTAACATCTTTTTATTTATATTCTGATCAAAGATTGCTGAGCTTTTAGAATTTAGGAGACAACGGTTTTCATAAAATTTGCAAACATTCTCAACCATTATGTTTTTTAAAAAATGTGTTTCTGCTATTAGTAGCTATCTCGAGTCATTCTGGGAATCTAGTCTTACATGTATTAATTCGGTTGACATTTCTCACAGACACTAAGTCTCTGTTCATTCTTCTTTTTTGTTAAACCCAGCAGTTCTTTATTTGGATATTTCCCAGCTTCCACGGGTAAGGGGTTGACAGAGCATGGTGGGGAGGAAGCCTAGAAATGGACATGGGGAATGAGGGTAAGAGACAGCGTCCTCCAACCACCGTGGGGGCTGAGGGAAGATGGGCAGCACCCCAGTCTCTCTGGGTGCTCGCTGAGGTGAGCAGAGCCACTGCCAGGAGACCCTGGCCCACTGGGCGTGGGCGCCAGGCCCTAGGCCCCACCTGAGAGGACTCAGCTGGTGGCTTCCTCAGGACTGACCAGCTGCTTGAGCTTTCATTTCTGCTCTCAACGTCAGTGTGGGCCGCAGCCCAACGACACTTGGCCAGGCTCGCCTCTGTCTCTGTGTTCCGCCATCGCAGCCGCTGCTCCTGGTCTCATACAAGTTCCCTGAGAACTCACACGCTTGATGAAGTCTCCGGCAGCGGTATCCCGCTGCATCACCCCCCTGGTCACAAAGGAGTAATCTTTGCCGTTCTCCTCTCCTGGCCTCGGGTCCTTCTTAGTGTGGGACATGCTGAAGCCAAAGATGCTGCCATGTTCCTGCAGGAGTTTCTTCAGTAGGGTGCTCTTCCCAGCCCCCGAGGGGCCATTCAGGGCAACGGGCCTTGGTCCTGACAGTCCGTCCGAGGGAGGCCGGCCAAGGGTGGCCGCTATCAACCCGGCCAGTGGGCGCCGCAGCATGAAGGGCCTCTGTTCATTCTTACCCATTCTCTTTTCTCTCTGATTTTCAGGTTGGAAATTTTCTAGTACTTTTGTCTGCAAGTTTATCAGCCCTTCATTCTGTATCTCCAGTCTACCAATGCAGGAGACATAAGACAGGCAGGTTTAATCCCTGCGTTGGGAAGATCCCCTGGAGGAGGAAAGGGCAACCCATTCCAGTACTCTTGCCTAGAGAATCCCATGGACAGAGAAACCTGGAGGCCTACAGTCTATGGGGTCACAAAGAACTAGACATGACTAAAGAGACCCTGATAGCTCAGTTGGGAAAGAATCCACCTGCAACGTAGGAGACCTGGGATTCCTGGGTGGGAAAGATCCTCTGGAGAAGGGAAAGGCTACCCACTCCAGCATTCTGACCTGGAGAGTTCCATGGACTGTATAGTCCATGCGGTCACGAAGAGTGGGAAACAACTGAGAGACTTTCACTTTCACACACAAGGTACTTTTCAGCTCTATAATTTATCTTTGACTCCATTTTATGAATTCCATTTCTCTTCAGAGATTCTTCTTTTATTCAATCATTACAACCACCTTTTACTTTAAATCCTTGAAGATACTTATACAAGCTCTTTTATAGCCCTTACCTGCTAATCGTGATATCTCTGCCAGCTGTTTCTGCTGATTGCTTGTTATGGGTCACACTGCCCTGCTTGTTTATATATTCAGAGACTTTAAAGTATGTGATAAGTAATATTCATGACATTGTGACATGTGTCTGGATTAGATAGTGGTCCTCTAAGTGGTGATGTTTAATTTTTTTTTTTTTTTCCTAGAAAGCAGTTAAATTACCAGTAGGTCTATTTAATCTTGTCAGACTTTGCTGCTGCTTCTTTTTTTTTAAACTCTCCTTTATTTGTGAGTCTGCATCTTGTTTTGTTTCTGTTTTTCAGTTTTGTCTTTAGTTACAGGGTATGGCCCTTACTTTAGGCCATAGTTGTTACTCCTAAGGCATGGTCTTTTAGGGGTCTCAACTAAGTGTCTGATGTTCACCTAAAAGTTTCTAAGCACCTTGCATTGTATAGCCTTTCTTATACTGTCTCTTATTAGCTAGCAATTCTATAGTCTTGTCAAGACTTGCTAACCAAATAGTCTTTATTTTTAAACTTTTCTTTAGTTTTATTGAAGTAAAATTGGAATATAACACTGTATAAGTTTAAGGTGCACAATCCAATGATATTACATACATATATATTTATTGAAGTAATCATCATAATAAATTTAGTTAATATCCATCACCTCACATAGTTATATACTATTCTTGACAAAGAACTTGCACAGGCCAGCCCTTGCTCAAAACCTTGTGAAGAAGACCCTCTACTGTCCTGGATTCTTCTCATACCAGCCTTTTATTGGCATGCTTCTCTATGAATTTCAGCCTCTTTGGTTGTCTGAGTACTACTATAGGTCTTTTTTAGGTCAGTGAGTTGACTTGCTTCATTCGAGTTATACTTCTTTTGGCTACAGAAAGCCCATGTAAGAAAACCCTAGAAAACAGGACTAACACCCTTGATCTCCTGAATTTTCTTTATCTCAAGAAGCACATTTATGCATTGCTTGTTTTCTAGTTACTAGAGACACTTGTCACATTTATTTTGTCCAGTTTTATTCTTATTGAGAGTAGAAGAGATAGTGTAATCTTGGCCCTCCTAATTTCATTTGTGGGGACTTTCAGTACATTTAACTTCATTATATCTGACTGGAGCTTAAGAATTAATGGCATTTTTGTTGATACAGTGTTTTATTTAATATTCTATCGCTTTATAAATTGTTATAGTGTATAACATCATAACCCACAATCATAGAATTCAGTGCTAAAAATTTTTTTCCCCTTAGAACTATCTGTTGGTTTATAGATAGGTAAATACATAAATGTTGTTGTTGTTTTTCAGGCTCTAAGTTGTGCCCAACTCTTTGTGACCCCATGGACTGTAGCATGTCAGGATCGTCTGTCCTCTACTATCTCCTGGAGTTTGTTCAGATACATGTAAATTGAGTAAATGATGCTATCTAACCATCTCATTCTCTGCCACCCCCTTCTCCTAACAAACTGACTTCTGCTGTTATTTTTTCCAAATCTCCTGTCTCTTCTTGATAGGCCCCAGTCTGGAACCACATTGAGAAAAACATTCTGGGGAATGTAACTCCTGGTGTAACTCCTTTGTAACTCCTTTGGACTCTGCACAAGGAAACCATGTGAAAAGGTAGTTCTGATGCTGAGTTGATAACAAGCAGTGAAGCACAAGTGTGATTTCCCCCAATATCTCACATATATGTATTTTTCTAAAATTGAAAACTATTTTTGTTGTCAGAGAATTCTGAATATATTTTATTTTTTCAAATTAATTTAATTTTTATTTTATATTGGGGCATGTTTGTTTTATAATACTGTGTTAATTTCAAGTGTGTCAACTTTCCTTATTAATTGTTTTCACTTACTGCCCTCAACCCTGTTGGCCTATGTGGTACGATTTTTCCATTCTGCTTTTCAATTAATTTCATAATATTTGCTTACTTTGGTTATTCAACAAGCATTTATTGAGTCCCTACCATGTGCTAGGCATGGTTTCTAGATTGTGGGTATACAAAGGCAAACAAAATAATAAAAATTCCCTTCTTAATAGCTAAAATGTAAACTATGTTAGACAGTTAGAGTTGTTATGGTAAAAAATAATTCAGGGAAGAGATATTAAAGCTTTTGTCAGGGAGGCAGCTTTGCAATATTAAATAATAAAGTAGAGAGAATATCATTGAAATTTTAACATTTGAGTCACATTGTAGAAGTTGATCATTTTGTTTCACATTTCTCCATGTGTTTATTTCTCATCTCCTGTATTTTCTGCTCTCTATTCCTTCTTTATCATTTATCCTTAGTATTTATACTTCTCTAAATATAAATATATATCTATCTTTTTTACTGACCTCATTAAATATAAGCTCCATGAAGACAGTGATTTTATAATATTTTGTTCATTTTTGTATTCTCAGCTCCAAGAAAGTGTTTATTTTATTTTTTTAAAGTGATAAATACAATTAAATGAGAAATTGAGTGAGTGCTTGAAGAAAAGCATTTCAGAGACCAGCCAGTATAAAGGCAGTGAAGAGAGAGTATGTATGGTAAATTAAATAAAAAACTAAGAGACCAGTATAGCTGGAGTGGAGTGAGTTTGGGAAACAACAATAGGAGATGAAAAGAGAAAAGTAATGGAGCAAGAGCCAGTGGCAGCTAACATCAGGCCTTAGGCCACTGTGATAATTTTGGCTCCTACTCTGAGTGACAGAGAAAGCTATTTGGATGGATCATATTAGTGGTGAAACCTCACTTTTGTTTTTACAGGATCATGCTGACTGTTGTATTGAGAACTGATTGAAGATTCAGGAACGGAAGCAGAGAGACCAGTTAGGAGTTCATTGCAATAAGAGCCTTCCCAATATTTGCTATTGTCCAAACTCTGTAAGTGTAACTACCTTATTGTCCAGAGCACTGTTTCTTCTGCTCAGTTCAAAGCAGGGAAAAATAAAAGCAAATATGAAGTGCCATTATAGATAAATTAAGGTGGGCAGAGAAAGATACTGAAAGCCACCTGTCTTGGTTTAAATCATGTACATGGAAGTAAACAATTTATACCTAATATCACTCTTAATAATTCAAAAATCTAAAATTTCAGTGAATGTAAATGTGAATGGAAGGCACACTTTGATACAAAAAGCATCTGCATAAGAATTTTTTAAATAGGTACTTTTGTATTTAAGAAAAAGCCTCTTCAATTATGTTTCAATGACAGTAAGTTATTTTCTAGTACTGATACAAAATAAATGTCTTCTGGGCAGTTAAATTTAAGAATGAGGCTCTAATATTCAGTCAACACATTGCTTAGTCTAGATAATTTAGTCATAAAAGAATGACTCTAGAAAATTTATTTAATCTGGCAAATAATTTGATCTTAAACCCATATTTCAATAAAATAAGTTGCAAGTAGGCAAAAACTTGACTGTGACTGTAACGTGGATGACAACAGTTTTCTCCTGTGGTAAGGCTGGAGAAACTTAATGCTCTAAGAATATGACACACTCTACATTTAATATCGAGCACTCTGTGTTTGATAAAAGTGTCTTGGTGAAATTCTGCATTGCACACAATCTTACTTTCTCACACACACACAAATTTAGTAACTAATATAATTTGCCAACTTCCAGAGATCACTGAAAGAAACAGACAATAGTGAACCCTGTTATTATATCTTGTATTTATATATTGGAAGATATTTTAAATATATGTTTGAGAAATTTTCTTTGTTACTAATATGCCAGAGATGAGCAATAACTAACATTTAATCAATGATTATCATGTGCTAAGAAACATGCTACATGTTTTATGTATATGCTCTTATTTAAGACTCACTAAAACCCTGTGAGTAACAGGCCATCATAATACTCATTTTAGAGATGAGAAAACAAGGCTAAGGGTTAATTCTTTAGTTCATGCAGATTGTAAGTGATCTGACAGAGATTCTAATTCTGATTCCAAAAAGTAGCTATTACCCACTACACAGGCC
Organism: Antilocapra americana; assembly: GCA_007570785.1. Classification (NCBI taxonomy): domain Eukaryota; kingdom Metazoa; phylum Chordata; class Mammalia; order Artiodactyla; family Antilocapridae; genus Antilocapra; species Antilocapra americana. The sequence continues at coordinate 21,032,169 of ML663006.1, forward strand.
ATAATTTAAAACTATACTGAGAATAATTAGCTATTGATGTAAAAAATAAAATATTTAACTTAAAATACCTAATGTTTTATTTTACATACATGATTTCTTTAAAAGTTAACCAGTTTCCAAAGTTCTACCCTTCGGTCTAGTTAACTGGATAGACATTTCTCCTATCAAAAAGGGTCAGAGTACCACAAAGAATGTGTTGATAAAAATATTTTGGTTTTAAATACCTGAATATAATTTCTGGAATCTGTCTGCAGAAATGGTACTTAGGCAGAGTCAATCGTAGGCCAGTCTTAGTGTTCTGTTACCTACTTCTATATTACAAATAATTCTAAAATATAGGAGCTAAATATCAATGACTCAGAATGGAGTTAAAGACACTAGAATAGCCAAGAGAAATCAGTTTTACAAGAACCTTCAGCTCATCAAAGCTTGTTTATGCTAAGGTTCAGGAAGTAATGTAGATGAAAGAATAGACCTAAAGTCACACAGGCATGGATTTGAATCCCATCCCTGCTGCTTTCTGAGCTTGTGACTTCTGGCAAGGCACTTAACAAACATTCTGTGTTGAATATAAAAATGGTGCTGGAAATACTATTTAAGCATTGTGAGGGATAATAATACTTTTTGTCTATCTGTCTAGCTAACTAGTTTTCCAGCTCTATCAGTTCCCTAGGTTTTCTGCAACAAATGACCAGGAGCTTTGTGATTTAAGTAACTAAAACTCATTGTCTCAGAGTTCCGGGAGACTTAAGCCTAAGATCAAGGTGTTGGTAGTGTTGGTGCCCTCTGATGGCTCTAGGGAAGACCCTGTTCACTCCTCTCTCCCAGCTCCTGGTGGTTTGCTGGTAATCCCTGGCTCTCTTCAGCTTATAAAAGCATTACCTTGATCCCTGCTTTTATTGTCACATGACATTTTTGATATCTGCGTCTGTCTTTGTGTCCAAATTTCCCCTTCTTATAAAGACACCAGTCATTCTGGATTAGGGGCTACCCTAATGACTTCATTTTAATGTATTAAATTTACAACAATGCTATTTACAAATAAGGTCACATTCTGAAGTGCTAGAGAGGGGGATTTAGGACTTCAAATATGAATTTGAGAGTATACAGTTTAATCCTTCTTTCTTTCATTTTGGATTGAAGAACAAAAGCTGACCCCACACTCTAAAGGACAGGCTGACTATTCTAGAGCTACAGTAATATATATTCATTTGATCAATAGCAATTCTCGGTAAACACATCTCTGAAAGCCAACAAATTTGTGACAGCCTCCTCCTTTGGGAAGTCAGCCACTCAGGAACAGGCTCACTTTAATAAACATGCCTCTGATGGCAATCAGTCAACAAGTACCTCAGCTTCCACCTAGACTGTCAGCCCACTGAAGCCCTTGAAACCTCTCCTGTACACGTGCTTCCCCAAATCCCATATAAGATCATTAATCAGCTCTGCTTGAAGACTGTGACTGACCAATCTAGTTTTCCCTTAATATACTAATGAATCCTAAATCTTTTTGTTTCAGGTATTACATAATTATTACACAAGTTTCATCATTCTTTAACAGACTGAATCAAATGAATGTATTAATAATCAATCAATAAGTGATAATTAATATTCTTGTTGAAATAAAGCAAAGGATCAGAGTTTTAAATTTGGTCCAGCAGAAACCAAAGATCTTGCCTGCTATTAGCTTTGCTAACAATTTCAAGAACATAAGCAATCCTGAGGTGCAGCTGAAGAATGGTGAGATCCCTGATTGTCAGTGCTGATTTCTAGCTCTTGTCTTTCCTTAAAGACACATCCTGAATTCAATTAACAGATGATGTCTTTAAGTAATGTACATAGTTACACTATTTACATACAATAGAGTCTTTTCAGTCCTGAAATATCTCCATTTTATGCTCACATAGTAATACAGAAAACTTTCCTGGGAACCATTACCCATAGATTCTAGGTTTGTTTACCATAAAATATTCTAGACAAATGAGCATTTCATACATAAGGATCCTTCTTCCAGCAAATAAAATTTCCTTTGTGGGCATAGCTTCCTACGATCCTGCTAATAATGGAGAGAATATATGCAAATCTGTAGCCTAATCCTTTTCTTGAAAATTATTAATAAAAATATAATTTACATTTTAGAATAAAAAATTTAATGGTAAAATGGAATATTTTTGAAAGTAGAGGATCTTTTGTTGTTGGTTGGTTGGTTTTGTTTGTTTTTTTTTTTTCTTTTAGCTCTGTTATTAATATTTGAATTATTATTTACAGATGGGTGCTCCAAGACAAAATTAAAATTATAGCATGAGAAGCCACTGAGACATTAAAAAATAGGGATTAAAGTCCATTGATGACAGAAGATCCAAGTAGTCCATCCTAAAGGAGATCAGACCTGGGTATTCATTGGACAGACTGATGTTGAAGCTGAAACTCCAATACTTTGGCCACTTCATGTGAAGAGTTGACTCATTTGAAAAGACCCTGATGCTGGGAAGGATTGGGGGCAGAAGGAGAAGGGGACGATAGAGGATGAGATGGTTGGATGGCATCACCAACTCAATGGACATGGGTTTGGGTAGACTCCGGGAGTTGGTGATGGACAGGGAGGCCTGGTGTGCTGCGATTCATGGGTTCGCAAAGAGTTGGACACGACTGAGCCACTGAACTGAACTGAACTGATGACATTATAATACTAACTGCCTTAAAACTTAATCTGTGGCTTTCATGGTGCTCAGATGGTAAAGAATCTGTCTGAAATGCAGAAGATCTGGGTTTGATACCTGAGTCAGGAAGAGCCCCTGGAGAAGGGAGCAGCTACCCACCCCAGTATAATCCCACGGACAAAGGAAGCTAGTGGGCTACAGTCCATGGGGTCACAAAGAGGTGGACACGCCTATGTGACTAACACTAAACCTTAATCTAGATAGTGAATATGACAAGTGATTAAAAAAAATGTTCTTTGAAATTTCATCTGAAAGAATAGTCTGCTATTCCCGACTCTTTACCCTTAACCAGAATTTTCCATTGCCTGTTCTCACAAGGATACCACTGCCTGAACCTCACGTACCAGATCACAAAGTTACTTAGACTTGTCTGAATTCAATTCAGTTCACTCAAGATGAAAGAAGAAAAAAAAAATTCTCACATCTCAAATGCCAAGTGTGATAAGTAGTTTCCAGGATGGCTGCTAACAATTTCTTTTCTCTAAGCACATGCTGCTCCTCACATCAGTAGGTGGGGCCTAATTCCTACTTCAATTATGAGTCTGAGACAAGACTTGTGTGACTATTTCCCTAGGAACCTTCTAGCTTCTTCCTGAGCCTCCTGGAATGCTCTTGGGATGCTCCCTAGGGGAGCCAAGAAACCATGCTCTGAGAAGTCCAAGGTACGTGGATAGTCCACGGTACATGGATAGTCCACATGCAGATGTTCCAGGTTGCAGCCTGTGTGAGTCTGTTCAGGCTCTCACAGCAAAATACCATACACTGATGGTCATAAACAGAGGAAACTTATTTTCTCACATATCTGGAAGCTAGAAGTACACGTTCAGGGTGTCAGCATTGTCAGGTCTGGCAAAGGCCTTCTCACTATGTCCTTATGAGGTGGGGAGAAAGAAAGCTCCCTGATGTCTCTTCTCATAAGGCACCAAATCTGTCAGACCAGGGCCCACCTTTATGACCTCATCTGAGAGTAACTACTTCCCAAAGATCCATCTCCAAATACCATCAAGTTAGGTGTTAGAGCATGGACATATAACTTTTTGGGGATACAAGCATTCATCCCATGACTTAGCCCTAAGTTACCTTCCAGCTTATAGCCAGCATTTCTGCACCACCAGTTATGTGAGAGAGCAGACTTCAGAGGACTGTAGGTTCAGCTGCTATCTTACTATAACCTCATAAGAAATTCCAAGTTTGAACCACTCAATCAACAGTAGTCAACTCACAGAACGATATCATTTTAGGCCACCAAATCTTAGGCTAACTTGGTATGCTGCAAAAGCTAATTCAATAGAAGCTAGCACCCAGTATTTAAATGCTGCTATAACAAAAACTATAATGTTTGGCATTGTTTGGGATGAGGGAGAGAGTAGAGCTTGTGAATATCTCAAGGAAACTCTTAAGCAAAGAATGGAAGACAGTGAGATTTTGTAACTGGACCCTGAAGAAAAGGCAGTCCGTATTATGTAATGGCTGAAAAAGTATGGCTAAACTGTTGCAAGGTTGGAAATATTAAGACATACCTACTAAAATGATAGATTTAGCTAAGGAAATTACCAGGTGGAATGTTAAAAGTATCAGTGGTTTCTTTTAGTCATGTATGATAAGATATGGATATATAGAAATGATCAAGAAGGAAGTATTCAAGATTCAAGCAGAACTTAAGAAAAATGTAATATAGTCAGCAACTATTAAGTAAAAATATAAAATTATTAATTATCTCCAAAAAATTTCAATAAAAAAGCACTTAAACTAAGAAATGACTGAATTCTATACTTCCCTTATCCTGTTCAAACTATATTTCATGTTCCATTTTGTCAATCAGTAATTTGCCAGTATTTTAAACTTCTGTGCACTTCTGCCAGGAGAAGATGAAGAAAATCAATACTCTCTGATGTGGTATTTGTAGGGGAAAATAGATCTTGAAAAAATAACTGGAATTGTAATAAGTGCTAATTTAGAGCAGTGGTTACCTAGGCAGGTCTACACATTTCAAAAAATGTTTTGGCCCTTGACCATCTCCTTGGAGATAACCTCTAAGCTCTTAGAATGTCCCGCTGATGTTTGTTTTTGTTTATCTGGGGTTTTGGCCATGCCAGATGGCTTATCTTAATAATGTGATTTATGGTGGGGGCCTTGGGCCACACAGTATAATTCGTCCACTAGAGGAGCTTAAGACTGAGACACAAAGCTCTTGGCCTACATGACCATCAAATCCCGGGATACCAAGGCTCTAGAGAGCGTCTCTGTCTGGTACACTTCACAAATGTTTTCTCGTATTGTTGTTGAGAGAATGAAATGCTGACTATAGGACTTCATTTAGAGAAAACAATTGAAATGGTGGCTGGGTTTTTTTAGACTCTGTCATACATGCTTCTCATCTTTACTCATTTCAATCTTTATCCTTTCACAGTAATAAACCATACCATCATATATCCATCAATATAACAGTTTTTCTGAGTTCTTCTAGAGAAACACTGACCTAAAGGTGGTCTTGGAGTTAGAGATACCATAGACATGAATAGACTGAGATATGAATGACGAGTGAAGAAGGAAGGAAGCTTATTAATTGGGTCTCAAAGTAGTATGTGCTTTACTTATAGGTTTGAATGTATGAATGAGCATATGAATCAGTTAAGATAAACATGCTGAATCTTAAGAATAGGAAGCAAAGTTTTAAAAAACTAAATAGGACAATTTAAAACAGCACAACTAACTTATTGATATTGGTATGAAAATGCAACTGACAAAATCAATGTATCATTATAAATGGATAATTAATATTTCTGACCAGCAAAAATCCATAACTCTAGTGTACATATGACTAGATTTAGAGTCAGCCAACCTAGATTTGAATAACTTAATTGTCAAATATTGTTTAAAAATAGTGGGTAAATTTTTCTGGACCTTGGTTTCTTTATTCATGCAATGAAAGCAATGATAATTCTTCTACCTTTGTCATAAAGTTTTCATGAATGCAAAACTATAATATTAAGAGGAGTATATTGAAAGTTACAGTATATGATTTTATGATTTGTCCATCATCACCATGACTTCTAAATTCCTTCTCCTTCTTCTAATTATTTGACCAGTACAGCCACTATTCTACTATTACTATTAACTGCAAAACTTAAAATGCCTAAGACATTGAGATAGTTGCTTTAGCAAAACGACTTTGAAAAAATAATCCCCAGTTGTTTCTCTCAAAATGATGTTAGGGAACTGATATTCATTGGAGAAGTTAACAGTCTTAGTTGTATTTCTTGAACAGAATGTATAGCCCTCATTTTTTTTTCTTGAGAAGGAGAGCTATTTCATACTAGATGGTCTTAAATAGATATTTTTTTTATATTACACACAACACAGAAAATATTGTGAATAAAATGCTTTGGTCAAATCTGTCTTTCTTCAGGATGAGAGTTAATCTAAAGACAAGCTAATAAGGTGCTTTGTGGTCTGTCATAAGAAGTTGTGGAAAACAGAGAGAATTGTCATAAGGAATAAGAATTATTCAAAGAGTCATGGAAAATAGGGATTGTCCATAAGAAAAAAACAATTCACCTCAATGCTCCTTACACTTTGCTTGAGGATTTTATGCACTGTTAATTTATTCATTGAGTTCTGTTTCTAAATACTCCAATGGAATCAAGACTGCTCCTCTTAAGGGGCAGGAAAAATGCCATAGGATTTTCAAATCAGAATTCGTGTTAATAAGTCAAGGCACAAAGGCTTGTCTGCTGAAATGGGAAGATTAACTCTGCGTGCATTTCTGTCCCTCACCTTTTTGTTTTGTTTTGTTTTGGCATTAACACAAAATGTGTTTTGTTGACTCATGGTGTGCCATATTAGTTAAATTAAACATCAAACATCTGTCTAACTTTAAGATTCCAACATGAGTATGTTGGCAGTCTCAGTAAAACCTGAGCTGTTAAAGGCCCTCAATCAGTCAAAAGGATAGAACTGCTGTAAAGGCAAACTCAGCAAGCAATTACATCAAAGGATTTAAAATCTATTTCAGTAATGCCTTCTGGATAATGACATTGATCTCAGCAGTCCCTTTGCAGATTTCCTGGTATTGAAAAGCAGGGTTCTGCATGGTTTCACATTTAGAAAAACACCATTCACCATTTCTTTTTATGTGAACATAGCTCAGTTCTCTTGAATATACCTACACAGCTATTTCTGACATAACATCCGTAAGTTAATAGACTTTTCTTCACAAAGCTAAAATTCACTCTTTATACACAATATTTTGTTGTTGTTCTCTTCCATCACACCAATTTTGCCAAAGTGGGAGAAATAATGAGAAGACCTTACTATCTTTTACATTCATGTTTGTCTCCTACTCTAAATCAAGCATTATAAATAAATAGATCAACCAATCAATCCATATTTCTTTTTGTACTTTTATCTTCACTCTGTTTCCTTATCTTCTGATATGCATAAATGAAATGGTTACAGATAAGAATGCTTCAAATAGAAATTTTCATAGACTTCCTTTCTTCCTTTTTTCCTCTCTCCTCCTCTCTTTTTCACTGCCTTCCTTCTACCCTTCCGCTTCTCTCAATTTTTCTCTCCTTTTTTTTTTCTTTCAGGGGTTTGGTTAGGGGAGAGATTTATTCAGGGACTTTTGTGAACTATCCACAGATTTTTTAAGTGGTTTTTAATGATGGCCAAGTCTTCTATTTTACTTTTTAAGCAATTGCTCTGGTGAAGAAATGTGTGTGTGTGCTTAGTCACTCAGTTGTGTCCAACTCTTTGCAATCCCATCGACTGTAGCCCACCAGGCTCCCCTGTCCATGGGGTTTCTCCAGACAAGAATACTGGAGTGGGTTGCCATCCCCTCTTTCAGGGGATCTTCCTAACCCAGGGATCAAACTCAGGTCTTCCACTTTGCAGAAAGATTCTTTGCCATCTGAGACACCTGGAAGCCCAAGAATATTGGAGTGGGTAGTTTATTACTTCTCCAGAGGAACTTTCAGGCCCAGGAATCAAACCAGGGTCTCTTGCATTGCAGATAGATTCTCTACTAGCTGAGCTACCAGGAAAGCCTTGTGAAGGACTATCTAGATGTAGATACTCGAGTGGGTTGCCATGTCTTCCTCCAGGGAATCTTCCCAACCCAGGGATCAAACCTGTGTCTCTTATATCTCCTGCACTGTCAGGCAGGTTCTTTACCACTAGCGCCAACTGGGAAGCCCAGATGTAAATTAATGCTTAAATTTGGGTGCTTTAAAGTAGCCATCTAGTTAGCCAAAGTTATGACGCAGCTCTCTACTTTAAAATAAAGTGAAAGTCACTCAGTTGTGTTTGACTCTTTGCAACCCCATGGCCTATAGTCCATGGAATTCTCCAGGCCAGAATACTGGACTGGGTAGCCTTCCCCTTCTCCAGGGGTTTTTCCCAACCCAAAGATTGAACCCAGGTCTCCCTCATTGCAGGCTAATTCTTTACCAGCTGAGCCACAAGGGAAGCCCAAGAATACTGGAGTGGGTAGCCTATCCTTTCTTCAGGGGATCTCCCTGACCCAGGAATCCAAATGGGGTCTACTTACTGCATTGCAAGCGGATCTTTACCAAGTGAGCTGTCAGGGAAGCCCCACTTTAAAATAAGTAAAAGTACAAATGGATTCTACTAGAGAACTACATATTTTTCATGTCATATGAATAGATAATATGAGATAATTTAATTCTTTATTATTTATTTACTTGTTCTTTGACTTTATTACCTGCTCTGTACCAGAATCCCCAGTTACCACTATATAATAGTGGAATAATCCTTGTATTGCTAAATCTCCTTGCATTATCCTATGAATACATTAGTGCTCTTTCCATCTTAGACAAAATAAACACTCTTTTGGCACAATGTCTAATCAGCTGCCTAGCCTGTCTCTCCCATATTTATTCTCATACAGCTTGAAACTGTTCTCAGGAATGCCGTTTCCACTTCTCACCTCCAGTCATTCTTCTACCTTGACCTCAGCTGCTAGGAGAAAAATGATTAAGACTGATTAATCACCCTTAATTAATTACCCTTAATCTCCATATATTCCCTACTCCCACTGGAAAAATGAAGTCCATCTGCACCTATTTGAGTATACTGGGGCATTTTGGGGATATAAGCATGCTCCAACCTTTATTACTCTTTTGTTCAGCACATTAATAAGCAAGTCATCATTCTGTCCAGTTCAATCAAAGGAAGGAATGCCTAGATTCAACTAATGGGATTTGAGCTGGAAGAAAGGAAATGAAACTAAGAAAGGAGGGTAATGAGACCTTGTGAGTGGAGCTCTTTGGGCTCATTCGGTGTATTGTTGTAGCTGCATCTGAACATACATTAGGAAATGAAGTGTTAGATGCTTGTAAGAGCCAGAGTGAGCTTTGCCAATTGGGGAGAACTGGACATTGAGAAGTGGTAAGAGCCTCGGTGCTCTACAACTTTATTACTCCTCTGAACCATGAGTCTCTGAGAGTGATGATTTTTCTAGTTGGAGCCTCTGTAATTTTCCGAGAGGAGGTTGGCAAAGGAAAGTGACCACATAGGGATGCCTCTCGGAATTCTGGACTTACCTTCCTGACAAAGCTTCGCTATTACTTGCTTCTAGCATCTTGGTAAAACTGAAGTCCTGAACCACGAGGATCTTGTTACTCTCTGATCTGATTATACATTGTGGGGTGGGGGGATGTCATCTCAACGACTAACAAGCTGGGAAGAGTCTAAAAAGTCTTGGTTGTCAAGTGGCAATGATATTTTCCTTAAGATAGTTGACCTGGCCTGAGACACATCTCAGCTTTACTTGAAAAAGTGACAGTTGTCCCTTTAGGGGAAACTTTATCCCCCACTTTGCTTTCTGAAGCAAAGCTGTTGTCTCAGATTCACAGAGATTTGGCTCAGTGTCTGGGCCTGATTCACTCTGGTTTAGCTAAGCTGGAAGTTAAGGGTTTGGATTTGATCCTTTGGATTGGGCAGTATTCAACAAAAGTGCCAATTGCAAAATTAAAAATGATCGTGGCTACTCTACATATTGGGAAGTACTGCTAGTTATTGTCAAAGTTCTGGCTGATGCATCTTCTAACAGATGTTGCTATGGTTTTACTTGTTCTAGCTATTTTGTTTGCCTCTTGGAAAACTATAGACTAGTAGATAAAAACATCTGTTTTGGGATCTTGTACTGAGGAAACAAGTAACGACTGCTGATTAACTGAATTATTCATGAAATGTCCATGGTAAGGGTTTGTTTTCTGATGAAACTAACTGCAGTCAACTTGCCGTTTAGGTTTGCACCACCCAGATTACCACTAATGCTACCTAGATCCATCATTATGCTGGATATGGCAATATATCTGCAATCTTAATAGAAAGGACACATAAAAGGCCCCATGTTCCTAATGTAGAGGCTGCTGCTGAATGCGTATGTGTGATTCCACTGACCTGATCTGTTTGTCTTTAGTTGAGGGAGCCCATAATGCACAGGACATTGTCCCTGCCCATTCCTGACAGTTTGACTACCTGGATTTTTGACCTCCCTCTTGGTTATCAGTAGTTTCTCTCTATTGTTTTGATGTTTTGTCTGTTTTTTGGTTTTAATAGCTTACAGTTTGACCCAGCTGACTTTCATACCATTATTACCTTTAAAACTATTTTGTGTCATGTTTCCAGATTCCTGAATCATCTGCAATCTAGAAAAAAGATTACCAAACTCTTTGATAGACTTTCAGTACTCTTTATCATCTGATACTGTTCATTTTTGGAATGTTCTCCTTGAAAAGTGACTCAAAAAGGTTTATAACTCCACTTCCTTAATAAAGCAGTTTAGTCACTAAATGTGACTATCCTCAAAAAAGATATTACCTTCTCTCAACTACTTCCTGGCAATGATCAGAATAAAAGGGTAGGTTTATAAGGACCTATTTTGAAAGTCTGCAAATTATCTGTGACAATTCCTGGGTATGATACTTCTCTTAACAGCAACTTCTTCTCCTAACAGCAACTTCATAGCTGCCTGGTGGGTACAACTTCTGGGTAGAAGCTTGGTCACAGGACGATCTAGTGAATTCACACTTGATTCTGATTCAGCTGTAAAGATTCTTTTGTTAGACAGGTATGTCACACGGCCATCTGGTTGAATATATTACTTGTCAATTCCTTCTATAGTGAACCATATGAGCCAAAGCAAGGGACATAATTGGTTTCCGTATGCTTCCTAAATATGGTCATCTTTCTTAAAACTGATATATAATGGAAAGATCTGGGTTCGAGCAAAAGATAATTGGGAAAAAGTTGAATTTAGAGCTACCAGAATACTAGTATACTACAGTACACCTAAGTCCACTCTGGAAGCACTATCAACCTGAGTTCAGTGACTGCTAGAGATCCTTCTTGAGGGGGCCCAGCAATTTTACAATAGTTTCTTTAGAAGAATGACATGTGCATCCTTGGGATATTCTTGCTCTATAGGGTCTGGGATCCAAGTGTTAACTTGCCTTCCTCCCTGAAAAACAATTACTGGCATCTCAGGAGTGATCATAAGAGACATTTAAGTGATGAAGGAATTGATTCTGCAGATCATGCAGCCATCAGATGACCATAGAGATCTCTTCAAAATGAGGGTACCTTTGGTTACTCAAAGGAACTTCCTATCAGGACAATGAATTGTTCTTTCTGTGCACTCTGTGTGTCATTTTCCATTAAATGGGAGCTATCCAGTTAGAAAAGTGGTATGAGCATGTGAAATAAAAGAAACAAAAGGGATGCATTATTTGAGAAACAGAAGATAAAGAAGTGTTACTAAATAAACCACAGATCTGGTTGGAAAAAAAACACGACCTAAATAATATATATAAGGTTAATATCTACAAGGATGATGCTAGGAGGGTGCCATGAGGATGAACGAGGGGACATAGTAACTAGAAACTGAGTCTTGGTATAGCCATAGTTAACACTGATCAGAGGCAGAATAATAAGATTATTAGTGTATGGATTCTAAAATATGCCCTGAGCAGAGATAGGGTTTATCGATCATTTGAAAAAGAGCTGATATTTTGATTATGAGATAGGTTGTATTCTCCCATACTTTGTGAAGATTGGAAGATAACATGTGACATTACTGTTTTGTTGCTGTTGTTTTCTTTGTGTCACTTTGTATTGTGACACAAAAGAGTTAAATGTGCTAGGGGAAATATTTGTCAATATTTATCAATATTGTGATTTACATTTTTTATATATATAAGCTATTTCTGGGTGCAAATAAAAAGAGACTCTGGCAAAAGATGTTTTCACAAGAAAACATGTCTATTTTGACTGATCTTAGAAATACTTTTGTCTTTGATTTGTGTAACATTATTTAGGTGACTAGTTATCACACTGAAATAGCATTAAATTGACCTGTATTTAATTTTCATTCTTAGAGCAATGACAGAAGAGAAAGCAAGAGAAGTAGAGATTTATGGAAAGCAAGTCTACCTTAAGCTTATATTGAGATTCATAGTAAATTTGGGATGACCAAGAATTAAATAGTCTGTTATCAAAAAAGTAAAAGAGATTAATTTTAAGCTATGTTAAAATAACTGTTTATCCTTAGCTTCAACTCAGTGCAAACTAGTGTAATAATGTCAAATATTGTACACAGTAAATAAATATAAAAAAGACAATCTTCCTCTTTTGTCTGTCCTATGACCTCCCAGAATAGGAACAGTAGAACTCATCAACCACACTGAATACACAATTAAGAACTCATAGGAAAAGCATTGATGCAAAAGGATTGTGGTAGCTAAAATTGAACCTCTGAAAGTTAGACTAGTTAATAGAAAGCTTACTGCTGACACAGTTTCAATTAGTGTATATTGTAGATTGCATAATGCTATTTCAAGCATGGACTATAAAAAATTAGTGAGCTGAAAATAATGAAAGATAATTTGAATTATGGTAACATCACTATTTCCCATCTAATATTTATACCACATTTGCAATTTTAAATTCATCCTCATTACTGTCAAATGGCAACAGAAAGAACAGAAACAGGATTCATTGTTTTCCTGTAATGCATCTTCCCTGCCAGTTGGAAAAAGAAAGTTCCATTTCAGTGATGAAATTAGAACTCCAATCTTATACTGGAGAGAGAAATACTCATTCTATGAGTTAATAATTTTATGGCTCTCAAAAGAATAGCAGATTTTCATTCTATTATTCATTTGAATTTTTCTGAATAGCACAAGGGAGTTAGGAATGGTGTTCCCAAATACAGATAAGAAAATTCACACTACAAGGACTGCATTTCCATTTGTTAATGTATATGGCCAAAGATAGTGCTTATTCATTTATGTATTATTGACTAAAATGTGATGCCAAACAAAAATATTTTGGTTTTGGATATTTGCGTATTTTACATATTGTTTTCAGTAATAGCTGTAAAAGAATAATATGTCATTGAAAATATACGCTTACAAGGCTGCAGAATATGAACAGAATGTGGTCAGTCATTCAGTCATGTCAGACTCTTTGTGACCCCATGGACTGTAGCCTGCCAGGCTGTTCTATCCATGGAATTTTCCAGGCAGAAAAATTGGAGCAGATTGCCATTTCTTAATCCAGTGGATTTTTCTGACTGAACCCACATCTCTGGTACCTCCTGCATTGGCAGATGGATTCTTTACTACTGTGCCACCTGGGAACCCCATGAATGGAATGCACATGCTTTTATCAATATTCTAGTTATTCTCTTGATTCTGCAAATAATTTGCCCCAATAGCTTATTTTATTTTGTTATTATTGTACGCATGTTTTATTACTTTCAAAGAGATTTCTTTCATTGTTACCACTTTCAGGGTCTAAAACAATATACAATACATAATCTCCCCTTAAAAAACATAAAAGTTATAAAAAGATAAATGCAGGTATTAGAGGATATCCATAAAAGGACTAGATGCACTTATTAAATAACTGCTTAGCATAATGCCTTCAAGATGAAACCATACTGTTGCAAATAACAGGATATCCCTTTCTCATTATGGCTGAGTAATATTCCATAACATATATATATATATATATATAGTATACTTGATCCTTTTATCTAAGGACTATTTGTTTCATATCTTCGCTACTGCAAATAATGATAGAATACATGTGGGAATCCAGCTATCTTTTTAAGATTCTGTTTTTGTTTCTTGTGGATATATATCCAGAAGTGGAACTGCTGGATCATACAGGCATTACGTTAAGTGAGATAAGCCAGACAGTGAACAACAAATATAGGTCCTTAAACTGTAAAGAATTTTGAAGGAGGAAATTATAGCTCCAAGACGGCAAGATAGAAGGCTCTTGAATGCAACTCCTACCAAGGACATGCCATATCTGTAACTATACGTGAAGCAATTCCAGAAACCAGCTGAGGGAATCCTACAGAACCAACTGAAGAAATCTTGGGTAGCCAAGAAAATATCCAGAGTGAAACAATTTTTGGCACATGCTGAACTGCTGGAAGCCATTAAGAACAAAAAAGATGGCCTGGATAATCACAAAGTTTTAAGAAACAGCCAAGAGTTCAGCTGGACTACAATGTAAGGCTCACCTTACCTCCTACATGAAACTGCCTATCAAATCTGGGAGAGATGGCTCTTTTATCTAAGGCACACAAATCAAAAAAGAACTCAAAGAAATAAAACAAAGGCATATATTCTAAAGAAAAGAACTGACAAAACTCCGAAACAGACCTTAAAGAAACAGAGGTCAGTGATTTACCTAGCAGAGAGTTCAATATTATGGTCATGAAGAAGTTCAGCAATGTCAGGACAACAATGCCTAAACAAGGCAAAAATTTCAACCAAGAGATAAAAATTATAAGAAAGTACCAAACATAAATCACAGGGCTGAAGACTAAAATAGCTGAATTGAAAAATTCAATAGTAGACTAAATGAAATGGGAGAAAGGATTAGTGAGCTCAAAGACAGGGCTGTGAAATTACATCCAGTAAGAGGAGAAAAGACAAAAAAAAAACAAATTTCAGGCCTTCCCTATACAGCTGCATCTCAAAGAGGATCTGTCTCCCACTACTGATAGACCTCTTGCTTTTCAGTATTGCTAGTCTGGTGATGGTGGGGATTATCTATTGTCCTTATCTAGCCTCAGGTCTATACTCGCCCTGTGTACCTGTGGCTGGAGGGCAGAGCTTTCTCAGCATCCCTTCCTCTCCTCCAGCAGCAGGGCACAACCAGTTGTTTGGGCTCAGGCTAGGTCCCTCCCCTCTGTGAGGGTGGGGCATTCCTCCTCTTCCCCAACCACAATGGGTATTCACCTGTGCTGTGGACTGATGGATTTTGTAATCATTCTACCAAGTTAATGCTCTTACCCATTAGGAGAGACAGATTCAAGCATCCTAGAACTCCAGGGCAGATTTCTTGAAGAAACTAACACCTTAACTGAGTCTATAAAGATTTAAAAAAATATTTATAAAAATATGCAAAAAAAAAAGTGGAAAGAGAATTTCAGACAGACGGAACATTATAAGCAAAGACACAGAGCACTGACCAGAGGAGTATCAGGAGTAACAAACAGCAAGCATTTATTTTCTTTGGAGAAAAAAAAAATACACAGCAGAAAGAAATTCTAGGAGAAAGCTAAAGAAACAGACAGAGGGAGGGAGTGAGCAGGAGGGAAATGACCTAGGGGAAGGCCTTGTGCACTAGCTAAGGAAACAGGAGTTTTATTTGGTTGGCAATATAGAACCTGGAAAGTGGAAGGGAGAGACTCTGTCACTTCTATTTTAAGTAGGCTGACCTGATGGTGGTGAATAGAAAGATTCAAGAAGCGCAAAATCAGAGTCACACGTGAGTTAGGCAGGGGACCACTGCACAGTTTCAGGGAGAGTTGAGGAAGGTCTGAACCTCCGTTGTGGCAGGGCAAATTGAAATAGATATAGATTTGGAAAACTTGAGAAGGTTAAATAGGTCAGTCTTGGAGACTGTCTAGTCTAGAGAACCATAAAGAGGAAAAGCAAAAGGATGCCTTTTATGTGTCTTCTTGGACTGAGCGCTACTGGCATTGCGAATCGAGGAACAAAAGCAAACTGGTGGCAGAGAGCTGTGCTGTGAGGCTGGCCGGTTTGAAGTCCCTGTGGGACATAGAGAGAGGCTGGGGCTGCTGAGAAAACAACTGGATGAACGGATTTGAAGCTTCATGAAAAAGCAAGCACTAAAATGACTGACGACACATGCGGATAACGCCTTAGCCACAGCCCTCACATATGAGAAGCATGTGAGAAGCAATTCAAAGCCTCCTTTTTCCTGCAAAACCCACACTTTCCTCAGGCAGCCCGGAGGGCGATGCTCAGGTCCCACCCAGCTAGGCCCCGCCCCCAGATGGCCCCGTTGGGCGCTGGGCGGGGCTTCCAGCCTGCGCTCATCGGTTTCCCTAGAGGCCAATGGAATCTAGCTGGTAGCCCAGCTGAGATGCTAGAAATAGACCCGTAAGCGAACAGACACAGTCCGTTTTCTAGGAAAATGTAGAAAGTCAGGGCAAAAGTTACTACACAGTGTGAGAACTGCTGGGAAGAGGGTGGACACTGGTCCCAGCCTGGGGAGTCAAAGAAGACAGGGAGAGACAGCGAGAGAAATGGAAGGAGAGATTATTTCCCGTTTGAGGCTTTTCGTTATCATAGGAGCTCATTTTCCTGTTTAGCGGAATATACACTGTTAAAGAAAAACAAAAACCTAGGAAAGGGCCTTTGCTATTCTGTCCTTACTGTTGCTTGTAGGATGCTCTTTGACCAAGCCTGAATGGTACATTTAAGAGCAAAGGACTCCAGAGTCGCTATTCTATGTACAGGCGATGGCCCCTACTGCTGCAGGTATTTAGACTTTAACACTCGATGCAGTTCTCTGTGAACACATTGCCAAACCGGGAGTCCCTTTGCCTTCACACCGTGGAGTGTCGCTTATAAAACCCATCATAACATCCTGCTTGTACAGACCCTGACAGCACTGCTACCCTTGGGCTAGACCCTTTTTGGTCTATTCCCCAATCTCTCTTTATTCTCTATATCATCCCACACAAGAAACTGGATAGAACTGTATAACTGCTGCCTAGCAAGTTAAATTTGGGCTGGCAAATACAAAACCACTCATAATCTCTGAGAATACAAACCCAGAACTTTCTAGAGGGGAGAGGAAAGCAGAGCTACACTTTTATCCTTCTGAGAATAGAGCCTGGCAAGACTAGGGGAAGCATTAATAACTTGATAAGTCATCCTGCTACAAATGTAAATTATCTGACACAGAGTAAATAGGTAGAACAGAGATACCAAGTCCAGATGCTATCAACACAATCTGAAACATTGCCATATCCCCCAATACTGCAAGAGCATAACTTCTCAAAGACCCAGAAGGGATATAAGTAGCAGACTGAGTTTCATGCAAGGCTTGTGAAGGCAGCTGTGTGAAGACCACAAGGCAGCCCATCAAACTGATGAACAAACTACACTGAAGACAAGATCCTGCACTTTGTCATCCAGCACAACTGGAAGAAAGGAAGGCCTGGTCACCTTTACAAAAGAGTAGTGTCATGTTCGCTAACATCCTTGAAGACAAATCTTCTCAATGTGTGCTTTGGGCTGTTTAAGCTCTTTGTCAGCTGCAACTAACTTCTCTTCCTTGCATTTCTCTTGGGCTAATGTTTAGGGAATCAAAGTGTTAGTCACTCAATCGTGTCTGAGTCTTTGCGACCCCAGGCTCCTCTGTCCATGGGATTTTCCAGGTAAGATTACTAGAGTGGGTTGTCATTTCCTCCTCCAGGGGATCTTCTTGACCCCAAGGGTTGAACCCAGATATCTCACATTACAGACAGATTCTTTACCATCTGATCCACCAGGAAAATTCAGTGTTTAGGGAATAGAGGCTTAAGTGGCCAAGGCTGATCCCTCTGTCCTTCTTGTGGACAGAGGGCATCTGGGAAGTTGCCATCACCCTACTAGATACCCTCTATGGATGTGACAACAAGTTATTCCAGGACAAGCTGATGAGGTGAAGGAAACAGTGTGATAGCCCTAAAGCAGACCTGTGGCTCTCCTTCAGACTTGAGCTCACCAGTCTTGTTGTCATTCTGTCACTAAGTTGTGGCTGATTCTTTGTGACCCTATGGACTACAATACACCAGGCTTCCCTGTCCACTATCTCCTGGAGTTTGCTCAAACTCATTTCCATTGAGACAGTGATGTTATACATAAATCTCATCCTTTGCTTCTCTCTTCACCTCCTGCCCTTGATCCTTCCTAGCATCAGGGATTATTTTCTACAATGAATCAGCCTCTCACATTAGGTGAACAAAATATTGGAGCTTCAGCTTCAGCATTGGTCCTTCCGATGAATATTCAGGGTTGATTTCCTTCAGGATTGACTGGTTTGATCTACTTGCAGTACAAGGAACTCTCAAGACTCTTTTCCAGCACCACAGTTTGTAAGCATCAGTTCTTTGGTGCTCAGCCTTCTTTATGGTCCAACACTCACATCCATACACAGCCGTACATGACTATTGGAAAAACCATAGCTTTCACTATATGGGCCTTTGTCAGCAAAGTAATGTCTCTGCTTTTTAATGTGCTATCTAGGTTTGTCACAGATTTCCTTTTAAGGAGCAAATGTCTTAATTTCACGGTTGCAGTCACTGTCCACAGTGATTTTGGAGCCCAAGAAAGTAAAATCTGTCACTGCTTCTGCTTTATCCCTTTTTATTTGCCATGAATTGTGCCGGAACCAGCTGGCAAAATCGCACGGTCGAGAACGCAACTACCAAGCACCTGAGAAAAATGAAGACACTCAAAAGATGGGGTTGAGAGGAGCAGAGGGAAACTCCAAAGAGCTTCTCACTACTGCCACTTTATTATAGCTTATTAACAGTATATATACATTTTTCTGGTTACTAGCAAGCTTGAGGGAGCAGTTAACGATAAACTTTAAGAATGCCTTTGATATGGTCAGCACATTATTAAGCAGGGGAAAAACAGACCCGCATACGTCAGGTGTCCAAGGAAACAGAGTAAATGGGAAAAAGGTCATCAGGCTGTTTTTCCCGTAACGGCACTTGATCTTAGTCAATGAAAAGGCGTCAGGGTGGCGGGACAAAGAGAGGTTTTCAGGTCCTCTCTTAGGGCCGATTGGGGGATGGAAAACATCCCGGCTCCCCGCATCTCCCCCTTTTTTATTTTTTAATGAGACGGTTGTCTCGCCTGTACACGGGAAAACATCATGATGCGCCTATTAACAGAATCTGTAAGGCACTGACAGATACATGGTCCAAAGCAGAGCAATACAATAATACAGATTACAATAATCAACAAAGACTTCCACCATCCTACATGAAACCAAGAAGAAATCTGCTCCCAAATCGAGAGGTCTGAATTGCCTAATGCAGCAATCTGCTTATGCGTGTCTTGCAGAGCATCAGATACATTTCCAGAATAATCAGGGATATATACGCAGCACTCCCTTTTGATAAGGGCGCAGGTCCCTCTCTGAGCTGTTGTTAAAATGTCCAAAGCCATGTGGTTTTGGAGAATGGCCTTCCTCATTAATTTCTGTTCTTCATTCAAAGAGGCCAGTGCTTTTTTGGTGTCCATCAGTGCTTGCGTCGTAAAGTTGTTCAAGGCTTCGACTCTTACCATAATGTCAGCAGTTCCTAAAGATGGCACAAACACAGCTACAAGATAATCATACCAGTGAAACACAGAACGAGACCATCGAAACACAGAACGAGACCATCTTGCTTTAATAAAAGGCAGATTAGCAGGGACCGGGAGATCCTGGCTGTGAATTCTTCCTGGGGCAAAGACAAAACCCAACGTGCACCGCCCTACCCAACCTATGGGCAGCCAAGGCCAGAGATTATCTCCACAAATCCATTTAGTATTATTAGGGGCAACCCACCTTAGGCCAGGATTATTTTTCCAATCAGATCCAGGCCAAACAAATGCAGATTGGGGTTTAAAAGTTACATAATAGATGATTTCACATTTCTGCGGCAGCAAATAACCAACATGTTTTAAATATTTCAAGGGCAGAGGCCTTCCTCCGAACATAGGGATATGAGATCTTTGCTCCCAGCAGACGGAGGTCCTTTTAACAAGTTGTCCTTTCTCCAGGGTCATCCAAAAATATTCATCCCATATTTGATAATATTCTCCGGCAATTCTGCCAGTATTGCGGGGAGTAGACTGAGATTGATTCATATAATAAGCATATGCCTGAGTCACTTCTATCAAACTTTGGCTGACATTGAAATGAACAGTGAGGTTGGTGCCTCGGTATTGGCACCAAGGAATGTTAGAAATGTTAAGAGTGTTAAGGCTATAGTACTCATTTTTGTAATCCCGTAAATATTGACACAAAGATGGCAACTCTTCCTTTGGCAACGGAATCACCCACCAAGGCAACCCATCAGTGGCCGATAAAGGCATGCTAGTACATACCCAGCAGGCAGACTCATTATAGAAGTCAGCATAAGAGTGGGCCCAAGAGATAAAGGTATTGGCCTCAGCGGCGGGGAACACCTGATTAAAAATAGCACAAACCAGTGAGAAAACAATGTAAGTAAGAGCTACTCTGGGTTGTTCCATTTCTCCTGCTATTTGCCTCGTCTGCAATATGATCTCATGCATCTGCTGCGGCGTTGGAAATCGTCTGGTCTGCAACGACAATCGGCTCATCCAAAGGTTTAGAGACCGACGTTGCCTGGCGTACCAGCCTTTCCGGGAGCCAGCGCAGTGTTTCGGCATCCTGAGGAAAAACACAAACATGGCCCCTTCCCCAAATTAGGACAGGGTCTGGTCCGTGCCAGATATTATCTAAGGGATCTTTCCAATGGACTAGTGGTTTATCTGAGGAAACGCTAGGACTCCAAAACCGCTGGGCCGCCGATCGCCCTTCTTTGTCTAATGAAAGAAAATTTAAAATATAAAGAGCATGATTAAGATAGTTTCTTGGCTGCAGGGGGTATAGTTTCCCCCTCTGTATTTTAAAAAGTTGATTTTTAAGCGTTTGATGAGCACGTTCCACAATGCCTTGTCCCTGCGGGTTATATGGAATCCCTGTTTGAAGAGAAATAGAAAAGGAAGTACAAAATCGTTTAAAAGGAGATGAAACCTAAGCAGGGCCATTGTCTGTCTTGATAGTTTTAGGTAGCCCTAATACTGAAAAAGCCTGTAAACAATGTGAAATGCAATGTTTAGCAGCTTCTCCAGTCTGTAAGGAAGCAAAAATAAATCCTGAAAATGTATCTATTGTAACATGAATATATTTAAGGTTACCAAAAGAGGGAAAATGAGTAACATCCATCTGCCACAAATGGTTAGGGAGAAGCCCACGGGGATTAACCCCATAATGAGAAACAGAAAAAAATTTTGGACAGGTATGACAATTTTTAACAATATCACGTGCTGCCTCTCGAGGAATATGAAACTGGAGGCGCAAGGTGTTGCTATTCTGATGATGGAGAGCGTGAGATTGTTGCGCAGCTTCCACCTGTGAAAGAAACACTCGAGTAGCAGCGTCTGCCAAAGAATTTCCAGTTGTTAAAGGGCCTGGTAGTCCTGAATGTGCCCTGAGATGACCGAAAAAACAAGAAAAAGACCGTTGCTGCAGGAGGGATTGGATCGCGCGGAGCAGTTGTTGAACAGTGGAATTAACTGTGGCTATAAAAGGAACAGTGTCAAGGTACATTAGAGCATTACATATGCTCCCCCTCCAGAACCCCCCTCCAGAATCCCCCTCCCTCCTCCCTCCCGATTCCCTCCCCCGGGTCATCTCGGTGCACCAGCCCCGAGCATCAGCCCTGGGCTGGCGATTGATTTCACATATGATAATTAACATGTTTCAATGCCATTCTCTCATAACATCCCACCCTTGCCCTCTTCCACAGAGTCCACGAGTCTGTTCTATACATCTGCGTTTCTTTTGCTTTCTCGCATGCAGGGTTCTCGTTACCATCTTTCTAAATTTCATATATATGGCAAATTTTAATTGTGTTTTTTTCTTCAATTCACACTTTATTTTTCTGGGTTTGGAATATCAGAGAATATTTTCTTGTCTTTTTACTTGAATGTTAGCCCTACTGGGAAAGGCACAGTTAGGTGATGCCATTTTTTCTTTACCACTGCATCTTTTGTTACTTTTCAAAGCATTTACAAGCTCCCTTTTCCTTATCTTTTGAAGTTAAGGGCTGGCTCCAGAGTTAATAATGATTGGGAAATGTGAATTGTAGAAGCAGAGTTGGGGCCTTCCTTACAATTTAGACTGTGAATCCAGCACATAGCAGATTGACTGAACTCACAATTCTCTGAAAGACAGATAAAGGCCTGACACACATTCCTAATTGTTTTTACAGGAAGCAAACCCCTTCTAGATGAAAACTGCTGACCACAATAACATTGACCCTAGACTGGTTGAAATCAGAATGTTGATGATGCTTGAAACAGCACTTTGATGCCAACCAATCCAAGAACTATGCAGAAGCTGACCACACCTGCTCCTTGAACACTTAAGACTCCTCACTACCCGCTCCAGAGTGGGCCACACATCCTTGAGGGCATTAGCCTGCTGTGGCCCCATTTGCCTGGCAAAGCCATAAAAACTACTTGTTTCTCCTTCACCCAAAACTCTGTCTCCATGTTTCTAGTTGACACTGGTAAATAGAGACTGAGTTTTGGCAACATTTTCTTGTAGGATTTCTCATACTCAGCCCTATTGACATTTTGCTTTAGATAATGCATTTCCGTTGGGGGCTGTCCTGTGCACTTTAAGTCATTCTGTGGCACTCCTGGCCTCCCTCTACCCACTGGATACCAGTAGCACCCACCCCCAGTTGTGAAAATCAAACATATTCTCAGAAGTTGGCCAAGGGGGGAAATTGTTCCTAGTTGGAGCTATTGTTCTATCATTTCATAAATTCTGGTAGTGCTTAGGCAATAACCTGAGAACAAGCTGCGTTCTTTTTGTCCTCCATTGGCTGTGATGCACATCCTTTTAATCTGTTTGATTACGTCTTTCTTTATTCTTAAATTTTAGTAAGTTTAGATACTTTATGTCTCAGATATGGTAAAATTCTCCTCATTGCCATGGGACTTTCTATTTCACAGATTATCTCCCTTTAGCTGAGGTGTTTTTTTTAATTAAGTCTTTAAAATAATTTTCTTTTTCCCTCATATTTTTCATGTTCCTTTCTTCATAACACTGGTCATGTCTATGTTGGACTTTTGTTGTCTGAATCCCATGCCTATAATTTGATGTGTGTTCAAATTCGTCTCTTTGACTTGTGTTCAAATTTGTCTCTTTGACTTATTTCTTTTGATGTATATTTCTATGACTTTTGAAGCATATGACTTGCTGCAATTGAAAGTCAGCTTGAACTCTTGGCATATAGTTAACTTTCTAATTTAATGGATACTGGCTTACTTAATTTAGTATTTGAATGTTTATGTATAATGTAATGTATATATGTATTTGTTAACAACTGTAAAACTGGTTTATTATTGTTTTATGTCTTTTAATCTGTCCTATATTTCCTCAAGGCTACTTCTGAAAGTTAAGACAATAGGTCAGAGAAGAAAATGAATACCTGCAATTTCCTCTGGATTTTTTCTTTTTAATTTTTGAAAATCAGTGAGTTGATATTAGAGAAATATTGGGACATTTTCAGTATTATTGTACTTGATTATTTAGCATACATTTTCATTTTTGCAATCATATAAATAACCATGTGCATAGAACTATTTCTTTATTGTCCATGACAATTTAGCAGGGTTTTAGTTTTTCCTTTTATGTTGACAAGAAAATGAGGAGCAAAACTCCTAGGTGGAATACTTTTTTGACTCTGTCAGTTGTTTGCTGACATATTATTTATTTATTTTTTGAACTCATGAAGTTAATAGTGACTATTAGTAATAACAAATTTTAAACCAAGAATACTTAATATGTTGCCACATGGGAATTTTACTAGATTTAGAAAAAACAGAGAGAATGTATACTTTGGGAAAAAAAATCCTGGGTGCCTAATTTATTAATTCAACAAATAAGTATTATTAAAATGCCATGTAAAATGGAATGAGCATTAATAATGTATCTATAGAATATTTATTTATTTATCTATATTTTATTTCTGTCTCTATATCAATCTCAGCTCTCTGATAAATACTCCTGTTGAAATTTATATTTATTATTTTCTTTGTTCTTTGTGTACGTATGTTTTCTTTGACAATTCTACTAGATGGTTAATATTTTCCCCAGTGTATCACCTTTCTCTCCAAGATAATTCTTGGTTCTCTGAACAACCAAAATACTAGATACTAGGAAAAGTATATTTGATTCTGCTTTAGTTTAGCTATTAAGGTGAGCTTAATAGGACTCAAGGAAAAAGGACTGGGAGGCATATTTGCTAGTTTTCTACTCTCTAAGACATTGGGAATTACTTAACAGAGAAAAAATTGTTGTTATTTTAAAATAAATTGTCTTATTTTTTAGCTTGCTAATTTTTTTAGGCATTAATAAACTTTAGGATTTGTAAATGAAATGCTGACCTGTTCTTCAAAGAGATAGCAAGGTATAAAATGACTAAAATAAGCAAAATAAAAGTTTGTTTGGTTTTAGAAATATTTGTTCTTGAATTTGTCTAGAGGTTTCAGCATGATCCTACATATTTTAAAAGGTTATATCTGTTTCAGAAGTCATTATTTATATTTTAGTGTGGAAGCTAACTTTGAGTCCATGGTGAGCAGTAATGATCTCCTCAACCCTTGTCTTCTCCTTTCTTTGTTTCTTTTTCCTTTATTCACATTAATGACATTGGCGCTGCTCTAAAATGAATACAATAAATGGCAAAAAAATACTTACCATTTATTATGGGTGTACATAATATTCACTTTTTAATAACAGATAGTAAATGTGTAAATCTAGGCAATTAAACTCATAAAAGTTTTTTAGTTATTTCCCTTCCAATTTAGACAGGGAGCAACCAAGAGAACAAAGAAAAATTTTACATAAAAATTAATGAGACACATAATCCATCTTCCTGTTTGCTGCAAGGACAAATTTTGCCATGGGATATTGAGCAGAGTAGTGTGTAGGGAGATGTGAAGCCAGAATTTTCTCTTTAGTTTAGAATATTTAAAATTTAAAACTAGATTTTTATCTATAGTTCTCATTATACAGAATGGAAAGTTGAAGACAAATAGTACAATTTGTAACAGTTTGACTGCTTTCAAGGGAAATATTTTGCACATTAATTGATTTACTGAATTTCAAATCAAATTTGAATGATTATTATTACTTTGATGAGTCATAGTCTATAAATCATTGACTTCCAAATAACCTGAATGATAAAACTAATATTGAGTAGCGTAACCAGCGAACTTTACAAACTTTAACTTCTTTTTCCTTATACATTTTTTGGTTTAACTTGCACAATAAACCACTTTCTTTACAGATACATTTTTTTAATGCATTTTTTGTTCTTGTAGGATTCTGCCTGATTTTTCTGAGAAATATGATAAAATGGACACATAAAGAGGACATGAAAGTGTGCTAGTCACTCAGTCACTTCTGACTCTTTGTGACCCTATAGACTGTAGCCTTCCAAGTTTCTCTGTCCATGAGATTCTTGGCAGTCATCATCATCACTTTTATCTTCATCTCCCACTGGAGTTACAGGAACTGTGATAGACACAGAAAGGATGGCGCCTGGTCTCCACGCTCAAGGAGTCTATGGTTTAGCTATGGATGCTACACTGACTCACCTTAAATATCAAGGTACTGAACTCCATGTCACTAGTTGGGACTGGGGAGGAACAGGAGGCCAATGTGGGGAGACCTCTGAGTAGCAGCAGATGACCCACGTGAGTGAGATTTGAAAGGAACAACAAGAACCCCCACAGAGCTGTGACCCTCCACCTCAGTGAGAACAGCACACCCTGAAACCTGGTCAGAGGCAGAGTCCCAGGGATCGTAGACTCACATCACTTATTCCTGGTGAGTCCGAACCCCTGATTCAGAGGGGCTTTCACTGTTTACTTGGAAAAGTATATCTCTGACCAGAATAATATTGCCCGTCATTTTCGTGAAAAGTCTTTGAGGTTTGGAGTTTATGGGATTTCTCAGGGGAGGCAGAATCATCTGACCTTTATTTACCTTAAAGATTCATGTTTTTTTCAATTGGAAGATAATCGCTTTTCAATGCTGTGTTAGTTTCTGCTGTACAGTGAAGTGAATCAGCTATGTGTACACAAATATTCTTTCTCTCTAAAATCTGCCCCCACCCATTCCACATCCCACCCTGCTAGGTCATCACAGAGCACCGAGCTGAGCGCGGTGCTATCGGGCTGATTCCCACTAGCTATCTGTTTCACACACAGTAGTGTATATCTGTCACTCCTAATCTCTCAATTTATCCCACCCTCCCCTTCTTCCACTCTGTACACATGTCAGTTCTCTATGTTTGCTTTTCTATTTCTGCCCTGAAACTATGTTCATCTCTAAAAGATTCAGACAAAGAACGGAAATCACACAATGGGTGGAGTTCATACCTTCTAAATGTGAGACACCAGTGCAATCCTAGCTGCGATGTGAGAACTGTAAAGCACGTTATTACATTGCTTCCACTATTACTGGAAAACCTGAGATGTTGTTGAGGATCTCAGTAATGCAGAAGACGAAGAGTCAAGAATGTGTGTTGCTAAAACCAAACATTGGAGCACTCCGTGGCTCTTGAATAGACAGTGAGATCAGCACTTGCCTGCAGAAGGCTTTGTTTTTCATGTTAGTATCATAAATAAGAGGAATCCTGTTCATCAGTGAAAAGGGGCTAAAAAGCAAAATTCTACTTTTAAGAATAGATTTCCTGGGCAAAATAATGTAATTGATTTTCTTTAATATGAAATGAAAGGTAAATTTATTCCATGTAAATTTGTTTCACTTTGAAGAGTGCTCCAGTGTACTGAGTTGGGGAAAACAATGCGGTCAGAGGCTGTCTAGTGCCCTTAACGTTTGTGTATGAGTTGGCTGCTGGGACTTTATAGCTTTATGGCTTCTGTGTTCATATACCAGAGCAAAGCAAAAACAAAACAAAAAGAAATGAATAATTTTTTTCTTTTTTTTTTAATTAGTTTTGCCAAACAATGACATGATATCACCAAGGGTTTACATATGCTCCCCCTCCAGAACCCCCCTCCCTCCTCCCTCCCCCCAGGAAATCTCGTTGCACCAGCCCCAAGCATCAATCCTGGGCTGGCGATTGATTAGACATATGATAATTAACATGTTTCAATGCCATTCTCCCACATCATCCCACCCTTTCCCTCATCCACAAAGTCCACGAGTCTATTCTATACATCTGCGTTCCTTTTGCTGTCTCGCATGCTGGGTTCTCGTTACCATCTTTCTAAATTCCATATATATGCGTTAATATACTGTATTGTTGTTTTTGCTTCTGGCTTACTTCACTCTGGATAATGGGCTCCAGTTTCATCCATCTGAGTAGAACTGATTCAAATGAATTTTTTTTTAAATGCTGAGTAATATTCCATTGTGTATATGTACCACAGCTTTCTTATCCATTCGTCAGTTGATGGGCATCTAGGTTGCTTCCATGTCCTGGCTATTGTAAATAAAGCAGCGATGAACATTGGGGTACACGTGTCTCTTTCAATTCTGGTTTCCTCGGTGTATATGCCCAGCAGTGGGATTGCTGGGTCATATAGACCTCTGGGGACTCTGGACAGTCGCCACCAGAATTCGGCGCTTCTCATATCTGAGAAGAAATGAATAAATTTTTAAAAATTCAGATAATTTTTTCTTAATAAAGTGTACTTATGAGTACAATTAAGCTATCTTGCATATTTTATACTGTTTAGGCAAACAAAGAAAAACAATTTCAAGGTCTCTGTTTCTTGATACTAACAGACATATCTTGCCATCTTTTATTGCAAGATTATCAAAATAAAAATACTGTGGGGGAATTTCCTGGCAGTACAGTAATTAGGACCCTGAGCTTTCATTGTCATGGGCCCAGGTTTGATCCTTGGTCTGGGAGCTAAAATCCTGCAAGCTGTGTGGCACAGCCAAAAGGAAAAAACAAAAAAACCCAAAAAAACAAAAAACCACATAGTATCTTATATTACTTTGGCTTTGCAGACATAAAATGTATCCTGGTTATTTGGAATACGTGGGTTACATTATTTTTTTAACTTGAAAAATCACCAATGATATCATATATATACAAATCAAGCAAAGCAATATTTGATACAGATTAGAAACACAGGAACTAGATATAAAGATAGAAGTAAAAATATATCTAGATATATAGTAAGGTTAACAACAGATACCACCATCATAACACATGATACCTTGTAAAACACTGCTTAAATATAGCGATTTGAATTATGATAAGCTAATTCTTTCACATTCTGTAGCATACACTAGTTTAGCAGGTTAAACACAGTCACCATACTTTATTATCGCTGTTGTCATGCTCTCACCTGATATTTAAGTACCAATGTCTGCATCACTCAGGATAACCTCTTCCCTGGTGGCTCAGTTGGTAAAGAATCTGCCGGAAATGCAGGAGACCTGGGTGTGATCTTTAGGTCAGGAAGATCTCCTGGAGAAGGAAATGGCAACCCATTCCAGTATTCTTGCCTGAAGAATTCCATGGACAGAGGAGCCTGGTGGGCTATAGTCAATGGAGTCACAAACTCTGACTAAACCACCAACCACCATCAGGATAAGCTAGTGCATTAATTCTCTACGACTGGCATTAAAAAAAAAATCATAGGCTTTGTGGCTTTTACAATAGATATGTATCTTGTCACAGAGCTAGAGACTAGAAGTCCTAGGTCAAGGTGTCAGCAGGGGGGGTTTCCTCTGAGGTCTCTCTCCCTGGCATGCAGATGGCTTCCTTCTTGCCGTATCCTCACATGAGCTTTCCTTTGTGTACATGTGTCTTTGGTGTCTCTTTGTGAGTCCAGTTTTTTCTTCTAAGGACACCATTATCAGGGCTCATTTTAACTTTGTCACCTCTTTGAAAGTTTTCTATCCAAATACAAAGCGTTCCCAGGTGGCGCAGTGGTAAAGAACACACCTGTCAATGCAGGAGACTCAAGAGATGTGGATTCAATCCCTGGATCTGGAAGATCCCCTGGAGTAGGAGATGGAAACCTGCTCCAGTATACTTGCCTGGAAAACTCCATGGACAGAAGAGCCTGGCAGACTACAGACCATAGGATAGCAAATGGTCTGACACTGAGTATGCATGCAAGCACAGTCACATTCTAAAGGATTAGGGGTTAGGGTTTTAGCATTTGAATTGTGGAGGGTCAAAATTCAGCCCATAACAAATAGGTTAACCCAATGAGGCATGGGTCAATAGTGGCCTGTCTCAAGGTCAGGGTCACTGACTACAACAGTTCTGGGAGCCAAGGCATACTGGCATAAGTCCTTTTGAAGGAGGTCAATGTTACCTCCATTACCACTACCATAGTTTGGCCTCAGGCCAAAATGTAGGGAGGGAACACAGTCCCACTCATCAGCAGAAAATTGGATTAAAGATTTACTGAACCTGGTCTTGTCCACTAGAACAAAACCCACTTTCCCCACAGCCAGTCCCTTCTGTCAGGAAGCATCCACAAGCCTCTTATCCTCATCAGTCAGAAGGGAGACAGAATAAAAATTCCAGTAAAAGAAAACAAACCACACTGATCACGTGGATCACAGCCTTGTCTAGCTCAATGAAACTATGAGCCATGCAGTGTAGGGCTACCCAAGGTGGACGGATCATGATGGAGAGTTCTGACAAAACGTTGTCCACTGGAAAAGGGAATGGAAAACCACTTCAGCATTCTTGCCTTGAGAACCTCAAGAACAGTATGAAAAGACAAACTATAGGACACTGAATGATGAACTCCCCAGGTCACTAGGTGCCCAGTATTCTACTAGAGAAGGGAGGAGAAATAGCTCCAGAAGGAATGAAGCGGTTGAGCCAAAACTGAAACAACACCCGGTTATGGATATGTCTGTGGGTGAAGGTACAGTCCGATGCTATAAAAAATAATATTGCATAGGAACCAGGAATTTTAGATCCATGAATCAAGATAAATTGGAAGTGATAAAACAGGAGATAGCAAGAGTGGACATTGACATTTTAGGAATCAGTGAACTAAAATGGACTGGAGTGGGTGAATTTAATTCTACTACTGTGGGCAAGAATCCCTTAGCAAAAATGGAGTGGCCCTCATAGTCAACAAAAGAGTTTGAAATGCAGTACTTGGGTGTAATCTTAAAAATGACAGAATGATTTCTGTTCGTTTCCAAGGCAAATGTTTCAATATCACAGTAATCGAAGTCTATGCCCCAACTACTAATGCTGAAGAAGCTGAAGTCAAGTGGTTCTATAAGGACCTATAACATTCAAGAACTAACATCAAAAAAAGATATTCTTTTCATCATTGGTGACTGAAATGCAAAAGTAGGAAGTCAAGAGATACCTAGAGTAACAGGCAAATTTGGCTTTGGAGTGCAAAATGAAGCAGGGCAAAGGTTAACAGAGTTTTGCCAAGGAAACTCAGTGGTCATAGCAAACATCCTCTTTCAACTTCACAAGAAACAACTCTACACATCATCAGGTGATCAATACTGAACTCAGACTGCTTATATTCTTTGCAGTCAAAGATGCAGAAGCTCTATTCAGTCAGCAAAAAGAAGAACAGTACCTGACTGTGGCTCAGATCATGAACTCTTTATTGCAAAATTCAGAGTTAGATTGAAGTAAGTAGGGAAAACCAGTAGGCCACTCAGTTCAGTTCATTTCAGTCACTCAATGATGTCTGACTCTTTGAGACCCCATGGACTGCAGCACGCCGGGCCTCCTTGCCCATCACCAACTCCTGGAGCTTGCTCAGACTCATGTCCATCAGGTCAGTGATGCCATCCAACCATATCCTCCTCTGCTGTCCCTTTCTTTTTCCTCCTTCAATCTTTCCCAGCATCAGGGTCTTTTCAAATGAGTCAGTTCTTCGCATCAGGTGGCCAAAGTATTGGAGTTTCAGCTTCAAAATCAGTCCTTCCTTGATTATTCCAGACTGATTTCCTTTACAATTGACTGGTTGGATCTCCTTGCAGTCCAAGGGACTCTCAAGAGTTTTCTACAACACCACAGTTCAAAAGCATCAAATCTTCAGCTCTCAGCTTTCTTTATAGTCCAGCTCTAACATTCATATATGACTACTGGAGGAACCATAACTTTGACTAGATGGACCTTTGTTGACAAACTAAGGTCTCTGCTTTTTAATATGCTTTCTAGGTTGGTCAGAGCTTTTCTTCCAAGGAGTAAGCATCTTTTATTTTATGGCTGTAGCCACAATCTGCAGTGATTTTGAAGCCCCACCAAAATAAAGTCTATCACTATTTCCATTGTTTCTCCATATATATGTCATGAAGTGATGGGACTGGATGCTATGATCTTAGTTTTCTGAATGTGGAGATTTAAGCCAAATTTTTCACTCTCCTCTTTTACTTTCATCCAGAGGCTCTTTACCTTATGCCATAATGGTGTTGTCATCTGCATATTTGAGGTTATTAGTGTTTCTCCCTGCAATCTTGATTCCAGCTTGTGCTTCATCTAGCCAGGCATTTTGCATGATGTACTCTGCATATAAGTTAAATATGCAGTCTTGATGTACTCCTTTTCCAATTTGGAATCAGTCTGTTGTTTCATGTCTAGAAACTCTTGCTTTTAGACCTTCATACAGATTTCTCAGGAAGCAGGTAAGGTGGTCTGGTATTCTCATCCCTTTAAGAATTTTCCACAGTTTGTTGTGATCCACACAGGCAAAGGATTTGGTGTAGGCAATAAATCAGAAGTAGATGTTTCTCTGGAACTCTCTTGCTTTTTTTGATGATCCAAAGGATGTTGGCAATTTGATAGCTTGTTCCTCTGCCTTTTCTAAATCCAGCTTGAACTTATACACATTCATGGTTCACGTATTGTTGAAGCCTGCTTGGAGAATTTTGAGCATTACTTTACTAGCATGTGAGATGCGTGCAGTTGTGCGGTAGTTTGAGCATTCTTTGACATTGCCTTTCTTTGGGATTGAAATGAAAACTGACCTTTTCCAGTCTTATGAACTAAATCAAATCCCTTACAATTATACATTGGAAGTGACAAATAGATTCAAGAGGTTAGATCTGGTAGATTGCCTGAAGAACTATGGATTGAGTTTTGTAACACTGTATAGGAGGTGGTGATCAAAACCATCACCTAGAAAAAGAAATGTAAAAAGGCAAAATAGTTGTCTGAGGAGGGCTTAGAAATAGCTGAGAAAAGAAGAGAAATGAAAGGCAAAGGAGAAAAGGAATGATACACCCTTCTGAATGCAGAGTTCCAAAAAATACCAAGGGGAGAGAAGAAAGCCTTCCTAAGTAATCAATGCAAAGAAATAGAGGAAAATAATAGAATGGGAAAGAATAGGATTCTCTTCAAGAAAGTTAGTGATAACAGGTGTCAAGTGAAACTTTCATGCAAAGATAGGTACAATAAAAAACAGAAATGGTATGGACCTAACAGAAGCAAAAGATATTAAGAAGAGATGGCAAAAATACACAAGAACTATACAAAAAAGATCTTCATGACCCCAATAACCACAATACTAGAGCCACTCATTCTTCACACTCATCCTGGAGTGTGAACTCAAGTGGGCCTTAGGAAGCATCACTACAAACAAAGCTAGTGGAGGTGATGGAATTCCAGGTGAGCTATTTCAAATCCTAAAATATGATACTGTGAAAGTGCTGCACTCAATATGCCAGCAAATTTGGAAGACTTAGCAGTGGCCACAGGACTGGAGATGATCAGTTTTTAATCGAGTCCCAAAGAAAGGCAGTGCCAAACTATCGTACAAATGAACTCATTTTAGATGTGACCAAAGTAATGCTTAAAATTCTACAAGCTGTGTTTCAACAGTACATGAACCGAGAATGTCCAGATGTTAAGGCTGGATTTAGAAAAGGCAGAGGAACCAGAAATCAAATTGCCAACATCCAGTGGATCTAAGAAAAAGCAAGAGAATTCCAGAGAAACATCTGCTTTATTGACTACACCAAAGTCTTTGACTGTGTGGATCACAACAAACTGGAAAATTCTTAAACAGATAGGGATACCAGACCATTTCACCTTCCTCTTTAGAAACTTGTATGCAGATCAGGAAGCAACAGTTAGAACTGGATATGGAACAATGGACTAGCTCAAAATTGGGAAAAGTGTACATCAAGGATGTACTCTATTTCATTTATATATCAAGTACATCATGCCAAATGCTGGAATGGAGAAGCTGGAATCAAGATCACTGGAGAATTATCAGTAACTTCAGATGTGCAGATGACACCATCCTTATGGCAGAAAGACAAGAACTAAAGAGCCTTATTCTGAAGGTGAAAAAGAAGAGTGAAAAACACTGGCTTAAAGCTAAACATTCAGAAAACAAATATCATGGCATCCAGTCCCATCACTTCATGGCAAATAGATGGGGAAACAATGGAAACAATAATATATTTTATTTTCTTGTGCTCCAAAGTCACTGCAGATGGTGACTGCAGCCATGAAATTAAAAGATGCTTGCTCCTTGGAAGAAAAGCTGTGATCAATCTAGACAGCACATTAAAAAGCAGAGACATTTCTTTCCTCACAAATATCTGTACAGTCAAAGCTATGGTTGTCCAGTAGTTATGTGCAGATGTGAGAGTTGGATCTCTGACATCTTCTCTCATCAGAGAAGGCTGAGAACTGAAGAATTGATGCTTTTGAACTGTTGTGTCGGAGAAGACTCTTGAGAGTCCCTTTGACTGCAAAGAAATCTGAACAATCATTCACAAAGGAAATGAGTCCTAAACATTCATTGGAAGGACTGGTGCTGAACCTGAAGCTCCAATACTTTGGACACCTGATGCAAAGAGCTTACTCATTAGAAAAGACCCTGATGCTGGGAAAGATCGCGGGCAGGAGGAGAAGGGGACGACAGAGGATGAGATAATTGGATGACATCACTCACTCAGTGCACATGAGAACCAGCTCCAGGAGATCGTGAAGGACAGGGAAGCCTGGAGTCCTGCAGTCCATGGGGTTGGACATGACTGAGCAATTAAACAACAACGATATTGAGGTAATAGATAACACCCACACCTCAGTGACTTGAAATAGGCCAGCACCTTTTTTTTTTTTTGGAAAGGACCAGATAGTAAGTACTGTAGTCATAGTGGGTTGTGGTAGGTGCCATGTCACAACTACTCAACTCAGGCATTTTGCCATGAAAGCTGCCATAGACAGTGTGTAACCTAATGGGTGTGACTTGACAAAAACACCTGATGAGCTTAGCTGGATCCATGGGCTGTAGTTGCTGACATTCACAGTTAGTAACTGTCACAGTTCAGCATGGAGACCCTGCCCTGCATCATTCTCGCTCGGATTCAGACTGAAGTCTCTTCTACTTACCCTTTACTCAGCCTAAGCAAACATCTGATCAAACAATACTAGGAAGGAAAGGATGAGGAGCCTGTTCACATGGGAGAATGAATGGAAAGCAGAAATGTTAGCAAAGGACACTTATAACATCACAACTACTATTTTTCTAAAATTGTGTTTAAGATAATATATTATCCCTAGATACTTGTAGAAAGAGTAAGAATCCTTTCTTCCTGAAAATGTCACATATGAACAGGGAAACAAGGATAAGGATGACAGCAGATTTCTCTTTAAAATAGTGAAAAATCTTTAAAATACTGAAGGAAAATCGTGCACTCAGAGTTCTATACCAGCAAGTATGTCTTTCAAAAACAAAGAAAATGTAATTAATTTTAGACATACAAATGCTGAAAAAAAGTATTATCGGCAGACCTGAATAAGTGAAATATTAAAGAAAGTTCTTCAGGGAGAGAAAAGTGATTCCAGATGGAAATATGGATGTACACACAAAAAGCAATTAGGAGAACTGGAAGCTGTAAATTGAGTTAAAAGAACAAAAGAAAAGAAAGAAAGCCTTTGACAAAATTCAACATCCATTTATGATAAAAACCCTCCAAAAAGCAGGAATAGAAGGAACATACCTCAACATAATAAAAGCTATATATGACAAACCCACAGCAAACATTATCCTCAATGGTGAAAAACTGGAAGCATTCCCCCTGAAATCAGGGACAAGACAAGGGTGCCCACTCTCACCACTACTATTCAACATAGTTTTGGAAGTCTTGGCCACAGCAATCAGAGCAGATAAAGAAATCAAAGGAATACAGATTGGAAAAGAAGAAGTAAAACTCTCTCTGTTTGCTGATGACATGATCCTCTATATTGAAAACCCTAAAGACTCTACGAGAAAATTACTAGAGCTAATCAGTGAATATAGCAAAGTTTCAGGATACAAAATCAACACACAGAAATCCCTGGCATTCCTATACACTAACAGTGAGAAATCAGAAAGAGAAATTAAGGAAACAATCCCATTCACCATCGAAACAAAAAGAATAAAATACTTAGGAGTATTTCTACCTAAAGAATCAAAAGACTTGTATATAGAAAACTATAGAACACTGATGAAAGAAATCAAGGAGGACACAAACAGATGGAGAAATGTACCGTGCTCATGGATTGGAAGAATCAATATAGTGAAAATGAGTATACTACCTAAAGCAATCTATAGATTCAATGCAATTCCTATCAAGCTACCAGAGGTCTTCTTCAAAGAATTAGAACAAATAATTTCTCAATTTGTATGGAAATACAAAAAACCTCGTATAGCCAAAGCAATCTTGAGAAAGAAGAATGGAACTGGCGGAATCAACCTACCTGACTTTAGGCTATACTACAAATCCACAGTCATTAAGACAGTATGGTACTGGCACAAAGACAGAAATATAGATCAATGGAACAGAATAGAAAGCCCAGAGATAAATCCACGCATCTATGGACACCTTATCTTTGACAAAGGAGGCAAGAATATACAATGGAGAAAAGACAACCTCTTTAACAAGTGGTGCTGGGAAAACTGGACAGCCATTTGTAAAAGAATGAAACTAGATCACTTTCTAACACCATACACAAAGATAAACTCAAAATGGATTAAAGATCTAAGCATAAGACCAGAAACTATAAAACTCCTAGAGGATAACATAGGCAAAACACTCTCTGCTATAATCCAAAGCGGGATACTCCATGACCCACCTCCCAGAATATTGGAAATAAAAACACGAATAAACAAATGGGACCTAATTAAAATTAAAAGCTTTTGCACAACAAAGGAAACTATAAGCAAAGTGAAAAGACAGCCTTCAGAATGGGAGAAAATAATAGCCAATGAAGCAACAGACAAACAATTAATCTCAAAAATTTACAAACAACTCCTGCAGCTCCATTCTAGAAAAATAAACAACCCAATTAAAAAGTGGGCCAAAGAACTTAACAGACATTTCTCCAAAGAAGATATAAAAATGGCTAACAAACACATGAAAAGATGCTCAACATCACTCATTATCAGAGAAATGCAAATCAAAACTACAATGAGGTACCACTTTACACCAGTCAGAATGGCTGCCATCCAAAAGTCTACAAGCAATAAATGCTGGAGAGGATGTGGAGAAAAGGGAACCCTCTTACACTGTTGGTGGGAATGCAAACTAGTACAGCCACTATGGAAAACAGTGTGGAGGTTCCTTAAAAAGCTGCAAATAGACCTGCCATATGACCCGGCAATCCCACTGCTGGGCATATACACCGAGGAAACCAGAATTGAAAGAGCCACGTGCACCCCAATGTTCATCGCTGCATTGTTTACAATAGCCAGGACATGGAAGCAACCTAGATGCCCATCAACTGACGAATGGATAAGAAAGCTGTGGTATATATACACAATGGAATATTACTCAGCATTAAAAAAAAATTCATTTGAAGCAATTCTACTCAGATGGACGAAACTGGAGCCCATTATCCAGAGTGAAGTAAGCCAGAAGCAAAAACAACAATACAGTATATTAACACATATATATGGAATTTAGAAAGACAGTAATGAGAACCCAACATGGGAGACAACAAAAGGAACGCAGTTGTATAGAATAGACTTGTGGACTTTGTGGACGAGGGTAAGGGTGGGAAGAGATGGGAGAAGGGCACTGAAGCATATTAATTGTCATGTGTCTAATCAATCGCCAGCCCAGGATTGATGCTCGGGACTGGTGCAGCGAGATTTCCCGGGGGGGAGGGAGGAGGGAGGGGGGACCCGGAGGGGAAGCATATGTAAACCCATGGTGATATCATGACAATGTATGGCAAAAACAATAATAAAAAAAAAAGAAAGAAAAGAAAGAATCTTCTCTTCCTAAGTGATTAGTGCAAGTTCTATGATGCTGTTGTGAGCAATATTTTGTATATTGTTATATCACACACATCTTGGAAAGTGTGCTGCACATAGTAGATCCTCAGTAAATGTTTGCTAA
Organism: Antilocapra americana; assembly: GCA_007570785.1. Lineage (NCBI taxonomy): Eukaryota > Metazoa > Chordata > Mammalia > Artiodactyla > Antilocapridae > Antilocapra > Antilocapra americana. The sequence continues at coordinate 21,069,386 of ML663006.1, forward strand.
TTGAGTAAATAAATGAATACTGAAGTGCATAAAATCTTTTTTTTTTAATTGGTTTTGCCATACAATGACATGAAATCGCCATGGGTTTACATATGCTCCCCCTCCAGAACCTTGTACTGAAAAGCCACTGCATTTAATTCACCACAGAAAATGTTACCTGGGGGATTAACTTTTGAATGTAGAGGAATTGGTGTTAATTATTCACTAAGGAAGATTCTACATATCTTGACAGAGGAAATTCTTGTCTCCTATTTTAACTTTGTAGATGTTTCTTTTATCTTAGATATGTTTTAGTTTTTTTCTACCCTATGCTTCTAAAAAGATGTTAAAATATTTTCAATAATTCTTAATGACTTTTCTAAACAGAAGGCATCTAGAGATCTTAACACATCATATGCATGTAACTATTAAAAGTATTAAAACATTAATTTCATATTTTTGACTAGGAAGCCTAATGATAACTCTTAGAGAACTATTTTAAAAAATAGTGTAAAATTCCACTTAATATATTGTTTTCTTCTTTTAATCACATTATTTTGTTTTTCACCAATTTTTAGTTATAGCATCTTATTTCAATCCCAATATAGTTTATTGATATTGATATTGATATATGCTGTTTCTCATTCCTTAACATTCAAGAATTTCTCTCAGATTAGTAAAATTCCAGAACAACAGAGTGAATTTCTTCCATCTTGTCAGCCGTTCCCCTGTTAACATTTGTTTTCTAATAAACAGAATGAAGGATTACTTTTCTCTTTTTAGCTACTGCATTTACGTTCTTGATTTCCAGCATCACTTAAATATTTCTGTGTCTAATGAAGGAACAGTGTGTGCAATGAGTGTGTGAGTAATCTGATGGCAGTCCCTTACACTGGACAGGTCACCAGAACTAAATTTCCTGGTTCTGTTCTTGGGGGGTGGTCCCTTCTTTACCCTATCATGAGTATTGCACTTGAAAACATTCTAATTATGCAGGTCATCTCTATGCTTTAACGTGAAAGAGTTTTCCCTCTATATCTTTATAAGGTAAACTCAAGTTCTTTATAAGAGAAGACTTTCTTTTCAAAGACCCTGACTTGTTAGTAAAATTATAGGTCAAAATCAACTAATGAATACAATTCACCTTTGCAACTTACAAATATAATAAATATGACAAACTCAAAAATTTACTTCTTTTTTAAGCTGCAATTTCAGTGACCTTGAAGAGCAAAGATTATATTTTGAGAGAGGTGCATATAAAACCACATATACTCAAGATAAAATGTCATTTTTCACATATTTGCTATCTAGTTTGGGTCTAGTCTTTCTGGAGCAAAACATATGACTCTTCAATTTGATTAAATTGAATGCAATAGTGTATCACCACTGTTACACATTCTTCTAGCACTGTATTAAATACTATGAAATATGCAAGGCTGAATAAGACTAGTTATGCTACTTTGCCTTTGCAGTCCTACATCATTCTTGCCTTCAAGAATCTTCACTTTCTTCTAGTCTAAACATGCAGCTACAATTAAGATTCAAGAATAAGAATTATAGCAATAGATAAAGTTTGGATATTTTCCAAATGCCTGCTAACTCTTTATTCCTGCCTTGATTGGACCATATACAACTCTTCAATATGGTGAGCCAAATTAAGAATCAGGCTTACTCTAAATAAGAGGTTGACAAACATTTCTTTAAATGGCCAAATAATACATATTTTAGATTCTGCAGGTCCTATGGTCTCAGTCACCACTGCTCAGCCTTGATGTTGTGTTAAGGAGCACAGATCACATATAAACAAATGAGGGCACATGTAAATAAACCAAAATAATATTTTATTTAGAAAAATGGGTGGTGGGTTAGATTTGGCCTATGGGTGACAATTTGCTGACTCTTTGCTGTGGACCTGTACTGTTTAGTGAGGTAGTCTTTAGACACAGCTATTTATATTCAAATGAAATATAATTAAATAATGCTGAGCATTCAGTTCCTCAGTCATATCATATTTCAACTGCTCAATAGTCATATGTGGCTAATGAGTCTCATATTGGGTAGTGAATTAGAGCATTTCCATCAACACAAGACTTTCTGTTGGACAGCTCTGTGGTCTAGACCAGCTTAGCTGAGATCACCAGGAAGGCTGCATGCTGTGCGCACAGTTTCTAAGCTAATCCTGACCTCAGCAGAAAATGTTAACCACAGTCTTGGTTGACCATTGTGTGAAGTCTTAGAATAAAGTTGCTGACAGTAACTCTGTATTTAGGGAATTAATTCTAAATAAATCTATAGCCTTAGAATAACTATTTTTTAACACTTCTAGCTATGTGCCTGGGTGTTTTCTTTAGTTTTTTTTTTTTAATTTTCTTTACTTTATTGTGTTGGTTTTGCCATACACTGACATGAATCCGCCATGGGTATACATATGCTCCCCCTCCAGAACCCCCCTCCCTCCTCCCTCCCCATTCCCTCCCTGTGGGTCATCCCAGTGCACCAGCGCCGAGCATCAAACCTGGGCTGGCGATTGATTTCACATATGATAATTAACATGTTTCAATGCCATTCTCCCATATCATCCCACCCTTGCCCTCTTCCACAGAGTCCACGAGACTGTTCTATACATCTGCGTTTCTTTTGCTGTCCCACATGCAGGGTTCTCATTACCATCTTTCTAAATTCCATATATATGCATTAGTATACTGTATTTTTGTTTTTCCTTCTGGCTTACTTCACTCTAGATAATAGGCTCCAGTTCCGTCCACCTGAGTAGAACTGATTCAAATGAATTTTTTTTTAATGGTGAGTAATATAAGCCACTATGCTGTTCTTAATGGAGCAGGAAATGGCAACCCACTCCAGTACTCTTGCCTGGAGAAACCCATGGATGGAGGAGACTGGTAGGCTATGGTCCATGGGGTTGCAAAGAGTCGGACACGACTGAGTGACTTCACTTTCACTTTTCACTTTCATGCATCAGCGAAGGAAAGGGCAACCCACTCCAGTGTTCTTGCCTGGAGAATCCCAGGGACGGTGGAGCCTGGTGGGCTGCCGTCTATGGGGTCACACAGAGTCGGACACGACTGAGGTGATTTAGCAGCATCAGCAGCAGGTAGATTACAATTAATCAATTAAAAATTGCTATATCTGGCCTCTATGCGTGAGATTATACAGAATTTGTTTATAACGTCTAAAAGAAAGTGTTTTATACAATGCTATTTCTAAAAATAATGTAATCTCCACTACAAAATAAAAACCTAAGGAATGAGAGTGACATATTTGTTGATATGTGAAGAACAGTGCCATGGTTTAGAAAGAAAAAACAGGTTATACCAGGATACAATGTCCTAGTATACTCATATTTCATATGTTTCAGTTTTATTTTGACTATATAAAATGCTTATATTATTCTTCACAAAAGAAGACATCTGCAGCATAAATGGCTGTTAAAGTTCTAATATTTCTGAATATCCTTCTATATTTAAAAGACAAAGGTGGATATTAGAATGTAAAAATGGCAAAGGGTGTGAAATAAGCATGTCAGAAAGAGAAAATTTTCAAATGATTAATGTGGAAATAAATCCACATTATATACATTGTAGAGGCGTAAACTACTAATCTTCAAGGAGGTAAGGATGACAATGTGAGACCACCATTTTTGTTGTTTATTAGATGTTTGAGAACTTTCAGTTCTGGCATGTGTGTGGTGAAATCAGCTGTTTTTGCATGTTCTCAGTTGGTTAGTCGTGTCTGACCTTTTGTGACCCCATGGACTGTAGGTGGCCAGACTTCCAGGAAAGAATACTGTGTTGCCAATTTCTCTTCCAGGAGATCTTCTTGGCTCAGGGATCAAAACTGCATCTCTTGCATTACCTGCATTGGCAGGTGGATTCTTTATACTGCACCACTGAGGAAGCCTGAGTACTTGGTCTCAGTCACTGCCCAACAAACTTGCACTTGTTTCAAACTGGGAAAGAGATATACCAATAGTCATCTTTATCTTTAAAATTCACCTTCTGCCTTCTGCCTTTTTGTCCTTCTATGCATCCAGTCTGGTAACAGCAGCTATGTGAGTGGTGAAGGGACCCCAATCAACTTATATGATACTTTTCAGGAAACTCACTGTCTGTTGGAGTCTGCTAAAGTCCCATTTATTTTATTATTTAAATCCCCATCATTTTAGCTCTTCTATTTGCATTTGCAGAATCTCAGATCTCTAGGCAATCCCTTCAACTTTCAAAAGAAAGTAATTGGGTAATATTTACTTAAATTTAAAAATGTATCTGCTTGGACTCACCTAAATATTAAATAACTAGAAGTGGGAACCATGGGATTATTTGATCTTTTTCCATATACTTTGTTACTTAAATTATTGCAATGTTCATGAGTAAGTTATTAAAGATGAATAAATAATGTCTCCTAAAAAATGATTAATTTAAATTATATTGACCATAATTTAAATGAGGCATTTTACCCAATCAAGATGGGCCATGACACAGGCTAGGTAATGCTTCACTCTCTGTTATTGTCACAACTACATAAAGGCAACAATGAGCGAGTGTAATTTTGCTTTAAACTGTGTGGTCAGTAGAGGATGATGTTAATATATAACAACCATAAAATAATAGGATTTTACTACCAAGATGTGTAATTAGTAGTAAAAATACCACATTTTACTTAACTTTTTTCTTTTTTCCCCCCAGAAAATAAGTTTTAGGAATTAAAAACAACCAATTACTAGGGCCTTGGTTCTTGATATACAGTGATTCAGATAATTGCCCACTCACTTTCCAAAAATGTCCCCTTTCAATTTTCTTTCAATTCTTTTGATTAAATGGAGAAGAAAACTTCAGTGGGTATAATCACGGCTCAGAGGCTTGATTGGTAATAGCAGCTTGTTAAAATCGGCTTAGTACTGTTTGCAACTAAAATCCCAAACTCATGAATCCAGATTCCTGAATGAGAATTTCTATAAACAGTCATATAAATTCAAATCAAACATTAAAGGTGTGCAAACATAGTAATATCTTTTTCTTTATGCTATTGATTTGAAGTAGTTAATGTTAAGAGATATTCAAGGAAAAGAGCAAACTCAAACACAACAGGTACTTAAATAATTGTTGATTTGAAATGCGAGTTGACTTCTACTTAATTTTGCTTAGAAATACTGTCAAATTTAAGGAAAAAAAGGGGATTTTTAAGGAGATTTTTCAAACAATATACAATTAACTGCCTACACCTTATTGAGTAGATTTAGCTTTGTGCCATCTGGTTGGCATTTAGTTAAAACATGTGCATAAATTCTCACAATATCAAGCTTCATCTTTGTTAAACAAAACAGACAAAAGACAATTTAGGACACACAACAAGCTTGGAACAGTGTTGATAGAGTTTCCTGGGGAAACACAGAGAAAGAAGCAGTGGCTGTTGTGTGGTTACCTTATTATCCACAGAGATCCGAAGGATCCATACACTTTAAGACTTCAGGAAAGAAACTCAAGTCTTTGTGCAAAGGGTCTATACACTGCAAGACTGAGGGAGCGCCAGTCCTTACTCTGGTGTGGTCAGAAACTGAGGTTGTAGGAAGGACTGGAGGTTTCCAGGGCTGATTTCCTACATCAGCATTCTTGCCAATATTGATTATTGCAACGCTTAACTCTAACTGGTCTCTGTGAGTTTTACCAGAGCACAGACCTCTCTAGAAGACCTCTTTGCTGAGATCATCCTTGGAAAAGTGAATACTTCTGCCATGTGCTAATAAGAGCTTATTTTTGTTCAGTTGCTGAGTTGTAGCTGACTCTTTCTGACCTCACAGACTGTAGCACATCAGGCTCCTCTGTCCTCCACTGTCTCCTGGAGTTTGCTCAGATTCATGTCCATTCAGTCAGTGATGCTATTAGGTATCAGCAATTCTTAAAAATAGTAAGAAACTTATTTTAACAGTATGGAGGGTCTGCCATTGTCAGAGCTCTCAGAAAAATTACAAGGGGTTAAAATATATGCTTTATTCCTTGCTGTTGCCCTCACCAAATCCTATCCTCAAACTTGATAGGCATCCAATGTTTACATAGATATTCCTTAATTTGTCCCATGGTGCAGATGACCTCCACTCAAAATCCATTTCCCTTTCTAAATAATTGTCCTATTCTTTCAGTATAATTAAAAAATAGGTAGGAACTCTACTAGACACCAGGAAGACAAAAGTAAATAAGATACAGACTCTTCCTTAAATAACTTAAGTTTTGTGGGAAGAAACATACATGGTTCTAGAACACCAGTCTTAGGCCATCTGAAAAGGAGATTAGAATGATTCATATTAAGGTATAAAACAGTCTAGTACACCAGACTTAAGTTATGTAGGATATTTATAGGTTCAAAAATTCTGGTAATTCAAATTAATTTTTGTTAGATAAAAAATAGATGTTAAAATTGTAGATTGAATTTAAATAGTATAATGTCATTCTGTAACTTTTTCAAGAAGTCATTTCCTAAGTATGCTAATTGTAAGATTTGAAGGCCAATTTATCATTTACCAAAAAAGCAAATGGGTGAGAAACAAAGCGTCTTGATTTAAAGACCAGGAATTCAAACACAGTAAAATATCTAGGCCATGGGTGGCCTATTGCACTGATTACTGATGCTGTAATTCTCTCTGAAATGTCTTCTTCAATAGAGAGTTTTTGGTAAATTCTCCACAGACATTGCCTGAAGCATCCAACCTAGTAACATGAGCTACATGAGTAGAAAGAGATCTCCATTCACTTTTCTAGCTACATGGAGCCCTTAGGGAAACTTGAGGCTTATTTTAGGGGAACTCTGAAATAAATCCATTTAAATTCCAGTGACTATCAGACTAGGAAGTTTAGATAAGATTAGAACCCCAGTAACTATCAATATTGGGAAGGAAGACTTTCCCAGTATTTCTGAAAGTCTTTGAGGTCTCACAAAGGAGTCAGTCAGGTTCCTGAAGAATATTGTTTTGTCTGCTGGGTTTCCATTCTTTCCACAAAGCCACTTAGGTTACACTGGGGTTCTTCAGGTGGACCTTTGGGGAAAAGCTAATGACACCCTCGAGTATTGACACAATGTCAGCATGATGCTATTTTCTAAATTAAAACAGTGAAAATGTTCAGTAACCACCAGCCTGGACACAGCTTATCATATAGAGACCGAAGATTTTTTTAAGAGAGAAAAGGTGCTATTTGTTACAATCACCAATAAAGCAAGTCTATGATTACAAAAGTAATTTAAAATAGAAATTATAATTACGCTAGAATTGTGGCCTCTCTGCTGACCTTGAGTGTTTTGAACAGAATAGTACAATAAACAGAATGCCTTAACCATAGAAACAAGTTTTAACCTTTCCAATTTCAGAAGGTTCCTTTGACTCTCATGTTGCATTTTCAAGCCGAACATTTTTTAAAGGAATAAGGAAAAGCTTACTAAATCTCATAAAGGTAAATGATTTGTACAAATATAGTTAGCCAGTGTGTACAAAAACTGACTTAATCCAAGCCCTTCATTTGGAGCTTTATGCTCATTCCACACAGCATATTTGAACCATTTATTAGCTCTTGTGAACTGAGGTTCATTATGGTAATAGCGTTATTATTAAATTCCAAGAGGTGCAATTTGTCTCTGGTTCAAAAATTTATGATATAAGAATCATTACTCTTAGGTCATTCTTTATTTTTTTCTGAAATTATTAGGAGAAAATACTTAGTTTTTAATGGTTTTGACATGAAATCATGTTTTACAGCTATGTGTTTCCCTTTTAAAAAAAGTTTATTTTACAAAACCAAGCACAATGATATATATGTCAATGTGTAAATCATTTAATAAATGATTAGCTAATATGTTTAATGATGATTTGCAAGGTTTCTTTTGGTTATAACAGAAGTGGTAACTAATTTTATTTGTTACTATAGATTAGCCCCTTCATTTATCTGTTGCTAAAATTCACTTTTAACAGTTCTTATTTCCTTAAAAAAGCCTGACATGGTCTTACAAAATTTATAGTGGACTCTGTAATGAGACATTGATTACTATTTCCTGAATCCATCTTCTGATGGCAAGGTGTTGTTTACTGTTCATTGAATAATTTGAAGATTGCCCCACATGTACCTAAAATTACTTCAATGGTGATCTCATAAAACTTTCATTTTTAATTATCTATAATAATATTCAAGAGAAAGTAAAGTATGGTTCTGTTTTTAGAAACACAGAAAATGGCAACATGCAAAGACATATCTGACATCTGTAAAGGATGCTATTGACTTCACAGTTGTTCAGACATTTCTATCATTAGAACATGCTCCTTGGGGAATCACAGAATGAAGATTATGTGGATAGGAAATGTTAAGAAGATCAAATGGGATAAAGTGTGTCCTGACTTCCAATGATCTGATCTAAGTAATGACATAACAAAAATTTCTTCTAAACTTGGTGCTATTTGGCTTTGTTAGGCTACACTGTCCCTCCATATTCAAAGATATATTGATTCTCAATGCCATGGTACCTCTAAATACATGCTTATATGTCCAAATGCTCTTTCTCAAATCCAGCCATTCTACTACCCACCCAGGGTGGTGGGGGGAGCTGCTGAACAGCCTGTAGTTTTCATTTTTATTTAATTATATTGTCAGGCATTCTCAGAAAAGAAACAAAGCTTATTTTTACTGACAAAATTTTCCCTCTTATTTCTGGTACAGAATTTTCGTCTTTAATATAAGTTTGAGCATACCACGTAATAACCACAAAGTCACATAATTATAAAATCCTTTGAATTTTATAAGTTAGTAAGTTTAAGCAGAGACATTACTTTGCCAACAAAGGTCCATCTAGCTAAGGCTATGGCTTTTCCAGTCATGTATGGAGGTGAGAGTTGGATTATAAAGAAAGCTGAGCACCCAAGAAATGATGCTTTTGAACTGTGGTGTTGGAGAAGACTCTTGAGAGTTCCTTGGACTGCAAGGAGATCCAACTAGTCCCTCCTAAAGGAGATCGATCCTGAGTGTTCATTAGAAGGACTGATATTGAAGCTGAAACTCCAATACTTTGGCCACCTGATGCGAAGAGCTGACTCATTTGAAAAGACCCTGATGCTGGGAAAGATTGAGGGCAGGAGAAGAAGGGGACGACAGAGGATGAAATGATTAGATGGCATCACCGACTCAACGGACATGAGTTTGGGTAAACTCTGGGAGTTGGTGATAGACAGGAAGGCCTGGCGTGCTGTGGTTCTTGGGGTTGCCAAGAGTCAGACACGACTGAGTGACTGGACTGAACTGAACTGAAGTTTAAATATACACAATGGAATATTACTCAGCATTAAAAAAAAATTCATTTGAAGCAATTCTACTCAGATGGATGAAACTGGAGCCCATTATCCAGAGTGAAGTAAGCCAGAAGCAAAAACAATAATACAGTATATTAACACATATATATGGAATTTAGAAAGACGGTAACGAGAACCCAACATGCAAGACAGCAAAAGGAACGCAGATGGTATAGAATAGACTCGTGGACTTTGTGGATGAGGGTAAGGGTGAGATGATATGG
>ML663006.1:21079025-21089067 GCA_007570785.1 Antilocapra americana
AAACCCATGGTGATATCATGACATTGTATGGCAAAAACAATAAAAAATAAATAAATAAATAAATAAAATAAATATCACATTTGAAATTGAGAAGGAGGTGTCTGTAGTTTAAATAAACTTTAGTGAAATAAAATATATTATTTTTCATTCATGTTTTTATTACTATGTAGATTATTTTAGAAACCATTTCTTCTACTTTATATTGTATTACATTCTATATTCATACTGATTGCCAAAACTATCATGTAAATTTTATTTTATTTAACTTTGGTGGAAGGTATTAAAAAAAAGTATTTTATCATGACATCTTTTATCCCCAGTGAAATTTCTTAATTTTAAAGAATTTGAGATTTAGTCTAGAAAGAAAATTCTTCTTCCTAAATTCCACTAATCACTGACAGAGAATTTTATGATTGTCCATGGCAGGAATTACCTCCTCCATAATTACACTTAGCATATGAATTGAAAATGAGAGACCCTACTAATGATGATATCAATATTCAAAATAGTAGAGCATGTTTTTGCTCTTAACATTTAATAGATTTCAATTACTTTTTTGATTAAGAAAAATGTGCCTAATTTGAAGAAAATGTACTTCAGGAATTTCACTATAGTAGGCAATTTCTATGGTGAGACATTCACAAATAATATTATAATGCAACATTTTAATCTCTAATCCCAAGAAATATACTCTGCACTAATTTCTAATACTTCTCTGATAGAGATTACACTATTTTGTGGTTGCACAATTTTGCCATCAATAATTTCTTATTTTGTAATATGTATGTATTTATTTATATTTTAACTGCAGTTAGTCTTCATTGCAGTGCACAGGCTTCTCTTGTTGCAGCACGTGGGCTCCAGAGTATGTGCGCTTCTCTAGTTGTGGTATGTGGGCTTAGTTGTTCTGTAGCATGTGGGATTTTAGTTCTCCAACCAGGGATCGAATCCATATCCCCTGCATTGGAAGGTGAATTCTTAACCATTGGGCAACCAGGGAATAGTTGAAATTCATTGTGAGATCACTTTCTTTCTTAGCAGAAATAGGAAATAGCCAGACATTATTTGCTCTGTACAGTGCTTTATATTTTTAATATGTGAAATGTGTTGTTCACTAAGAAATGTGTTATTGAATTTCCAAATACTTGTGAGTGTTCCAGCTATCATTCTGATACTATTTCATAATTTAATTATGCTATGATCTGAGAAAATACTTTGTATAATTTCTGTTCTTCAAAAGTTGTTGGTATGCTTATCATTAAACAAAGTATGGTTTATTTTGGTAAATGTTCCATGAAGTTGAGAAGAATGTGTATTCTTCTACAGTATGGAGTATAAAGTAAATGTCAATGAGATCAAGTCAATTTCTAGTGCTATACAGGTCAAGTGTCCCTGGCTGGTTTTATGCCTGCTTGACTTATTGCTGATAAAGAGATGTTGAAGTCTCCAACTATAATTGTGGGGTTTTTTTATTACCCCTTTCGTTTCTTTCAGTTCTTGCTTCATGTATTTTAGTGGTCTATTTTTGAGTACATATGATTTTAGAATTGTTATGTTTTTGTGGAGAATTATCCACATTATCCTCATGGAATGCACGTTTTTATTCCTGAAAACTTTTCTTGCTCTGATGTTGACTTTGCCTAATATAATTATAACTATTCTAGCCTTTTCTTTTGTTTAAACTAGTGTTTGTATGGTGCATTTTTCTTCATCTCTTTGTTTTTAGCCTACGTATGTCTTATATCCGCTTCATGGATCACAGCTGTGTCGTGCCAAAGGGGCTTGCACAACTCATTGAAGTTACGAGCCACGTCATACAGGGCCACCCAAGATGGACAGGTCATAGTGAAGAATTCAGACAAGACATGTTTCATTGCAGAAGGAAATGGCAACCCATTCCAGTTGTGAAAAGCCAACTCATTGGAAAAGACACTGATGCTAGGAAAGACTGAAGGGAAAAGGGGAAGGGGGCTGCAGAGGATGATATGGGTAGATAGCATCACTGACTCAATGGAATATAGTGGAAAACAAAGGAGTCTGGCATGCAGAGTCCATGGGGTTGCAAAGACTTAGCAACTGAACAACAACAAAATCTTATGTAGACAGCATATACTGGTTTTATTTATTTATTTTTTACTTTACAATATTGTATTGGTATTGCTATACATTGACATGAATCCACCATGGGTGTACATGTGTTCCCCTTCCAGAACCCCACTCCCACCTCCCTCCCTGTCCCATCCCTCTGGGTCATCCCAGAGCCCAGAACACCCTGTATCATGAGTCGAACCTGGACTGGTGATTCATTTTGCATATGATAACTTTAATGTTTCAATGTCATTCTCCCATATCATCCTGCCCTTGCCCTCTCCCATTGAGTCCAAAAGACTGTTCTATACATCTGTGTCTCTTTTGCTGTCTCACATACAGGGTTATCGTTACCATCTTTCTAAATTCCATTTTTATGCATTAGTATACTGTATTGGTGTTTTTCTTTCTGGCTTACTTCACTCTGTATAATAGGCTTCAGTTTCATCCACCTCATTAAAACTGATTCAAATGTATTCTTTTTAATGTCTGAGTAATACCTCATTGTGTATATGTACCACTGCTTTCTTATCCATTCATCTGCTGATGGAAATCTAGGTTGCTTCCATCTCCTGGCTATTATAAACAGTGCTGTGATGAACATTGGGGTACACGTGTCTCTAAATCTACTTTTGCAATATGAGTCTTTTTACTTGGGATAGACCATTCAAATTAAAATTACTTTAAAAATGTACTTTTATTAATAATTACCATGTTTATAATTGTTTTCTGTTTGTTTAATTCATTCTTTGTTTCTAACCTCATTTTCTGCTTTCATTAGTTTTAAGTGAACAATTTACATGATTTAATTTTGTTTCCTGTCTTAGCGTATCAGTTTTTCTTCTTTAAAAAAACTTAGAGTTTGACCTAAGGTTTATAATATACACTTTTAAACTAAGTTCACATTCAAATAATGATATACCACTTCAAGAATAGTACAAATGTTTTAAAGCATAATATTCTGAACTCTTCATTCCTTTTCCTTGTGGTATTAGTCATTAATCTTGATTAACTATAGATAATGATCACTCAATACAGTGTTGGTATCATTACTTTTCTTCTTTTTTAGTATAATTACTTTTAAAAGAGTGATTTTTAGATAAAGTAAGAATAAAAATTAAATATTTTATTTAGTCGTTATTTCTTCTCTGATGCTCCTTTTTCCCCCCTTTTTATAAATCTAAGTGTCTGACAAGTGTTATTTTTCTTTTGCCTGAACTAAATGTTTTTAACATTTTTCTTAAGTTCCTGGTGATGAATTTCCTTTGTTTTGGTTTGTCTGGAAAAGTGTTTATCCTTCTTCACTTTTGAAGAATGATTTTGCTGGATATACAATTCTAGGTTAGTGATTATTTTTCTTTATTTTAGTTTTTAAATAACATTTTACTGTCTTCTTACTTGAATGGTTTCTATTGAGAAGCCTCCTGTAATTCTCATCCATGTTGCCCTGTACACATGGAGCTTTTTCTTGGATTTCTTTAAACATTTTCTTTTTGTCTTAGATTTTCTTAAGCTCAAGTATGACATGCTAACTTGTCTAGTGTTTTCTTTTTCTTATAGTTATCCTGTTCAATGTTCTTAGATTCCTGTATCTGTGATTTGGCATCTGTAATTTATTTTGAAAATCTCTCACTAACTATTGCTTCAAATATTACCTCTATTTTATTCTCTGGTATTGCAATTAAGTGTTATACGATTTGAAATTCTCCACACTTCTTAGGCATTTTTTTCTTTGCATTTTATTTTGAAAGATTTTATTGATCTATCTTCAATCTCATTGATTCTCTTCTTGGCTACACCTAATCTGCCTACTGATGAGCCCCTAAAGCATTCTTCACTTCTGTTACAGTGTTTTTGACTTCTAGCATTTTTTCTAGGTTCTTTCCTAGAGTTTATCTTCCTATTTACCAATCTGTACTTGCATACTGCCTATGTGTTAATCACAGTTAACTTAAATTTAATTCTCTGGTAATTGTAACATATGTGTTATATGAGCCAAATTCTGGCACTTGCTTTTCTCTTCAGACTGTGTTTTTTCTTGTATTTTGCCACATTTTGTAATATTTTCTTGAAAGCTAGACAGATAGTAGTAACTGCAGTAGACAGGTTCTTACATGAAGGTTTGGGTTGTTCATTCTATCTAGGTGCTGAGATCCATTTAATGTTTGTTGTAGATATATGTTTACATCCTGCTAGAATCAGTTCATGTATTCCCTCTTGATTTTGTGTTTTCTTACATACTCCCCTTCAGAGATGGTCTCTCCCTTACAATTCTTTCAGCTTTAACCCACTTATTACACTGGAACCCTGTTGATGTGATCATAGAATATAGATAGAGTATTTTCTGTATTTTTTCCAATTAAATCTCAGTGCTCTAGTGCATCTGTGTTTTGGAGTAAATTGTGACTTTTATAAGTGTTTTTCCAGTAGCAAAGATTTTTCCAATTGCCTCCTACTCTCTTCCCTGCCTACAGTGTTCCCAATGTATTTTCTTGAAGTCCTGATCATTTTGAACCAAGTCCCTTCACCTCTCATCTGAGACAGAAGACTAGAAGGGACCTGGAGGTAGGAGAAAGCCCTTCCCTCCACTGGGATAAATCTCTGGCAGAGACTTTCCCTCGGAATGTGAGTGTTTGTTATGAAAAAGCTTTTTTTCTTTTTGTTTCAAATTTCATATTGATTGCTCTTTCCCTCCCTTCACCAGAGTCATAAGGAGAGCTTTCTCAGGTCTTCATTGTGAGGACCTGGTGGAGTTCCTGGGTTAAAAACCTACAGAATCTGTTTGTTTTGTTAATTTGCTGCTAAGTCATCTCTGACTGTTTTGTGATCCTGTGGACTGTAGCCCACAAGGCTCTGGGAAATTCATGAGATTTCCCAGGCAAGAATACTGGAATGGGTTGCCCATTCTAGGGGATATTCCCAGGGGATGTTCCTGACCCAGGAGTTGAACCCATGTCTCTTGCTTGGCAGATAGGTTCTCTACCACTGAGCCACCAGAGAAGCCCACAAAGGCCGTAGCTCCCAGGAATTTCTCATTCTCACGGTTTCAGCAATACTTCAAAATTATTATTTAAGTATTCCTACCAGTTTATCACTCCAGTGGTTTCCTCAGTTAATCTTATCTAGTCTGTGTCTGGATAAGTCTGTCTTTCCAGAGTTTGGGGTGGTTTTCCTTATGACCTCAGTTCTCTAATGGATAAAATAAAAAGATTGATTTCCAGTTTGTTCAGCCATTTTTTATATAACTGTGCATGAAGACATCTAAGCTCCTTACTTGTCAGCTGAAATGGGAAGTCTCTTTTAATAGTCTCTTTTAAATTTTCATTTTCCTTAATTTGAATTAAGTTGAGCAACTTTTCTCATATTTAGAAGTATGGGGAAAGTTTTACGGGTTTTTTTTCTCTCTCAATTCTCTTCATACGTTATTTCTTTTGTATTTCTCTACTGCTCTCTAAAAAGAACTCCTTAGATTAGTGGCTTAAAACAAGAATGGGTTGTCTACCTCATGTTTCTGTTGTTGATGGGACTCACTTCAGTGGCTCTTGCTAGATATTTTACGCAGTTGCAGACACATGGTAGCTATCGAGCTAGAGATGAGTCATATGAAGACTCAACTGGGCTGGGTATCCAAGAGGGTGCCATTACATGCCTGATAGCTTGGTACTTAACATTAGTTTTCTATTGCTTTATTAGCAGATTAACACAAACTCAGTGGCTTAAACAGTGCAATTTTGTTAACTTACAGTTTTGCAAACCTGAAGTTGGACTTGGGTCTCATTGGGCTAAAACTGAGTTGTTGGCAAAACTCAGCCTCAGTAGATTTGGAATTTTATTTCAGCTGCAGGACTGCAGTTCTATTTCTTTGTTCACTGTCAGTGAGGACCATTCCCATCTTTAAAGGCTACCTGCTTTCCTTGGTTTAAGGTGATTTTCTTCCATTTTCAAAGCTAGCCACAGTAGGTTGGATCTGCCTGTTGCTTTAAATATTTTTTAAAAACTATTGTTATATTTATTTTTATTTTTGACTATATTGGGTCTTTGTTTTATGCATGGGCTTTGTGTAGCAATGAGTAGGGGCTACTCTTTGTTGTGGTGAGAGGGCTTCTGGAGAGGGTCAAGAAGATTCTCTGAAATGGGCAACCCATTCCAGTATTCTTGCCTGGGAAATCCAATGAATTTCCCAGGGGCTGGTGGGCTACAGGCCATGGGATCACAAAAAGAGTCAGACATGACTTGGCAGCCAAATAACAAAACGAAAGAGAAAAGTGGTTTCTCTTTTGCAGAGCACAGTCTCTAGGCACACAGGCTTTGATACCTGGGACGCTTGGGCTCAGTCGTTGCAGCTCCCAGGCTCTAGAGTGCAGGATTAGTAGATGTGTTGCATGGGCTTAGTTGCTCCGGGGCATGTGGAATCATCCTGGACCAGGGATGAAACCAGTGTACCCTGCATAGCAAGGCAGATTCTTAACACTAGACTACCAGGTAAGCACTAAATATATCTTCCTTTTCACTCCATTGGGTTAATCTGACTCACATTTTTGTCTTCCTTTCCCACTTTAAGGGCCTATTGAATACATGGAGTCTGCCTGGATAATCCAGCATAATTCCCAATTTAAGATTTGTAAACTGAGACACATTTGTGAGATATTTTCCTCTTGTAAAGTAACATTTTCACAGGTTTTAGGGATTAGAAAATGAGCTTTTTGTGGGGCCATTATTCTGTCGACCATAGAATTCTTTGTTTTCTCTTTCTCTACACGGTACTGCATTTTCTAGGGCATGGTTTGTTCTTCTCAGGGCATGGTTGTCACACAGAGTAGCTTCCTTCCAAGAGGGACTACCTGAACAACCAATGTTCTAGAGAAATAGGAAGTATCAGCTGGCAGATCACTGAAGAACCATATCAGGGAAGGATTCAATATAACATACCTTCTACTATATTGCTCAAGATAGCCACAGGCTCCATCCAGATTTAATCATAGGAAAACAAAAAAGTCAATAAGAATTTTTTTTTTTCCCTGGGGGTGTGTGTCAAATTGCAGTATGTGGCATGAAACATATAATATGCCACTATTCTCATTTTTTCTTGCTGTATAAAAATCGACTCCAAAACTTAGTAGTTTAAAAACCAGTCTCATGATTTTATGGGGCAGTTCTTTCTTGGAGTCTTTCAGGCAGTTGTGGTTAGATAGTATGTGGAACTTCAGCGCTCTGAATTCTCAACTAGTCTAGACATCCAAGGTCATAAACTCACATGACTGACAACTGATGCTGGTAGCTTGCTGGGAGCACAGCTTGGCCCACTCACTTGGACACCTACACTTAGTCATTCCATGTGGTTTGGATTCTCAACTGGGTTCTGAGAGCATCCTGAGAGTGAGTGTTCCAAGAGACACAGCTGAAAACTATAAGACTTTTTTATGACTTTGCCTTAGATGTTCCAGAGCATCATTTCATTTGTAGTCTATCAGTTAAGCAAGTCAATTCAATCAGCTTAGAATCAAGAGGAAGAGAATTAGGCCTCTTGACAAAGATGTAGAAGAGAGGGTGGGATCAGAGTTCTTGCTGTGGCTATTTTGGAAAATATAATCTACCGTATATATTTTTCTCATTTTTCTGTTTCATCATTAGATTTTTCTATTTGCTTTGCCAGAGGTCTTTTTGTATTTTTCTTTTTGGATATTTCATAAGCCATCCTGGAAGCTAAGTAATAAAACAATAATTTATTGTTATCTTTTATGGTTCTCAGGCAAACATTGGGCTCAGCTGAGTGGTTTTTGTCTAGTGCCCCTCATATGCTGGCAGTCAGATAATAATGTTACAGGAGTCATATGAATGCCTCTTTATTGACATAACAGCTGTGAACTGGTCCAGCATCTTTCTCCACTGTCTCTCTTATGGTCAGCTTGGATTTCCTTATAACTTTCATAGCCTTAGGGCTTCAACTGAGTAAAGCAGAAATTGCAGATCATTTTAAAGGAAAGGCCTGGGACTGACACAGCCTTACTTTTGCTTAACTCTAGAGTCAAAGCAGTTGCTGGTAAGTTCAGAGTCAAGGAGGAGAGGAATAGACTATGCCATTGCAAGGAAGCAGTGTAACAAATTTGCAGCCATCTTTAATCTTTGACATACATAAAGGAAATACTACTATCCCTGTTATATGAATTGCAAATTATTTTCCCAGCTTCTTTTTGTCATGATTCTTTTCTACTCAATAAATTAGAAAATAACAACAACTTTGTTTTCAAGTCTAACATATCTTCATAGTTCTTCGTTTTGTATTTAGAAATGCCTTTCTCATTCAAAAATTAGTTTTTAAAAGTCTCATGTTTTCTCTAGTACTATTCATTTTGTGTGTGGGGGTTTAGATCATTGATCTGTATATAATTTATTTTTTAAAATTTGGTTTATGAATCCCATTTTAGGCTGTCCTGTTTCTAATACCATTTATTGAATAATTTGTCTTTACCCCACTTTTTTTTTTTTTTTTAACCCTTACTATGCACTCTATTTCGGAGAAGCCAATGGCAACCCACACCAGTACTCTTGCCTGGAGAATTCCAGGGATGGTTGAGGCTGGTGGGCTGCCATCTCTGGGGTCACACAGAGTCAGACACGACTGAACCGACTCAGCAGCAGCAGCAGCAGTACTCTGTTATCTTACAACTATTCTATTTAGGAAATTTTCATTTATTTTTATGCCAAAGTAAAAATCGTTTTAATAATTGTGGTTTTGTATCATCTTGCTTACTTATTTTCCCATTAGAATATCAGAATTAGTTTGGTTCAAAAACAATTCTGTTGGTTTTTTCAGAGAAAATATTTATATTTTCATAATGTTGCATGTACCTACTAAGAAGAGAGTACAAATTTCAGTTATTCCCTGCTCTGTGTCTGTTATGACCAAAAGAATAAAGTAGAAGGGATGGTACTTCTTTATTAGTGTAGTAAGTTTTCTTTCACATAGATTTTTACATGCTTTATCTAAGATATTCCTAAGGATCCTTTTTATCCTAGTTATTGCAAATGTAAGTATCTTTCTAATAATATCATCTGATTTATTGTCATATGTATATTTCCCAGCCAGAGTATTTCTGATTTCTCTATTCATTTTTCCATTTCTCAGTTTCTTTTACTTTTTTGAGTAAAACATTATGTTAACCAAAATGATAGTCTTATCTTGGAAAGTATACAGTCTAAAAGACAATTTTATGACTCTTTCCTTAAGTACCAATCTCTGCTGTCATGGGAGACCACATCATCTTTAAGTGGAAAACTTATACATATACTTAATATTAAATAAATGTCATTTACTACCCAGAACATGAATGAATTTACAACTAGAGTTCCATAAATTTTATGTTTGGGAGCCAATTCATCTTGTTTGACTTGCTTATATTACAAATGAGAGAAGAGAGATTCAAAGAAACAAAATGAGTCTATGAGAACTTGTCAGTCAGGATCCAGTATTCGAGTGACCAGATCATCCAGGTTAGAACAGAGCTGACATAACACATTTTTCCCTACTACTTCCTTCTTTACTGTACTTTGTTTATTTTTAAATTAATTAATAAATTAACTTATTTGGCTGCACCCAGTCTTTTTTTTTTTTTTTGGATTTGTTTTTTTTTTTCTTTTTTTTTTTTTTATTGTTTTTGCCATACATTGTCATGATATCACCATGGGTTTACATATGCTTCCCCTCCGGAACCCCCCTCCCTCCTCCCTCCCCCCCCCCACCCGGGAAATCTCGCTGTACCAGCCCCGAGCATCAATCCTGGGCTGGCAATTGATTAGACACATGACAATTAACATGCTTCAATGCCCTTCTCCCATATCATCCCACCCTTACCCTCATCCACAAAGTCCACGAGTCTATTCTATACATCTGCGTTCCTTTTGCTGTCTCGCATGTGGGGTTCTCGTTACCGTCTTTCTAAATTCCATATATATG
>ML663006.1:21104067-21253107 GCA_007570785.1 Antilocapra americana
TACAGGCAGATTCTTTACCAGCTGAACCACAAGGGAAGCCCAAGAATGCTGGAGTGGGTAGCCTATCCCTTCTCAAGTGGATCTTCCCAACTCAGGAACTGAACTGGAGTCTCCTGCATTGCAAGTGGATTCTTTACCAACTGAGCTATCAGGGAAACCCAGAAAAGAAGCTAGAGGATGCCAATCAGATACGTTGCAATTTAACCTAAATTGTTAGGAAGATTTTCTAAATAGTGATGTTTGAGTAAAGATTCTCTTGAGTAGGAAGTATGGAAATATTTTGTTCAATCACTCAGGAATGTCCAACTCTTTGCCACCCCATGGAATGCAGCACTCCAGGCTTCTCTGTCCTATATCATCTCCCAGAGTTTGCTCAAACTCATGTCCCTTGAGTAAGTGATGCACCAGCCACCTCATATTCTGTCGTCCCCTTCTCCTCTTGCCTTCAATCTTTCCCAGCAATATTTACTAATGAGACAGCTCTTCCTATCAGATGGCCAAAGTTTTAGAGCTTCAGTTCCAACATCAGTCCTTCCAAAGAATATTAAGGGCCCATTTCTTTAGAATTGACTGGTTTGATATCCTTGCAGGCCAAGGGACTCTCAAGAGTTTTCTCCAACACCAGAGTTCAAAGGCATCAGTTCTCTTTATGATCCAACTTTCAAATCAATAATGACTACTGGAAAAACCATAGCTTTGACTATATGGACTTTTGTTGGCAAAGTAATGCCTCTGCTTTTTAAAATGCTGTCTAGGTTAGTCATAGCTTTCTTTCAAGGAGTAAACATCTTTTAATTTCATGGCTGAAGTCACCATCTGCAGTGATTTTGAAGTCCAAGAAAATAAAGTCCATCACTGTTTCCATTGCTCTATTTGCTATGAAGGCATGGGATCGGATACCATGATCTTCATTTTTTGAATGTTGAGTTTTAAGACAGCTTTTTCACCTTCCACTTTCTTCCCTTTCTTCCCATTCACCTCATCAAGAGATTCTTTCATTCCTCTTTGCTTCCTGCCATAAAGGTGATGTCTTCTGCATATCTGAGGTGATTGATATTTCTCCTGGCAATCTTGATTCCAGCTTGTGCTTCATTCAGCCTGGCATTTTTCATGATGTATCCTGTATAAAAGTTAAGTCAGCAGGGTGACAATATACAGCCTTGATGTATTCCTTCCCCAATTTTGAAACAGTTTGTTGTTTCATGTCCAATTCTAATTGTTGCTTTTTCACTTGCATACAGGTTTTTTCAGGAGGTAGGTAAGGTGGTCTAGTATTCCCATCTCTTTGAGAATTTTCCACAGTTTGCTGTGATCCACAAGTCAAAGTCTTTAGAGTAGTCAAAGAAGCAGAAATAGATGTTTTTCTGGAATTCTCTTGTTTTTCTACGATCCAACGGATTTTGGCAGCTTGATCTCTGGTTCCTCTGCCTTTTCCAAATCCAGCTGGAACACTTGGAATTCCTCACCTCATGTATTCTTGGAGCCTAGCTTGGAGAATTTTAAGCATTACTTTGCTAGCATGTGAAATGAGTGCAATTGTGTGGTAGTTTGAACATTCTTTGGCATTGCCCTTCTTTGGGATTGGAATGAAAATTGACCATTTGCAATTCCGTGGCCACTGCTGAATTTTCCAAATTTGCTGGCATCCTGAGTGAAGCACTTTCACAGCATCATCTTTTAGGATTTGAAATAGCTCAACTGGAATTCCATCACCTCCACTAGCTTTGTTCATAGCTTTGCTTCCTAAGGTCCACCAGACTTGCACTCCAGGCTGTCTGGCTCTAGGTGAGTAATCACACCATCTTGGTTATCTGGGTAATTAGATCTTGTTGTTGTTGTTGTTGTTGTTTTTGTATAGTTCTTCTGTGTATTCTTGCTGCTCTTCTCAATGTCTTCTGCTTTTTTTTAGGTCCATACCATTTCTGTCCTTTATTGTGCCCATCTTTGCATGAAATGTTCCCTGGTATCTCTGTTTCTTGAGGAGACCTCTAGTCTTTCCCATTCTACTGTTTTCCTCTATTTCTTCACACTGATCACTTAGGAAGGCTTTTTAATCTCTCCTTGCTATTCTTTGGAACTCTGCATTCAAATGGGTATATCTTTCCTATTCTCCTTTGCCTTTCACTTCTCTTCTTTTCTCTGCTATTTGTAAGGTCTCCTCAGACAACCATTTTGCCTTTCTGCATTTCTTTTTTGGGGGATGGTTTGATCACTGCATCCTGTACAATGTATGAACCTTGGTTCATAGTTCTTCAGGCACTCTGTTTATCAGATCTAATCCTTTGAATCTATTTGTCACTGCCACTGTATATTTGTAAGGGATTTGATTTATTTCATACCTGAATGGCCTAGTGGTTTTTTCCTACATTCTTCAATTTAAGTCTGAATTTTGCAATAAGAAGTTCATTATCTGAGCCACAGTCAGCTCCTGGTCTTGTTTTGGATGACTATATAAAACTTCTCCATCTTTGGCTACAAAGACTCTCACAGGGTGCAAAGAAAACTTTGTTTGGACCAGGACCAAGGCAAAAGAGCAGTGACCCCCATAAGACATTGAGCCACATCAGCTTTTGAGCATTTGAGTTGTGACCCAAATAATCAATCTGGTTTCAGTATTGACCATCTGGTGATGTCCATGTCTAGAGTCATCTCTTGTGTTGTTGGAAGAGGATGTTTGCTATGACCGATACGTTCTCTTGGCAAAACTCAGTTAGGCTTTGCCCTGTTTCATTTTGTACTCCAAGGCCAAACTTGCTTGTGACTCTAGGTATCTTTTGATTTCTGACTTTTGTATTCCAGTCCCCTATAATGAAAAGGACATCTTTTTTTGGTGTTAGTTCTAGAAGGTCTTATAGGTTTTCATAGAACCATTCAACTTCAGCTTTCTAAGCATTAGTAGTTGGAGCATATACTTGGATTACTGTGAAGTTGAATTGATTGCCTTGGAAATGAGCAGAGATCAGTCTGTCATTGTTGAGAGTGAGCCCAAGTATTGCATTTCAGACATTTTTATTGACTATGATAGCTACTCCATTTCTTCTGAGAGATTCTTGTCCATAGTAGTAGGTATAATGGTCATCTGAATTAAATCCACCCATTTTGGTCCATTTTGATTCATTGATTCCTAAAATATTAATGTTCACTCTCGCCATCTCCTATTTGACCACTTCCAATTTACCTTGATTCATGGATCTAACATTCCAGGTTCCTATGCAACATTGTTCTTTACAGCATTACACTTTACTTTCACCTCCAGATTTATCCACAACTGGGCTTTGTTTCCATTTTTGTTCAGCCTCTTCATCCTTCTGGATCTATTTCTCTGCTCTTCTCCAGTAGCATATTGGACAGTTACTCATATTGGAAGTTCATCTTTCAGTGTCATATCTTTCTGCCTTTTCATGCTGTTCTTGGGGTTCTCAAGGCAAGAATACTGAATTGGCTTTCCATTCCTTTCTTCAGTGGACCACATTTTGTCAGAACTCTTTACCATGACCCATCCAACTCTGGTAATCAAGGTG
This sequence comes from Antilocapra americana, assembly GCA_007570785.1. Classification (NCBI taxonomy): domain Eukaryota; kingdom Metazoa; phylum Chordata; class Mammalia; order Artiodactyla; family Antilocapridae; genus Antilocapra; species Antilocapra americana. Next base: position 21,107,589 of record ML663006.1, read on the forward strand.
GCAGCATAGAAGGGCATGCTTTCATTTTCTGGAAAAACATCATACTCACAACAAGCTGCTGAGCAACCATTGACAGGAAAATGTTGTATCCCACCCAAAAATATACCTCACATCCAAGGGTAAAGGAGAAGCCCAAGAAGACAGTAGTGGGGGTGTGGTGGGTGGGGGCAAAATCACTTTTAAAATAAAGCCTCGGATCTGCCAGAGACTCTCACAGGGTGCAAAGAAAACTTTGTTTGGACCAGGACCAAGGGGAAAGAGCAGTGACCCCCATAAGACATTGAGCCAGATCAGCTTTTGAGTATTTGAGTTGTGAGCCAGATCTGCCTTTGAGTCCTGCCTTTGACTGTGGAGGCATGGGTCAGTTAGTAGTTGGAGCATGTACTTGTATTACTGTGAAACTGAATTGTTTGCCTTAGAAAATCTGTGTGGGAGAGTACATCTTCAAGGTTTTTGGCCTGAACACACAGAAGACTGAAATTGACATTCACTGAGATATTTGGATATGAGAGTTGGACTATAAAGAAAGCTGAGTGCCAAAGAATTGATGCTTTTGAACTATGGTGTTGGAGAAGACTCTTGAGAGTCCCTCGGACTGCAAGGAGATCCAATCAGTCCATCCTAAAGGAAATCAGTCCTGAATATTCATTGGAAGGACTGATACTGAAGCTGAAGCTACAATACTTTGGCCACTCTAATGTGAAGAACTGACTCCTTGGAAAAGACCCTGATACTGGGAAAGACTGAAGGTGGGAGGAGAAGGGGACAACAGAGGATGAGATGGTTGGATGGCATCACTGACTTGGTGGACATGAGTTTGAGCAAGCTCCGGGAGATTGTGAAGGACAGAGAAGTCTGGCCTGCAGCGGTCCATAGGGTCACAAAGAGTCATACATGACTGAGCAAATGAATTGAACTGAATTGAGATGTGGAAGGCGTAATGATAGGAGAAATTAGGAGATTCATTTTAGGTACATTGTGTTTGTGATATATGTTATCATCAGAAGAAAAATGGTGAATGGAGAGGTGTGGATTCTACTTTGGAGTTAAGGACAAGTCCAGTCTGGAAATATCAATTCATTAATCATAAGCAGAGTGATGCTATCTAAAGCCAAAGAACTGGATCAGTTCACCAAAGGAATAAATATAGGCTGAAAGTAAAATAGAGCCAAGGATTACATCCTGAAGCTCTTCAAAAGAAAGAGACCATATAAGGAAAAGCCAGTAAGTCTAAGAAATGTTAGCCAGCAAGGCAGAGGAAAATCCACAAGAGTGGTTCTGAGGAGCCAAGAAAAGAAAGCATTCCAGAAAGGAGGGAGAGATCTATTTTGTTAGGGGTTACTGACAAGTCAGGTGGGATGCTTACAGGGAACTGGTCTTGGGGCTTAGAAATGCAGAGTTGTTAGTATCTGTGACAGCCTCATTTTTGCAATCTTCAAGGGTGAGATTCAAGTAGATTCAAAATCAAAAGGGAGGAGAGGAATGGGAGTGAGGAGTTCAGGCAGCTCCCTTGAGAAGTTTTGTTCTGTAAAGAGGGGCAGAAAACTGAAGAAATAGCTATAAGAAAATGTAGGGTCAAGAAGAAACTCTTTAAACATGGGAGTTAATAGAATATTTCTAGGTGCTTGCATACTTGCTATTCTGCATTTTTATCATTGAAATAAACAGTAAAGTTGCCATCTTACAGGGAAAGCATTTTGGACATTTGAGGAGAAGAATTTAAAAGTAAATAAACTAGGGAAATATATGGATCATTCAGAATGATGTAGAGCATAACGGAAACTAATGCCAGTTATAAGGGAATAGAGATTAAGGACAGTTTTGGGAATCACCTCTACATCTCCATGTTCTTTTTCTTCCACTTTCTCTTTTTCATCCTTTCCCCCCCCCCCCCCCCCCCCGTCACTACAGAACAAGTGTGGCAGCTCATTATATCATCTCAGGCTGGTTTGACAGATACAAAGGGTATTTCAGATTATAAAATAAGTCTTTAAGTAATATTCTAAGTGACTCTATACTCTAATAACCTCCTAAGTCTTAAAAAAATTATTGACCACATCTGGGGATTTTTCCTTTTCTTGTCTGCATTGCTGTATGACACCCGTGCTTTATTTGACTCTTGCAGGATTTCTGCAGCCTTTGTCTCAGCTCAGGCCCCTGACATCTTCTCCAGGTTATATATTTTACATTGTTTTTAGATGATTCTTTTCTCCAGATCTTCTTTGCCTGAACCTTACTTTGTGCTCTCATTATCTTTCATGTGACTATGGCATTTTCTTTCCGAAAATGCTCACTGCTTCTCATTTTTACATGCCGGCAGTCAATCCACATGCTATTTTTTTTTTCTTTTTTCTCCTTGAAGTATAGTTGATTTACAATGTTGTCTTAGTTTCAGAAGTACAACAAAGTGATTCAGTTACACACACACATATATATATATATATATATATTTTCAGATGCTTTTCCCTTACAGTTTATTACAAACATTGAATAGAGTTCCTTGTGCTATATAGTAAGTTATTGCTATTTATGTATTTTATATATAGTAGTGTGTGTGTGTTAATCCTAGCAGTACTATTTTAAAACAGTACTAATCATGCTTATTTCTGGCTTAAAACCATGTACTGGACTATAGTGCCATTATGATAAGTTTTATTTATTTAAAAATGTTATTGATATAGTTGATTTACAATGTTGTATTAGGATCTGCTATACAGCAAAGTGAATCAGTTATACATACACCTGTATCCACTCTTGTTTTAGATTCTTTTCCCATAGAAGGCATTACAAAGTATTGAGTAAAGTTGCCTGTGTTATATAGTAGGTCCTTATTAATTATCTAGTTTATGTATAGTAGTGTGTATATGTCAATCCCAATCTACTAATTTATTCTTCCCCCTCTTACCTTCTGGTAACCATAAGTTTGTTTGCTACATCTCTGATTCTATTTCTGTTTTGCAGATAGGTTTATTTGTACCCTTTTCCTAGATTCCACATATTAATGGTATCATATGACATTTGTCTTTCTTTGACTTATTTCACTCCGTATGACAATCCCTAGGTCCATCCATGTTGCTGCAAATGGTATTATTTCACTCCCTTTTATGGTTGAGTAATATATTCCATTGTATATATGCATATATAACACATCTTCTTTATACATTCATATGTTGGCAAATATAAATTTCCTAAGCTTGTCTGATCTTCCCGGTCTCTTTCTTAGATTATATACTTCCTTCCTGTGAACCTTGCTCATCACAGACCTCCTGCTCTTTCCCAAATGTACCATGCTCTTTCAGTCTTCCACCAGATATATATGGGTTTCTGTGCCCTTCCCACCTAGAGAAGAATAGGCCAATAGCTCTAACTCAAGCATCTCCTCCAGGATGAAGTCTGTCTCCATTTTTTTATGTGTGCAGTTAGCAGTTCCCTCATCTGTGCTTCCTTCTCCTCCGTAGAACTTTGTCTTATTAAAGCATGATTTTGGTTTACTGTTATATCCCTCATGTCTAGAACTATTCTTGGCCAAGTGTAGGTGCACAAAAACTACCAGATAAATAAGCACCTTAAGCTGTATGGCAGGATCTGGAACATGGCAAGAACTTAAAAGTGGCTATTGGATGCTTCTCAGTGCTTCTAAATATTTTGCTGACTTGAAATGCCTCTTGATCCTTTCTCATGTGGATCCACCACAAAGACTTTAGCTGTAGCAAGCTGACTCATATAACTCAGATGTAAGAACCACAGTATCTTGTTTGTGGATAGCCAATATTTTCCCCTTGGTAACCCAGATGCAGAGTTGGCCCTACTTGCACCTTCTCCTCTGACAGGGCCTCATTAATTTTTTGGCATGACTGAAGATTTATCCAAAAATAAATTAGCTTCAGTTTATAAAAGAAAACCCAATTTATAAATGAGTAACCAGTGACCAAAATAGATTAGAATGATTGAAAATCTCCCATACCATCTCATTTAATCCACCTGCATTTGTGTGTGTGTGTGTGTGTGTGTGTGTGTGTGTGTGTGCGCGCGTGTGAATGCATGGGATCAAGCATGTTAAAAACAAAACACTGTAAAATTTTTTAAAAGGGAATTGTGCCATTGGCCCACACACAGAGTAATGGACACAGATTTCCCACCTCTGTGATCTTACACCCTAGATTCTAGAGCATGGCCTTCTAAATAGCTTGGCCTCTTCTCTCTCAATTTGGCCATAAATAGTAACACATATGGTTGAAAGTTAGTGCTTTTTGATGAATTAGCATATTGTTTTGAACAAAAATTTTAGGCTCTATTCTAATAAGTTCTTTTAATTGGGAAGCAGGATATTGTTTATAAGTATTAATTATTCTTATTAGAAATAATAATAAAGTGTATTTTATAGTGGAAGGGGCTAGAAAAAGTATTTGCAGGGATATTTTGGTGTGCAAACCAAAAAATAATGAGACTGAACTTTTATTGTTTCAGTAAACCACCTTCCCAAAGCTGACAGCCTTGTCAAGATTCAAGCTTTCTAGGTATAAAAATAGAATACCACATCTCGAATCCTAATCCCATGCAAGAGAGCAATAGATTAGCCCACCACAGTTATTCATTTACTTTTAATATTTATATATTTTTATATCATCTCAAGAAATTGAGATTTGCATTCTGACAAAATGTAGTGACAATGGTGTTAGCAGAAGTGAAAAGATTGTAATGAATTATTTTTTTTAAATAAAGATATTTGTTTATTTATTTACTCTTGGCTGTGCTAGGTCTTCATTGCTATGTTCACTTTTTTCTAGTGTTGGCGAGCAGGGGCTGCTCTCTAGCTGTTCTGCATGGGCTTCTCATTGGGCTAACTTATCTTGTTGTGGAACACAGACCCTAAGGGACTTGGGCTTTAGTAGCTCTGGTTCCTGGGCTCTAGAGTGTGGGCTCAGTAGTAGTGGCAGACAGGTTCAGCTCTTCTGCAGCATGCGGGATCTTCCCAGACAGGGATCGCAAGGATCTTTTAGGATGGACTAGTTGGATCTCCTTGCAGTCCAAGGGACTCTCAACAGTTTTCTCCAACACCACAGTTCAAAAGCATCAACTCTTTGATGCTCAGCTTTATTTATAATCCAACTCTCACATCCATACATGACTACTGGAAAAACCATAGCTTTGGCCAGACGGACATTTGTGGGTAAAGTAACGTCTCTGCTTTTTAATATGCTGTCTAGGTTGGTCATAACTTTCCTTCCAAGGAGTAAGTGTCTTTTAATTTCATGGCTGTAATCACCATCTGCAGTGATTTTGGAGCCCCTCAAAATAAAGTCAGCCACTGTTTCCACTGTTTCCCCATCTATCTGCCATGAAGTGATGGGACTGGATGTCATGATCTTAGTTTTCTGAATGTTGAGCTTTAAGCCAACTTTTTCACTCTCCTCTTTCCCATTCAAGAGGCTCTTTAGTTCCTCTTTGCTTTCTGCCATAAGGCTGATGTCATCTGCATATCTCAGGTTGTTGATATTTCTCTCAGTAATCTTAATTCCAGTTTGTGTTTCATTCAGTCTGGCATTTCTCATGATGTACTCTGCATAGAAGTTCAATAAGCAGGGCAACAATATACAGCCTTGATGTACTCCTTTCCCAATTTGTAACCAGATCATTATTCTGGTTCTAACATTATTATTAACTAAATCTGTAGTTTAACATTGGGCTTCCAAGATGGTGCAATGGTAAAAAATCCATCTGCCAATGTGGGAGATGCAAGAGATGCAGATTAGATCCTTGTGTTTGGAAGGTCACCTGGAGTAGGAAATGGCAACCTGCTCCAGTACTCCTACCTAGAAAATTCCATGGACAGAGCAGCCTGGTGGGTTACAGTCCATGGGATCCCAGATTCAGACAAGACTGAGTGACTGAGCACACACACATAGTTTACATTTAGTTTTGCTCTTTGTGTTGCACATTCTATGAATTTTCACAAATGTATAATGCCATGTATGCATCAATATAGTGTCATGCAAAATATTTTCATTGCCTTAAAAATATCCTCTACTCAGTCATTTCATCCTGTACTCTCCTCAAACCTCAGTCAACAAGTAATCTTTTTATTGTCTCTGAAGCTTTTCTGGTGTCTCAGACAGTAAAGAATCTGCCTGTATTGCAGGAGACTTGAGTTCCATAGCTGGGTTGGGGAGAGCCCCTGGAGGAGGGCAAGGCAATCCACTCCAGTATTCTTGCCTGAAGAATCCCCATGGACAGAGGAGTCTGGCAGGCTACGGTCCATGAGGTCGTAAAGAGTCAGACATGACTGGATGGCTAAGCCCAGCAGAGCATAGTTTTGCCTTTTCCAGAGTGACTTGATTTTTATCAAAATGTGTGATGGGGTTGCTCAAATGACACAATCTTTCTTTGGTTTATTTCAAATACCAGTTTTTTTTTTTTTAATGACAGTTAAAACCTGCTCATTCAAAGTTGAGTTTTAAGTGCTCCATTTCTGACTGGAATGTTCCAAGGGGGTCTATTTATTGCTTCTGTCCACCAGAAGTTATCTAGTAATTACTTGGCATCTTATATCATCAGTTAAGACTTAATACTTTCACAGCAAAATAGTCCAGTCTATCATTGTTAATAGAATGCTACATGTATGCTGATTTTATGGATTTAATTTTTCACTGATGAAATTAAGAAACATCTTAAAGAACTGAATATAATTCCCGGGTTAGGAAGATCCCCTGGAGAAGAGAATGGCAATTTCTTCTCAATCCTATCCATATTGGAAAAACTGAGAAAGTATGCTCAAGGTATGGCCAAATGATTATTTGATAATGACCTCTATATGGGCATGAATCAATTACCTGGACAGCCATTTCAATAGAAGTCAGGCACTGGTCTTCAAGATAAGGGAGAAATGACTCCCCCAGGGTGATTTAGAGATCATCAGGGTTGCCTCAAGCCAAAGAAGATTATTCTTGAATCATAAGGTTTAATGTTGATTGCTCTAAGTTTTAGGCCCACAAGGGACTCATTAACCCTTTATTCTTCTTTTCTGAAAAAAAAAAAAAAGATGCTTGTTATTTATTTTTTATTTTATTGGAGTAAAGTTGACTTGCAAGATTATACTAGTTTTAGCTGTACAACAAAATGATTCAGTTATATATAGATATTCATTCTTTGTTCAGATTTTTCCCATATAGGTTACTGTAGAGTAGCAAGTAGAGTTCCCGGTGCTATAGAGTAGGTTCTTGTTGGTTATCTATTTTATAAATAGTAATGTATGTATGTTAATCCCAAGCTATTTTCCTGTTTCTGTGTTTTGAGTTAGAAATGTCTGTCCTATGCCTCTCTGACCATTTTATTTTGGAAGCACGTGACTTGTTGATTTTCACAGACTCACAGCTGGAGAGGAATTTTGCCTCAGGATGAATCCTCTTTGGTGTTATGTTACAGAAGGCCAAATGGACTAAGATAGTGATGATGCCAAAACCTTTCAGTCCTGGCTTCCCACTATAGCTACTCTCAAAAACCCCACTGTCACTCTGCCCATTCAAGTCAGCATTATCTCACATTTGTTTCACAGAAATTGTCTTTAAATTGGCCTCTTAATGAAACTCTTGCCCCTCTTCAGCATTGTCCATATGTGGTAGCATTGTTAAAAGAAAAAATTAGACAGTGACATTTCCTATCCCTTAACACCTTTCAATGGCTTCCCATTGCAATTAGGATAAACTTGTTCGTAATTTTGAGCTGTCTCCCACCTAATACAGCAGTCTCACCTGGCACTGTTTTTGTCTTCTTCAACCACACGACTCTTCTTTCACTGGATCACACTGTTTTGCTCTTTCTCATTCTGGATCTTTATGTGCTGATACTTAAGTATACAAAACTTCCCAGGTCGCGTTAGTGGCAAAGAATCTGCCTGCCAACTCATGAGATGTAAGGGACTCAGGTTTGATCCCTGGGTCAAGAAAATCCCCGGAGGACACAGCAACCCACTCTAGTACTGCTGCCTGGAGAAACCCATGAGGCTGGTGGGCTACAGTCCATGGCATCACAAAGAGTCAGACACTACTGAGCAACTTAGCACACACACACTTAAGTGTACAAAGCTCTTCCCTTTCCCTTTCCTGACTACCCCCCATCTACATAACAGTATAGATTTTTCAAATACTAATTCAATAGCTGTTTCCAGGGAAAAAATAACATAATCAATGATATTCTTGTTACATAATCTAATAATATCTTGTTTTTATTTTGTATACACATTTAAAAAAGTTATCAGCACAATTGCTTTAAAATGTTGTGTTGGCTTCTACTGACAGAAAAGTGAATCAGCTATATGTATACATATATGCGCTGTTTTTTGGATTTCCCTTCCTATTTAGGTCACCACAGAGCAGTGAATAGAGTTCCCTGTGCTATACAGTATGTTTTCATTAGTTATCTATTTTATCATACACAGTGGTGCATATATGTCAGTCCTAATCTCCCATTTCATTTTTGTAATTACATATTTATTTGTAATTATTTGATTAAATTTTTCTATATTGAAGCATAAATTTCATGCAGACTGGAACTATATTTGTTTGTGAGGTTTGAATTTGAGTTCAAAACCAAATTTATTAGGAACAAATTAACGCCATTTGTAGTGACATGAATGGATTTAGAGATTACCATACAGAGGGAATAAGTCAGAAAGATAAAAAGAACTATCATACAATATTGCTTATACATAGATTCTAGAAAAGTAGTTCACTTGCAAAGCAGAAATAGAGTCCCAAGTTAGAAAACAAACTTATGTTTACCAAGTAGGGAAGGGGGAGAGGGATAAATTGGGAGAGAAAAGTTGGGAGATTGGGACTGACATATATATACTACTACTAAATTGTTCAGTCGCTGTCAGTCTGACCCTTTGCAACCCCATAGAATGCGGCACACCAGGCGCCTCTGTCCTTCACTATCAATCAGAGTTTGCTCAAATTCATGTCCACTGAGTTGGTGATGCTATCTAACCATCTCATCTTCTGCCATCCTCTTCTCCTTTTGCCTTCAAGCTTTCCCAGCATCAGGGTCTCTTCCAATGAGTTGACTTTTTGCATGAGATAGCCAAAGTATTGGAACTTCAGCTTCAGCATCAGTCCTTCCAATGAATATTCAGGGTTGATTTCCTTTAGGATTGACTTGTTTGCTTTCTTCACAGTCCAAGGGACTCTCAAGTCTTCTCCAGCAGCACAGTTAAAAATAATCAATTCTTCGGTGCTCAGTCTACTTTATTGTTCCACGACATGACTCCTTGAAAAACCATAGCTTTGACTAGACAGATCTTTGTTGGAAGGTGATATCTCTGCTTTTTCATATGCAATGTTTGTCATAACTTTCTACCAAGGAGCAAACATCTGTTTTTTTTAAGATATTTATTTATTTTTAATTTATTTTCCTACCAAGGAGCAAACAGCTTTTAATTTCATGGGTGCAGTCACCATCCACAGTGATCTTGGGAGGCGAAGAAAGTAAAACATGTCACTGCTTCCACTTTTCTCCCTTACATCATGTAAAATAAACAACTAAAAAGGCCCTATTGTTTAGCACAAGCAACTCTACTTAATTCTCTGTAGTGATCTAAATGAAAAGGAAATCTAAGAAAGTGTAAATGTGTGTATTTATACAACTGATTCATTTTGCTGTACAGCAGAAACTAACACACTGTTGAAGCAAGTATACTCTAAGAAAAAATAAATTTAGCAGACTGACTACAATAAAGTAGGCAATATACATTTACTGGATAAATAGTGGAATACATGATTGAATAGATCTCCATGGTTCTGGAATGGGTATTGTAGGGAAAGAGCAAATTAGCCAAGATGGCATGGCCAGGCTCTTTTGCCCCACTCACTCTCGCTCTTGCCCATGTCTTATAAATAATGATTATGTAACAGTGGAGATCACTTACAGCCCTGCACATGCACGTCATGAGGCACTCGCTTGTTCTAGGGTTTTGTGAAGTTATGTTATGCTATGCTATGCTACGTTATGCTATGCTATGCTACGTTATGCTATGCTATGCTACGTTATGCTACGCTATGCTACGTTATGCTACGCTATGCTACGTTATGCTACGCTACGCTACGCCACACCACGCGGCGTTGCGTTGCTTTGCGTTACGTTACGTTACGTCGTTACGTTATGTCGTGTCTGCTGCTGTGGCTGCTGTGTCAGCGAGAAGAGAATAAACGTGTCTGCAGTGGAAAAGGGAACGGCAACCCACCCTGGTGTTCTTGTCTGGAGAATCCCAGGGACGGGGGAGCCTGGTGGGCCGCCGTCTATGGCGTCGCACAGAGTGGGACACGACTGAAGCGACTTAGCAGCAGCAGCAGTTCCTAGAGTGCCACGCATCTTCTTCCAGCATCCCTGATTGCGCCTTGCCTACTGCAGGTTCAACAAACAGTGCTGACAGTGAGGTACAGCAAGACAGTTGGCATCGTGAACAGGGTCAGCAGCACAGGTATATCTTTTCTCTATCAACTAATTCATTATTTCAGTTTTCTGCTAGGTATCAGAATTCAAGAGTGCTTATCGTGAGTATTATTAAAGCGTGGGAGTGGATGGTAAGTAACAAAACTTTTTTTGCTGGTAAGTGAATACTAATGAATGCTAGTAGGAGCGATTTTCAACTCCCATTTTAAAAATGCAGTTTTCTTTCACTGGTTTCCTTGAATCCCCACCCCCACCTTTAATTTCAGAGATTTTAGCATTGCTCTAGTTTCTAAATGCCTTGGTGGTACAATTAAAAATGTACTTTAAGTATGAACACTGTCCAAACAGAATCTTTCAAAACACCGGTGGAAATATCCTCCCAATTTTAACTAGATTTATAAACGCATCTTCTTCAACTTCATAGGTGTCTTAAAGGGCACTTCCCCACCCTTTCTACTTTACGTACTGCGTAAGTCTTGCTCTTTTTCTGCTATTCCATTTCTGTTTTAATGTTTTCTTGTAGATAAACTTGAAAACTCTACTTTACATAAAGGAAATAGAATAAAAACTCAGTTTAGTTCACTCATCTCTGTTTCTAACTCCTGCCTCCTCACCACTGAAAAGTCCTCTGAGCTCTTCTCCCTCCTGCAGATCAATACTTCTTGTCTTCGTTTAATGAACACTCCACATTGATCTCTCTTAGGTGCTGTGTTACTTTATGACAAGTTTCTTGGTTACAACTGGCTCTTAGTAAGTCAGTGCGGCACGCTGCCATTCCCTACACAAAGCAGCCTGCAAAAAATGGATACTTCATTCATCACAAATTAATGTCTGATTTTTTCCTTTGGAAAGGAATAAATTGATTTTTAATTCCCTAACTTCATTTTTTGGTTACATTCTTGGAAAAACTGCAAAAGAATTTTAAGAATGATATGAGAAAACAGCAAGCAGAAACTAAGAGTTTTTAAAGGCTTCTGAAACATTTTTCTTAAAATAACTGAAAGTTACAATAGCCATGTTGGTTATTTTTATTTTCTTTATGTCTTGTTACCATAGTAGCAAGTCATTGAATATTTTCTGTTCCAGGAAGATAACCCAAAGGTACCAGTACCTGAAAAACAATTCCTGTTTTCAAAGGCATGTTCCCATCTGAACTTTCCAGTGCTGGTGGCAAGGGAGACATGAAGAACATGAGTAGAAAGAGTAAACCCATGGATGGCACGCTTTTTAAAATTTATTTAATTGAGGTAAATAATTTATTTAATTTATTTAACAGAGTCTTTTCTGTTTTAGGTCATTACAAGATATTCGATGTAGTTCCTTGTGCTATAGAGTAGGTCCTTGTTGGTTATCTACTTCATATATAGTAGTGTGTATCTGTTAATCCCAAATTCCTAATTTATCCCACCCTCCTCAATTTCCATTTGGTAACCGTAAGTTTTTTTTCTGTGTCTGTAAGTATGTTTGCTTTGTAAATAAGTTCATTTGTGTCATATTTTAGATTCTACATGTAAATTATATCATATGTTTGTCTTTCTCTGACTTCAGTTATTCTGGTAATCTCTGGGTCCATCAGTGTTGCTGCAAATGACGTTATTTCTTTATCTTTTATGGGTGAGTAGTATTCCATTGTATATATGTACCACATCTTCTTTATCATTCCTCTATTGATGGACATTTCAGTTGCTTTGATGTCATGGCTATTGTGAAAAGTACTGTTATGACTATACATGATTTTATATTCCATTGCAGTGTGTATATATTTGTGAATTAGAATTTTCTCCAGATAAATGCCCTGGGGTGGGATTGCTGGATTACATGTTAACTCTATTTTTAGTTTTTTAAGGAACATAGGTAAGGTTTTTCCATAGTAGCTGTGCCATCAACATCACAGTTACATTGTGATATAACAACACAATGTAACAACATAATAGTTACATTCCCATCAACAGTGTAGGAAGGTTTCCTTTTCTCCACACCATCTCTAGCATTTGATATTTATAAACTTTTTAATGATGGCCACTCTGACATATGTTGAATCACCAAAAAAGCAAGAAAGTTCCAGAAAAACATCTATTTCTGCTTTATTGACTATGCCAAAGCCTTTGACTGTGTGGATCACAACAAACTGTGGAAAATTCTGAAAGAGATGGGAATACCAGGCCATCTGACCTGCCTCTTGAGGAATCTGTATGCCGATCAGGAAGCAACAGTTAGAACTGGACATGGAACAATAGACTGGTTCTAAATAGGGAAAGGACTATGTCAGCATTGTATGTTGTCATCCTGCTTATTTAACTTATATGTGGAGTACATTATGAGAAACGCTGGGCTGGATGAAGCACAAGCTGGAATCAAGATTTCTGGGAGAAACATCAACAACCTCAGATATGCAGATGACACCACCATTGTGGCAGAAAGCAATGAAGAACTAAAGAGCCTCTTGATGAAAGTGAAAGAGGAGAGCGAAAAAGTTAGGTTAAAACTCAACATTCAGAAAACTAAGATCCTGGCATCTGGTCCAATCACTTCATGTCAAATAGATGGGAAACAGTGGAAACAGTGACTGACTTTATTTTTTAGGGGGCTCCAAAATTACTGCAGATGGTGATTGTAGCCATGAAATGAAAAGACGCTTGCTCCTTGGAAGAAAAGTTATGACCACCCTAGACAGCATATTAAAAAGCAGAGACATTACTTTGCCAACAAAGATCTGTCTAGTCAGGGCTGTGGTTTTTCCAGTAGTCATGTATGGATGTGAGACTTGGAGTATAAAGATAGCTGAAAGCCAAAGAATTGATGCCTTTGAACTATGATGTGGGAGAAGACTCTAGAGAATCCCTTGGACTGCAAGGAGATCCAACAAGTCCATCCTAAAGGAGATCAGTCCTGAATATTCATGGAAAGGTCTGATGTTGAAGCTGAAACTCCAATAATTTGGTCACCTGATGTGAAGACTTGACTCATTTGAAAAGACCCTCATGCTGGGAAAGGCTGAAGGTGGGAGGAGAAGGGGCCAACAGAGGGTGAGATAGTTGGATGGCATCACCAACTCAATGGATATGAGTTTGAGTTAACTACAGGAGTTGGTGATGGACAGGGAGGCCTGGCGTGCTGCAGTCCATGGGATCACAAAGAGTTGGACACAACTGAGCGATTGAACTGAACTGAATTCCGACCTGTATGAGGTGATACCTCACCCTCACTGTACTTTTGATTTGTATTTCTCTTAATAATTAGTGATGATGGGCTTCTAGTCATGTACTTATTGGCCATCATGGATAGTGTTCTTGATTCTTCATAGTGAAAGGACTTTTATCTGTTCTTGTGGCTTTTCTTTCAGCTATTACATTGTGTGTGGTGATTAAAATATTAGAGCCTGTCCCTAAGACATCCCAGTTCTATTTCATCTTCTGCTTCCATTACCTTGTTCACCTCTCTTTGCCTTGTGTACCTCTAAACTATGGTCATGATCCCAAGCAGGCTTTCTTCCCTTAATGATTCCTTAAACTGACTGTTGACACAGTTATCGGTTATCTTTTTTTTAAAAACTGTTTTCTTAGAGGTAGATCATTTTTTGTTGTTTAATTATTTGCCTATTTAAATAATTATTTTTATTTTCTGATAAATGAACAACAGTTAACCACAGTTTGGCATATTACCAAAGGATGAGACACTCAGAACAGGGAGAACGTTCATCTCTTTGGACTGGAGGCAAAAATAAGAATCAATTCCCGGATTCCAACTAAATGTTGATCAGTATCAGAAAGAGAGACACAAGTCTAAACATCATCACTGACTCGTCATTTTTCCAGCAAATCCTTTGTATCTCCTTTTAAAAAATATCCGGCATCCTACTATTTCTCCCAGCTCCCTATAATTTTTCTTGAAAGAAAAGCTATGACAAACCTAGACAGCACTTAAAAGCAGAGACTCACTTTGTCAACAAAGGTTCATCTAGTCAAACTTAAGGTTTTTCCAGTAGTCATGTATGAATGTGAGATTTGGACCCTAAAGAAAGCTGAGCACCTTAGAATTGATGCTTTTGAACTGTGCTGTTGGAGAAGACTCTTGAGAGGCCTTTGGACTGCAAGGAGATCAAACTAGTCCATTCTAAAGGAAATCAGTTTTGAATATTCAGTGTAAGGACTGATGCTGAAGCTGAAGCTCCAATACTTTGGCCACCTGATGTGAAGAACTGACTCATTTGAAAAGACTCTGATGCTGGGAAAGAGTGAAGGCAGGAGGAGAAGGGGACAACAGAAGATGAGATGGTTGGATGGCATCACCGACTCAATGGACATGAATTTGAGCAGGCTCTGGGAAATAGTGAAGGGCAGGGAGGCCTGGTATATTGCAGTCCATGGCATTGCTAAGAGTCAGACATGACTGAGCGACTGGACAACCCTATAGCATCTCCAAAACCACTTCTCTAGAAGAGTGTATGATATTCTCAATCTGATTCCACCCTTGCCCTTGAATAGACTAATTTCTACATTGCATCCATATGATCCTTTAAAATTGAGGTTAGATCACATCACCTTTCCTCAGAACAATCTATTGACGCCCCATGTACTCCTGATTAGGAGTCAACATCTGTGTAAGAGCCAATGAATACATGATTCTAAACTGTTCATCTTATTCTGCATGTGCTACTCAACTACCACAGACTGGGTAGCTTATAAACAACAAAGATTTGTTTCTTATGGTTTTGAAGGCTGGAAATCTGAGATCAGGGTGCCCACATGGTGAAGTGAGTTTCCATTTCCTGCTTGCAAACTTCTCACTGTATCCTCAGGTGGCAGAAGGAGTGGAGGGTCCCGAGAGTCTCTTTTGTAAACGACCTAATCTCACAATGGCTCCTTCTTCGTCACTGAATCACCTCCCACAGACCTTATCTCCCAACACCACCATCTTGTGAATGCTGGGAAGACATAAACCCTGATCTTACCTTTCTATGATTGTCTCATCTCACCACTTCCTTGGTCATTGTATCCAGATACACCCACCTCCTTGCTCTTACTAAATGCAACCAACATCATTTCATGTCAGATTTGCATGTTCTGTTTCTCCTGACTGAAATATCTTTTCATTAGCTAATCACAGGGCTCAGGCCTTGCTTATGGCAAGCTTTTATCCACTCCACAGGGCAGCTTATCCCTCAGCCCCTCTCTGAAGAGCCTGTTCTAAATTGTACCTATTCACTGCTCCATTTTGATCTTTTCCACCCTCTTGGTTTCTTTACTGGCTTCTTCGGGCTTCCTATGTAGTGCAGTTGGTGAAGTATCTGCCTGCAATGTGGGAGATCTGGGTTCAATTCCTGGGTTGGGAAGTTCCCCTGCAGAAGGAAATGGCAATCCACTCTGGTATTCTAGCCTAGAGAATCCCATGGATAGAGAAGTGGGTCAGGCTACAGTTCATGGGATCGAAAGAGTTGGATACAGCTTAGTGCTATCTTTCCTGTCCAGTTGGAATGTCTGTTCCCTGAAGTCAGAGCAGGAATACAGATGCAAACGTCCAGAATGGACCTGTGGACACAAAGAGAGAAGGAGAGGATGGGATGAATTGAGAGAGCAGCATTGACATACACACATTACCATCTGTAAAATGGATAGCTAGTGGAAGCTGCTGTTTAGTATGGGGAGCTCAACTCGGTGCTCTGTGATGACCTGTAGGGGTGGAAAGATGGTTCGAGAAGGAGGGCGTATAGATAGACATTTAACTGATTCACTTTGTTCTACAGTAGAAGCCAAAATAACGTTTTAAAGCAATTATATTCCTCTTAAAAAGAGCTTTGTTTTTTTTTTTTTCATTCTATATATCCCATACCCAGAACAGTGCCTGGCACATGGTATTTAATCAGTTTTTTTCAAATGAATTACATGCTTTGATTAACAGTATTTTTTAATGGAAAAATTAACTTCCTACATCATAGAACCAAATCCTAGCTCTGCCATCTGCTGGCCAAGGAATGCATGAAGCTCTTGAGAGGGTAGTGTCCATATGTTGAGGGTGGTGAGTACAAGGTCATAAATTCTGGGTTGAAATTTAGGACAATGTAACAGTAAGGATAAAAAAGTACTGAGTTCTCCTGATGAAATCAGCTGTTGGAACATAACTGACTTAGAGCAATTCCCCAGTCACATCTTTTTTGGTCAGTCCTAGTAGCTTCCTTGGTTACTACATATTTTTTCTGCAATGGACATCTCTTTTCATTAACCTGATATGAAATAGTATCCTATTTCACAGCTGTTTTACTAAATGTTGAAATCAAGTTGAGTATATAATTTCCACAGAGGGTGGGTAGAGAAGGAAGAAAGATATACTTGCAATAAAAATGCCAAGTAATATCTTCCTTAATTTTACACTGACCTCCAGTTTAAGAAAAGCATTAAACTTCTGGTCATATACTTAGAACTTATTTCCCATTTCATTTAATCTGATGATGTCACCAAGGAAACTGGCTTACTTGGAGTGCTAAGAATGGCTGTTGTGAAATATTTTCTACCATGCCAATCTTCAGGGAGCTTTATAATAATTTAATGAGAGAGAAAGGGAGAGCGAGAGGGAATTTAAATCAGCTAGAAAATTGGATAATAGAGGCTGTGCTCCTACACAGTTCTGCCAACAAGCTATGTTGATGTTGACTTTGGGAAACTACTGTTATCTTCCTGGACCTTATTTCTTTTCTGAACTAGGGCATAATACCTACCTTCCAGGGTTGTCAAGGATTAACACAAATAAGAAATACATGTATAACTATAAATGTAAAACTCTTTGACACACAGTTTTGCTAAAATGCCTAAATTCTTTTTTATAGAATTCTGACTTGTCCTCATTCATTTATTCAAATATGTATTGAGTATTTTAACTACATTCTGTGCTAAGCATTCAAGATGCAAAGATAACTCAGACATACTCCTGGATCTGTGTTTTATCCCTGGATTGTTCAGAGTTAGGTTTCATTCTTCCTGCACTGAATCTGCTACCCTCCTCCACACACACCTTTTTTATTAGTGAATTAAAACTCTTTTTCTGTACATGAAATATAATGAGATAATCAGATTGTATTCATGTATTCAGATTCAACACATGAGTCACTTTTGGAAAACAGCTAATTTCTGTAAAATATCTGATTATTAAAAAAAAATACTTTTTGGGGGGAGGATACACACCAAAGTGTTTTTGTCTCCTTCCCAGCTGAATTGAAATACACCTTCTTATAATTTAGTTTCCTCTTCCACTGCTCATAAATGATTATACACATCCTGGAAATTTTTTTCTTCTCCCTGACAATTCATTACATTGAATGGCACATGCAATATCCCATCTGTCTTTCCAAAAGCACATCAATATTGGCCTCCTTTGATTGAACTATCTAGACCAGCAATTCATTAACCTGTGACACATCAGCCTTCTTGTTTCATTATTGCTCCTTTAATGCTCCTCTGGTATTCAGAGATAACAGGGAGTTTCTTGTTTTCTACTTAAATATTTAGCTTTCTGAAATGCAGTTACTTTCCATTCTAAGTGCTAGACCATAGCCTCTAGACAGAAGGCTATAAGTAAGAAAATATGCCAGTCATTATATAATGCTAAATAAACATGAACATTTTCACAGACTTTTCCTTTGGCTCTTACTGTATTTTCCTCTCTTTCTCTACATTTAAATTTGTTTTGTTCCAGCTCTCATATTTAATCAGGTTGTACATTAAAATATAAACGGTGATTTCTTTCATCTTCTTGGTAATCAATTGCCTTTATTTTTAGTGGTTGAAAGTGACAGTGGAATTAGTCATTAGATGTCACCTGCTCCTAAGTTGTAACATCACTTGATATTCCTAGATGCCATTGGGTACTGTCTACCGCTGTCTTTTTATTATGTATGTCTTCTCTCTTCATCTCTGCTATATCAGAATTATTTTTGATTGTAGATATGAGCTGAGAATCATGCCATTGTTCCTTGACAGTTGATGTTCTAATGGGCAAGAGGAAAAATAATTAAACAGATATTATGTCAAGTGATAAATTTAATTTCTTCATACAAGCTATGGAAACATCCCCAAATGAATATAACATGTTAAGTTTGAACTATCCATGGGATATCCAAGACAAGATGGAAATATACAAATGGAGTTCAGGAGAGCAATTTAGAATAGAGATGTCAATTTGAATTCAGTAGCTTCTTGGTTGTATGTGAAGGTATGTGGCTGGTTTGTAATTCAAGGAATATATGTCTAGAAAGATGAAATAAGGGTATAAGATAGATTATGGCAAGGGGACAAAAACATATTTAAGGAGATATGTATAAATACAAATTTATTAAATCCCTTGAGGAAGAGAAATCAGATAGGGAGAGAGACAAGCAATATCTTAAAAGCAAAGCCAGAGAGAGTTTCAGAAAGCAACTAGTCAATGATCTTAAATATTTTATGTAATTGAGTTACAAATCAAAGGAATTCTGCTTGATTGACTGAAATGATTATCTATTTGACTATTTGCCTTTAGAAAGGCAAGTATGATATTAAGAAATATGATACCTTCATGCAATTTGCTTTTCCCCTTTATTCAGAAGGAAAGGAAGATGTCTCCTGCAACTTTACCATCTGTGGAGCAGCACTCATTTATATTCTGAGGCATTATCTGGTATTGATCTGGAGTGAAGTAAAGATACTTATTGAGAAAAAAATATGGCAATTTATTGCAAATAGGAATAACATACAGTTGAATCTCAATTGATAATTCCTTTTGAAAATAGATATGGTTTTAAATAATTCTATTTGGACAAGAAGGGGGATGGAAATAGGTTCTAGTCATCCTGGGAATGAATTGTTGGAAATAGAAAATGTGGAAGAGGTTGTGGCAAGATGTGATTCTGTGGACCAGACTCTAGTGTCTCCTGAAAAGTGGGAAACCCCTTAAGTTTTGTCTGTATGTGATCCCAAACTCTCAGAAGGAGGTCATCTTCAGACTGCCATGACCTTTACAGGCTTTGGTGGAGCTATGTAGGAAGAACTTTGCCTCCCATATTGGTATAAATTGGGGACTCATTCACATTTTGGAATATATATCCTTATCTTCTCTATTTATTGCTCCGGTTTTTATTGTGAATATATTTTTTAAGACAATGGTGACAATGAGACAATGAAATCAAAGGAGAGTTGTCTGGCCTCTTAACTCAGAAAAAACTTTGAGAAAATCCCAAAGGTCTTGAACTAATAAACAAGATAGATAACCAGGAGCATCCAAGTACAGATCAGAATATTATTCTTCCTGTTTATCTGAGCAGATGGTTATGTTAAAAAAAATTGTCACTTTAAATCAACTCTGTGTAATCTCTGAGGAAGTGGGCCCTTATGCTAAATACTCATTTGATGAAGATTTTCTAAAGCCATCATCAGCTATACTGAGTCATAGCAGGTTTTGCCTTTTGATGTAATGCATTTTTCCTAATACCTGTTAGCAGTTTAGGAAAGTGAAATGTGTTACATGCTGACATGACCATACAGTCGGACAAGCTGTCATTAATATCATGGCAGGTTCTACTATCTCACGCTTGAAAAGCCTTCTGACCCACACATTACAGGGAGAGCTAGAATGCCACAACTGAACAGCTCAGGATACACAGTTAGAACTGAACTCAAAGCATTATTTTTATTCATACTGTGGCTTAGGCACACTATATAATTTCTCTTAATTTAAACAAAGTTTGTAGTGTAGATGAAATTATTTATGCTGATCATGTGCATTATACTAGATCATATTAAAGTACCCATCATAGTACCTGACAGACAGCAAGATTCACGCACACAGTTTATGTTCTCTCGTGTCTTTTCTCCCTCATTGTTTCTTTCTTCCTTCCCTCCTTCCCTCTGTTCCTTCCTTCCACCCTCCCTTTTCTTTTCTGAATAATCATGAAGCTCTTGTGCATGCTAAGTCACTTCAGTCATGTCTTGTTTTTGGAGACTCTGTGCATCTTAGCCCCCAGCCTCCTCTACCCATGGGATTCTCCAGGCAAGAATGCTGGAGTGGGTTGTTGTGACCTGCTCCAGGAGATTTTCCTGATCTAGGGATCGAACCATGCCTCTTATGTCTCCTGCATTGGCAGGTAGGTTCTTTACCACTAGCACTAGCTTAGCAAGCTTACTTTACTTCAAAGTCCTACAAAGTCCAATCTTTGTGTTTCCAGTCTTTTCAATCGAATATTTCATTCTAAGAAGGATAACTTATCTACAGCTCCCAGGCATCGTTTCTCTTTCTTGCTCCAATATTTTTGTTGTGTGGTTCCCCGTGATAGGAACATTCTGTCCATTTGAATCTTTTCGAATGAGCTGTTAATCCTTCTAAGGCCATCTTGACGAAACAATCAAAAAGTTGACACTCTCTTTGAACTTTTATGATTATATACCCTTTGCAGACAAAGTCAAAGTATAGTTAAGGCTATGGTCTTTCCAGTAGTCATGCACGATGTGAGAGTTAGAGCGTAAAGAAGGCAGAACTTCAAAAAACTGATGCTTTTGAACTGTGGTGCTGGGAAAGACTTTTGAGAGTCCCTTGGACAGCAGGAGATCCAACCAGTCAATCTTAAAGGAAATCCACCCTGAATATTCATTGGAAG
Source organism: Antilocapra americana (assembly GCA_007570785.1). Classification (NCBI taxonomy): domain Eukaryota; kingdom Metazoa; phylum Chordata; class Mammalia; order Artiodactyla; family Antilocapridae; genus Antilocapra; species Antilocapra americana. The sequence goes on from ML663006.1 coordinate 21,128,653, forward strand.
AACTGATGCTGAAGCTGAATCTCCAATACTTGGATCACCTGTTATGAGTAGTCAGTTCACTGGAAAAGACCTTGATGATGGGAAGGATTGAAAGCAGAAAAAGAAGAGGGGGGTGACAGAGGATGATATGGTTGGATGATAATCATTGATTCTGCAGTCCACAGGGTACAAAGAATTGGACATGACTTGGTGACTGAACATGGAGAACCCTAAAATTCGAACTATATTTGACTTCTATCATTATTTGATTGATCAAATGCAATTTATATAAAAAGCAATTTTAGATCACTTTATCTGCTTCCGACTAATCACTGTAGAAATTAAACATGATAGACACTAATGTGTTCACCCTACAAGTGATCAAACAAACTTAAGAAGATAAATGTTTTACCAAAATCATACAGCTTGTAGGGGCAGAACTGAGACACCAACCAGGTTACCTGACTTCAAACACAAGAGATTTAAAGCATGCAGTTTGTATTTTGTATGTGTTATAAATATATGCCCTAAAATCACAAACCAATAAATTACAGAAACTTTAAAGGGAAAATATCTATAAGAAATATATTTTTACATGTATTTTAATCTTATCCTATCATTCATGAACATAGCACATATAAGTACAGTGGAGCAAATAGGGCCATTCTTATATATTTCCAAAATATGTGGACTTTTTAAAAGAAACAAAATTACATAAGTGTATGATTTGTTCATTTTCCCCAGGAATAAAAATCACTGTCAATAAGAGAAAATGAGGGAACTACCTTTGTAATCATTTCTGAAGTTACCATCATGCTGACACAATAGTTAGGTATGAAACTGATTACTACGGTTGAGAAGGTATGTCTAGAACACATCTTCAGATTAGAGAAACAGGGTATCTGATTTCAGAGCAGAAGCTGAAGTGTCCTACATATATCCTTATACTGAGAATCAATACTTCATTTTTCAGCAAATCTTGACCCTTAAATGGATTTGCTTGTATTCCTCTGAAGTAAATTGTTGCTTATTTCAATAATGCTGAACAGTAGCCATGTATTTTTACTTCATCAGCAAATACATATTTTGAATTGGTGATGATATTAACAAGTTTATGTGGTTTATATTTTGTTAATGATGTTTTGCTTTGTAGGAAAGATTTTTTTTTGTAGTGTATTGAACTTCTCAGGGATGGATGACAAACATCGAATACTGCTAGCTCAACTGCCAACTTCTGTCTTTGTATAGACAAATACATTTAAAGCTTATAATGATACAGGTTTCACTGTCAGAGCATTCTTCCTTATTGTGCCTAAGGTATTATTAAAGGGACAGGCAATTAAGATCATAGTTTGGGTAAGAATGAATACTTATTTATACTTGCATAGCTTATCTAGCCAGAATATAAAAAAATATTATTTTGTAAAAAAAAATTATTTTCAGTTACTGTTTGAAGTCTGTTGCATAGCAACTAATTGTTCCTGAAATATACCTAATAGTATCTGACCCTGTGTAATACTACATCTGTTTCTTAAAATTTAAATTCTATCTCCAAAAATTAAAGATGATAATTACAGTGACCTGAACATTTCAAAGATAAAGGCCCATTCTTTTAAAATTGATATTGATGACAGTTCTGTTCAGGAAATATGTTTTTTTCTTCAATGTGCCTGTCAGTGTAAAACTTTTAATATAGAATTATACTAAAAGAAATGTTTTTCACGTAAGATATTTAGGTCAGCAAAGGAGTTAAGACTTGAGTGAGAGCTCATCAATTGACCAAAAATTTGTTAACAAGATTATAAAAATGTAAGCAATGATGATTTCTGTTTTCCTCTGCTAATGTTTCTGTGTTTTGAAGAATACGTTTTATTCTATTGCAAATTCCAAATTAAAAATCCCAGAATTTACTTGGAATAAATATATCAGTTCTCTTGCTTATGGAGAAATTTTGACAGTGACATATTTAAAGTCTTTTTATTTGTAGGATTATGTTAATAATAGTATAATAATAAAAGATAAAATATCAAGAGGACTTGATTTTCACTTCCAACACTTATGTATAGGTATGTGATTGTTAGACAAATTATTGTCTAACCATAGGTTAGTAATTTCATATATGAAGATAATAAACATCAAATAGAGTGGAGGGTGTAGGAATTAAACATGATAACTCATAAAAGTGCGTCTTATTATTCTTGACAGATAGCACATGATTAGTTCAAGTTGTAGATCAATTTTTATGTTTCATTTCAGATATTTTATTTACAGAACATTTTCCTTTGAGCCATCCTATCTTGTAGTTGGAATTTTGGTAAACTGGGTGGTAAGCCTGTATTTTTATGATTCTAGATTCTTAGATTTCAAATGGAAAATAGTTCACTCTTCTTTATTCTTATTTCACCAACATAGTTAGAATGAAGGAAGCTAGAATTCAGCTCTGTGCTATAAAGAGAGGAAGGAGGATATAGCAGTAGCTCATAGTCATGTCCTTCCTCAGAGGCAGAGACCAATCAAGGCAGGTGGTAGATGATGAAAATTAACATTCGTCTCAGTATTACAGTAACATAGGGATGCTTACCAGTTTCTGCTGCCGTGTCCAACTCTGTGCAACCCCATAGACGGCAGTCCACCAGGCTCCTCCGCCCCTGGGATTTTCCAGGCAAGAATGGAGTGGGTTGCCATTTTCTTTTCCAATGCATGAAAGTGAAAAGTGAAAGTGAAGTCATTCAGTTGTGTCCAACTCTTAGTGACCCCATGGACTGCAGCCTACTGGGCTTCTCCATTCATGGGATTTTCCAGGTAAGAGTATTGGAGTGGGGTGCCATTGCCTTCTCTGTACCAAGTTCTAGTAGGAACAAAAATGATAAGGAGAGTCATTGAAGTAAAAATTTAAAATGCATTGCAAGAATGAAGAAATGATAACAGTCTAACAATCCATAATTTTAAAGGAATGAATATAATTTGTTTTATGGGACTCCTAAGAATAAGTTGCCTAAATACCATATGGCTTAGAAGCATGGATGAAGATGCTTTAGGAATTAAATTAGTTTTCTATCAGTGCAAATAACAAATTATATTATTATTGCAAATAATAAATTATAATTTATTATAACAAATTGTAACAAATTATCATAAACTTAATAACTTTAAAAACACAGAATTATTATGTTACAGTTCAGAGGTTAGAAGTCCAAATTTTTTCTTGCCAAAGATAAAAACAGTATTCTTACCTTCCATCTTCCAGCTTCTAGGGAGTGCCTATATATCTTGGCTGTTGGTCGCCTTCCAGCAAAAACGTCACTCTGACTTCTGCCTCTGAGGTCACATCTCCTTCTCTGACTGTGGTCCCACTGCCTCCCTCTAATAAGGATCCTATGATTACATTGAGCCCAAACAGATAATCAAGGATAATCTCTACATCTCAAATTCTTAGCTCCTCCTACCGCAGAGCCTCTTTGCCATATAAAATAACACAGACACAGGTTTGGAGGATTAGGATGTGATACCTTTAGGGAGGGGGACATCATTGAACCAAACATGGTGCTTACGGGGCTAAGTACAATATAAGACTACCATGTAATTAGGGCTTTCCAGGTGGCACTAGCGGTAAAGAACCCATCTACCAATGTAGGAGGCATAAGAGACATGCAGGGTTAAACCATGGATTGGGAAGATCCCCTGGAGGAGGGCAATGCAACCCACTCCAATAATCTTGCCTGGAGAATGCCATGGACAGAGGAGTCTAGCAGGCTAGACTCTATAGGGTCGCAAAAAGTTGGACATGTCTTAGCAGCTAAGCACAGCCTGTAATTGAGTATAAGTAAAGTCAGTATCTCCTCTCAGCTGCACACTAGCACTGCCTACAGGAGCTACCCTGGGCCGGAGGGCAGGGGTGGTGGCCAAGAGGAGCTAACTCCCATCAGAGGTAAGGAGCAGTGGCTGCGCTTTGCTGGAGCAGCCGTGAAGAGAGACCCCATGTCCAAGGTAAGAGAAACCCAAGTAAAACGATAGGCACTGAGAGAGGGGATCAGAGGGCAGACAGACTGAAACCACAATCACAGACAACTACCCAGACTGATCACATGGACCACAGCCTTGTCTAACTAAATGAAACTAAGCCATGCCACGTGGGGCAACCCAAGATGGACGGGACATGGTGGAGAGGTCTGACAGAATGTGGTCCACTGGAGAAGGGAATGGCAAACCACTTCAGTATTCTTGCCTTGAAAACCCCATGAACAGTATGAAAAGGCAAAAAGATAGGACAATGAAAGATGAGCTGCCCAGGTCAGTAAGTGCCCAGTATGCTACTGGAGATCAGTGGAGAAATAACTCCAGAAAGAAGGAAGGGATGGAGCCAAAGCAAAAATAACACCCAGTTGTGAATGGGACTGGTGATAGAAGCAGGGTTCAATGCTGTAAAGAGCAATATTGCATAGTAACCTGGAATGTTAGGTCCATGAATCAAGGCAAATTGGAAATGGTCAAATAGGAAATGGCAAGAGTGAATGTTGACATTCTAGGAATCAGCAAACTAAGATGGACTGGAATGGGTGAATTTAACTCAGATGACCATTATATCTACTACTGTGGGTAGGAATCCCTTACAAGAAATTGAGTAGCCATTATGGTCAACAAAAAGAGTCCAAAATGCAGTACTTGGATGCAGTCTCAAAAATGACAGAATGATCTCTCTTCATTTCCAAGGTAAACCATTCAATTTCACTGTAATCCAAGTCTATACCCTGACCAGTAATGTTGAAGAAGCTGAAGTTGAACAGTTCTATGAAGATCTACAAGACCTTCTAGAACTAACACCCCAAAAAAGATGTCCTTTTCATTATAGAAGACTGGAATGCAAAAGTAGGAAGTCAAGAAACTCCTGGAGTAACAGGCAAATTTGGTCTTGGAGTACAGAATGAAGCAGGGCAAAAGATAATAGAGTTCAGCCAAGAGAACACACTGGTCATAGCAAACACCGTCTTCCAACACACAAGAGAAGACTCTACACATGGACATCACCAGATGGTCGACACTGAAATCAGATTGATTATATTCTTTGCAGCCAAAGGTGGAGAAGCTCTATATAGTCAGCAAAAACAAGACCAGGACCTGACTGTGGCTCAGATCATGAACTCCTTATTGCCATATTCAGACTGAAATTGAAGAAAGTGGAGAAAACAGCAAGACCATTCAGGAATGACCTAAATCAAATTTCTTATGACTATCCAGTGGAAGTGAGAAATAGATTTAAGGGACTAGATCTGATAGAGTGCCTGATGAACTATGGATGGAAGTATGTGACATTGTACATGAGACAAGAAGCAAGACCATCCCTAAGAAAAAGAAATGAAAAAAAGCAAAATGGCTGTCTGAGGAGGCCATACAAGTAGCTGTGAAAAGAAGAGAAGTGAAAAGCAAAGGAGAAAAGGAAAGATTCCCATTTGAATGCAGAGTTACAAAGAATAGCAAGGAGAGTTAAGAACACCTTCCTCAGCGATCAGTGCAAAGAAATAGAGGAAAGCAATAGAATGGGAAAGACTAGAGATCTCTTCAAGAAGATTAGAGATACCAAGGGAAACATTCATGCAAAGATGGGCTCAATAAAAGACAGAGATGGTATGGACCTAACAGAAGCAGTAGATAGTAAGAAGAGGTGGCAAGAATACACAGAAGAACTGTACAAAAAAGATCTTCATGACCCAGATAATCATGATGGTGTGATCACTCACCTAGAGCCAGACATTCTGGAATGTAAAGTCAAATGGGCCTTAGGAAACATAACTATGAACAAAGATAGTGGAGGTGATGGAATACCAGTTGAGCTATTTCAAATCCTTAAAGATGATGCTGTGAAAGTGCTGCACTCAGTATGCCAGAAAATTTGGAAAACTCAGCAGTGACTACGGGACTGGAAAAGGTCAGTTTTCATTCCAATCCCAAAGAAAGGCAATGCCAAAGAATGCTCAAACTACTGCACAATTGCGCTCATCTCACACACTAGTAAAGTAATGCTTAAAATTCTCCAAGCCAAGCTTCAGCAATACCTTAACCATGAACTTCCAGATGTTCAAGCTGGTTTTAGAAAAGGCAGAGGAGCAAGAGAGTTCTAGAAAAACATCTATTTCTGCTTTATTGACTATGCCAAAGCCATTGACTGTGTGGATCACAGTAAACTCTGGAAAATTCTGAAAGAGATGGGCATACCAGACTACCTGACCTGCCTCTTGAGAAACCTGTATGCAGGTCAGTAAGCAGCATTTAGGACTGGACATGGAACAACAGACTGATTCCAAATAGGAAAATGAGTACATCAAGGCCATATATTGTCACCCTGCTTGTTTAACTTCTATGCAGAGTACATTATGAGAAATGCTGGGCTGTAGGAAGCACAAGTAGGAACCAAGATTGCTGGGAGAAATATCAATAACCTCAGGTATGCAGATGACACCACCCTTATGGCAGAAAGTGAAGAACTAAAGAGCCTCTTAATGAAAGTGAAAGAGGAGAGTGAAAAAGTTGGCTTAAAGCTCAACATTAAGAAAACTAACATCATGGCATCTGGTCCCATCACTTCATAGCAGATAGATGGGGAAACAGTGTCAGACTTTATTTTGGGGGGCTCCAAGATCACTGCAGATGGTGATTGCAGCCATGAAATTAAAAGACACTTACTCCTTGGAAGGAAAGTTATGATCAACCTAGACAGCATATTAAAAGGCAGAGACTAATTACTTTGCCATCACAGGTCCATCTAGTCAAGGCTATGGTTTTTCCAGTAGTCATGTATGGATGTGAGAGTTGGACTATAAAGAAACCTGAGCACCAAAACTTGATGGGTTTGAACTGTGGTGTTGGAGAAGACTCTTGAGAGTCCCTTGGACTGCAAGGAGATCCAACCAGTCCATCCTAAAGGAGATCAATCCTGGGTGCTCATTGGAAGGACTGATATTGAAGCTGAAACTCCAATACTTTGGCCACCTGATGTGAAGAGCTGACTCATTTGAAAAGATCCTGATGCTGGGACAGATTGAAGGCAGAAGGAGAAGGGGAAAACAGAGGATGAGATGGTTGGATGGCATCACCGACTCAATGGACATGGGTTTGAGTAGACTCCAAGAGTTGATGATGGACAGGGAGGCCTGGTGTGTTGCTGTTCATGGAATCGCCAATAGTCAGACATCACTGAGTGACTGAACTGAACTGAAAGTCAGTATGACATCAGGCTTTCAGCGACAGAAAATCAAATGTTTTTAATACAAGAAGTAGTTCAGCTCAACGCTGCTGATTACAGAGCTTTTTACGGAAGATTGAGATTAGAATGATGATTGGATTTAAAAACATGATGTGTAGTCATTTAAATTTGCAGAGGTTTTTTGAAAAGATTCGTGTACATAAAGAGAATCCAGTATATTTTTTTTTCTCAAATATTTATAAGTCTGTCTGCCAAATGAAGCAAGGATTGGCATTGTTCTGTTAGGTTCAAAGAGCTAGAAACAGCACAGTAAAAAGAAGAAGCAGTGTGGCAAGAGTTTGAGTCAGTGTGAAAGAAAACATGTGTTTTTCCCTGGTTGTTTTCCTTTTGTAGATGTCTTCAAGCTTGGAGCTTGTCAAACCTTTTATAGGTATGTGATAATAGATATTAAACCATCAGATAAGAAGTTGAATACAACTATATTATTTTTTAAGTTACTTACAAAACATTGATTATATTATTTAATCTTGCTATTCTCTAGCTTCATTCTAGATTTTATTATTGTTAGTTTAAGTCCCCATCTGACAAGTAAGAACTGCTTGATACAAGACAACATGATAAGAGATTATCAACCAATAGTTGAGTGAATCAGAAAGGGAACCAAAGGATCTCTATGAAATTCATATGTTATGAATGAAAAACTTATGTTTAAATGATATAATATAAAGATAACACTTTGAACACACAGATAGTGCCAGAGAGGTTTAATGTAATTGTAGAAAAAAAGATAATCAGAAATAGTTCATTTCCAAGAACATGAGGGTGCAACCCAGTGAATCTGTTCACATTTGTAAAAATGTATACATATACTATATATACATTATGTTATGAATCCATTAAGAGGAGAAAGCACAGGTGGCATCACCTAAATTTGTATACAAAATAATGTATTTATGGATTATTATTATTTTTTATGAAATTAAAATATCTGAGTCCCTTCAATGACATCAATGAGTTTTGAGAAAAAAGTTAGATTCTCTGTTCGAACTACACAGTCTTAAATGCTAAGGGAACATATCTATCTGTTTCTATCTGCCTGTCACTTTCCCATTTGATTTACCTTAATTCTTAAAAGCACAACTTAAAAACTATAAGTCTCAAACCCCTAGTGTAGCTAAAAAATTAAAAAAAAAGAAAATGATATGCTTTTAAGTCCTTTTAATACAAAAATTACTTTGATGTTATTTGATGTAAGGGAAAGTATAATAACAAAAATTACTTAACCACTAGGAAAATGAAGATGAGAAGTATACTGACTGAAAAAGAGGTGAAGAGTGAACAAAACATGATTAAAAGCTTGCAGAAAGATAAAATTTGTTATTTTTTTCATAATTTCTGGTGAAGAAATACCTTTATGATGATTTAGAGCTTGAAGAGTTGGAAAGAATTAGGTGGACATATAAGGAAGAAGAAAATTATCCAAAAGATGCAATTAACTAAAAAGAAAGCAGAAGTTAAATGATTAAAATAGTTAAAATGATAAAAAGCAAAGAGTATAATTTTCATATATAATTTGTTATAAAAGTGAGGTTTATCTAGTATCAAATTGAAGTTTTATCTCAATGTTTTTTAGAAAAATAAAAAAGTTCACAGTGCTTTTTAGAAAACAAGAAGTGTGTGAATGACAGAGAAAGATTCCAGCCAGGTTAGTGATACAAAGCATAGTTTTCAAGAACCTACATGGAAGGTCAACACTGATATAATAAAGGGAAGCATCCTTACAGTGGAAAAGGTCCAAAAGCTATTAAAAACAGAGAATTAAGACTTAAACTAGAAAGCAATCATTCTCCTCTTAAAAACATTCAACGTGTCTTCTAAACTTATATCCTGTTTCATCAAGGAAGACAGTAGCCTACAGACCAAGAGAGAAGGCGAATGCCTACCAGGTCCCTTATATGCCAAGCACAATCACTGTCCAGTAACTAAGAGATAAGAGATAACCACTAGCACATGTCAGTTTGCTTTGTCTTCATTGAAGTTAAGAATTGACTACTGAATATAACAATATTTTAACATGTTTCTATATAAACTCCAAATCTGAAAAGTAAAGACAATGTGGTTTAGCAACATGTCTTATAGTTGGCAATAGGCAAAATGCCCTCTTTAGTTTAAAAAATGATGTGTCACGAAACTTCTTCAAAATAATTTGTGTAAATCATTTTTAAACTATGAAATAAATCTTGAAAATTCTGTAGTGACAAGAATTTAAGCCAGGCCTTTGGAAGAATACCATGGAAGAATACCATTTTAGCACCACTTTCATATGGTTGATGTGAAGACATAAACAATATTTTTCAATTTTGTTCTTTTTGTCATCAGTGATTCAGAAATCAATTCTGCATGTGTCACCTGTAATTATAAGGTGAACAAAGAGGTTCCAAGTTGCTACTGGACTGAGAAGGAGGGAGTTGAGAATTTGGTACCACAAAAGAAATGTATTAAATTCCTGTGCAATATGTAATACATTGATCTTTCAAGTCAGTCATGGAGTAATTATTTTTCTAGGAATAAGTTAACACAACAAAGAATCCTAGCCTCTAAAGCACATGCACAATGAGGAATTGAGAAATGGAAGAAAACAGCCACCTGAGTAAAGCGCTATGGCCCATTCCTCAGTGAGAGGAAACTGGGGATTTGTATCAGATAAAACTGTACAATGCTGTGGTGACACAAGTGCTTAGGAAACCTGAGAGACGCTGACTTCACATCGTGGCAAATGTGTCACAACTATGGAAACTTAACACATTCTATGTCTCTCTGGATGATGTTATCACCTAAACTCAAGGATTGAAGTTATTTTCCACAAACAAAGGACTGACACAGAGGTAAATATGTCTTGAAGATATTTTACAGGTGGAAGCTTGGAAAAATGTGTCTTTAATATGCAGCAAAAACAACTATATATATTGCCTCCAAATAGACAGAGCATTGGCAGGTTATGGCAACAGATGGTCTTATCACGTAAAGACATTCATCTTTAGCAAAAGAAAGCATCCATGAGTGATACAGAGCAGGTGGTACTCTCCTGATCTCTCTGCTCCCCAGTCACCACCTGCAGAGCAAAGACTAATTGAATTTTCCATAGCATGCTCTAATTAAGGCAAATGAAGCTGGTCAACTCATACTGAACAGTTAAAAAGAATGTGAATTCAAAGCATTGCCAATTTACCAAATTGAGTTTCCTAGTCCTCATTGGGTTATTTCAGATATTAATTTGAAAATGAACTCATATTTCCTATCTTTTGCTCTATTGGTAAGGATACCAAAACCAGGGATAATTGTGAATCAACTAAGGTCATAGAAAAAGTTGATTAGAATCCAAGATCTCTATTATTTTGTCTCAATTTTTAATTTTATTGGAAAGTCTACTTTTAAAGATCCTTTCCTGTAAAAATGGAAGAGTATACTCCTTTAGTGATCCAAACCACACTGTCTAATTACTCTGTTGTCATGATACAGTGGAAAGACCACTGGTGTTGAAGTAAGAAAATGTTTAAATTGAGAGGATTGTATTGCTAAGTAGTAGTTTTCTATAGATTAGTGTGATGGTTATTTACTATCAACTCTCTGCTGGAGTAGAAGACTTCATACTAAATTTCAGACTCTTTTGCTAGGAAGGCAATAGAGAGAAATAACTAAAGCAGTCATTAGAGGGAAACGAGATGGTGGGAAGAGGAGAGAAGAGACTGGCTTTTTTTTTAAAAAGCAATATTTAAGGTTTTTAAAAAAGGCTTACAAAAATGTTTATTTTTGGCTGCATCCTGTCTTAGGGCACGTGTATCTTCATTGCACCATGTGGGGATTTTTGTTGTGGCTCATGGACTCTCTAGCTGTGGCACAGGCTCTGGAGCACATGGGCTCCATAGTTGCAGCACATAGGCTTAGTTGCTCTGTGACATGTGGGGTCTTAGTTCACTGACCAGGGATTGAACCCATGTTGCAAGGTGGATTCTTAACAGCTGGACCACTAGGGATGTCCTGAGACTTCTTATTTTCAGTTTTCAGTAGTGTTGTTCCACAGCATGGATACTGCAGCCCCACTTTCTTTGGGCACTTCCAGCACCAGCTGTGCTGCAGACCCTCAAAGAGACTAGGACCAAGCAATGCCATCTCCTTCAGTGGTTCCAAGCTCCAGGTTCACATTCCCCTTCCTCTACCTCACCAATCCATCTAAGCACCAACTATGTAGACGGTGGGAGTCTGTAGTCCTGGATGTAGAAGTTGCTACCTTTTGTAATCACTTTATTTGCATCATCTCATGTGCAGAAAAAGATTCACTCAACAGGCCTGCATATTCACAGGAAAGACCAAAAATGAATTCTGAGTCCTTGGAATATTATGGTTGATATGATTATTTTTACATGTCTGAGGTCTTGGAGCAAGAAATAACTTTGATAAGATAGTTTATACTAACATTGTGATTTAGGGTAAATCAATGTTTCTGTATGTCTGAGACTATGGGGCTTTGAGGTATCAGTTTGATTAGACAGTCTATGCTAACAAAGGCTGAGTTTACTCTGGGGGGCTTGCCTGCCTAACTCCCTAAAAATCCTTTTACACAAAGTGGTGCTGAAAACTTGGCCTCTGTGTACCAGTGCTGAATTGAATCTTGGAGATGGAGTTTGGGATGAAGTAGAAAAGAATAGTTTTATTGCTTTGCCAGGCAAAGAGGAACACAGCAGGCTGATGCCCTGAAAAACTGTGTCCCAACCCAGAAGTGGTGAGGAGTTTTATAGCAATGGTTTAAGGGCAGTGTTGCTGAAAGGCTCAGGATGTATACAGGGCCTGCACACCTTTAAGCTGGTCTCAGGTGAACCTTTCTGATTCTCAAAGTTATCAACTGAACTTCTCTGGCGTATTCTTAATTCCAGAAGAATTCTTATCTTCATCAAGTAGCTAATACCTTGCATTTGTTGGGGGACTTTACTTTTTTATGGAAGAGCTCAAAGACATTGTCATGTGTATCACTTGAGGAGGAACCAGTACCCTGCCCCAAGGCTGCACGCTTGTCTCTGGGGTGCTCTTCCCTTGTTTGTGCATTCTCTGCCTTTCCTGATTAGTAAGTGGTCAAACCTGTCCTTTGCATTCAAGGAAGCACATAGAGGCTGGAGTTTATTCCCTACAAGCAAGAAATGGGGGACAGAAAGGCTCTGTACCCAGGAACCCCACAGTGTCCTGCTTGGTTTCACAGGACTTGGTGAGCTTCCTCAGTTAACGGCCCTTTGCCCATGTTCTCATGCTTCCTGATGAGGAGAATGAAGTGTATTTACATGATTTCGCTAGGAGAGGACACAAGGGAACATGTGTCTGGCTTCTCCTGGACTTCGATTCATCTTTTCACTTTGCAAATTTTAATCTATATCCTACTGTAATAAAACATAACCACAAGAATAACAGCTTTTTCTATATTGTGTGAATTGTTCTGGTGACTCATGGGTCCTGAGTGTGATCTTGGGGGGACTTGACATACCTCGGCTTCTTGTTTGATCTTTCATCCTTAATAACATCTATGTAACAAATCATTGAACTCAATATCCACTCTGTTTGAAATACTTTGAATTTTTTTTTCCTAATTGGACATTGACTGGTAAACTGCTAATTAGCATCTTTAGTGCATATTGCTTATAGATGTAATGAATGATTTTATATGATTTATGAGTCTGATATTCCTGTCCCAGAAATATTCTGTCTTTCTCACTGTCTAAGGCATAGGCCATCTATATCTAAAAGAAAGATTGCTTTTAATATTTTCTTATTCTATCTTTTTAGAATAACAAGTTTATATTATCTCCTAATTTGGTGTATCAGACTTCAGCTCTTCACTCCAAATTTCAGAAGTATTATTTCAGATACCTCCTCTTTTAATATTTCTCCAGCCTTCTTGAGGTGTAATTGACAAATATAATTGTCTATGTTTAAAGTGGAGAAGGAAATGGCAACCCACTCCAGTATTCTTGCCTGGAGAATACCATGAGCAGAGGAGCCTGCAGGCTGCTATGGGGTCACAAGAGTCGGAATGACTTAGCAACTAAACCACCACCACATAGTGCACAGCATGATGATTGGTTATAAACATACTCTGTGAAAGATTACCACAATCAGATTAATTAACATATCCATCACCTCACATCAGTTCAGTTCAGTCACTCAGTCATGTCAGACTCTTTGCAACCCCATGGACTGCAGCACCCCAGGCCTCCCTATTTATCACCAGAGTTTATGCAAAGTCATGTCCATTGGGCTGGTGATAGAATGCAACCATCTCATCCTCTGTCATCCCTTTCTCCTCCCACCTTCAATCTTTCCCAGCATCACAGTCTTTTCAAATGAGTCAGTTCTTCTCATCAGGTGGCCAAAGTATTTGAGTTTCAGCTTCAACATCAGTCCTTCCAATGAACACTCAGGACTGATCTCCTTTAGGATGGACTGACTGGATCTCCTTGCAGTCCAAGGGACTCTCAAGAGTCTTCTCCAACACCACAGGTCAAAAGCATCAATTCTTCAGCACTCAGCTTTCTTTATAGTCCAACTCTCATTTCCATACAAGACTACTGGAAAAGCCATAGCTTTGACTAGACCTCTGTTGGCAAAGTAATCTAGGTTGGTCATAGCTTTTTTTCCAAGGAGCAAGTGTCTTTTAATTTCATGGCTGCTGTCACCATCTGCAGTGATTTTGGAGCCCAGAAAAATAGTTTGTCACTATTTCCACTGTATCCCCAAACTATTTGCCATGAAGTGATGGGACCAGTTACAATGGTCTTAATTTTCTGAATGTTGAGGGTTTTTTTAAAAATTATTATTATTTTTTATTGTAACATTTTCAAGAAAAACTTTTTTCTTTACATTATTATGTTGGTTTTGCCATACATTGACATGAATCTGCCATGGGTATACATGTAATCTCCTTCCAGAACCCCCCCTCCCACCTCCCTCCAGATTCTATCTCTCTGGGTCATCCCAGTGCACCAGCCCTGAGCACCCTGTATCGTGCATCAAACCTGGGCTGGCGATTCATTTCACACATGATAATTTACATGTTTCAATGCCGTTCTCCCATATCATCCCACCCTTGCCCTCTCCCATAGAGTCCAAAAGACTGTTCTATACATCTGCATCTCTTTTGCTGTCTCACATACAGGGTTATCGTTACCATCTTTCTAAATTCCATATTTTTTTTTCCTTGTGGTAAGGACACTTTAGATCCTCCCTCTTAGCAAATGTTAAGTGTACAATACAGTATCATTAACTACAACCACCATGCTTTTATGTTAGACTCCCAGCACTTACTCATTTTTTAACTGAAGGCATCTCCTTATTGCTCCACCCTAGCCCCTGATATCAATTATTTTACTCTGTTTTTATAAGTTTGCTGTTTTAAATTTAGATTTCACATGTGAGTGATGTTATACAGTATTTGATTTCTCTGTCTGATTTATTTCCCTTAGCATGATGTCCTCCAGATTCATCCATGTTGTTGTTTACATGTCTTCTCTATTCTGAGTAATGTTACATGGGAGTGTAGATATATCTTCAAAATATTAATTTTGTTTTCTTGGGGTATATTTTTTTCTTTAATTCTATTGTGTTGGTGGTTCAATTGCTATGCATAAGCTTTTTAGTTTAATGTAGCCCCACTTATTTATTATTCCTTTTGATGCTCTTGCTATTGACATCTAAATCCAAAAAATCATTGCCAACACCAAAGTCAAGAAACTTACCCCCTATGTTTTCTTCTAGGAGTTTTATGGTTCCCATCCTTATGTTCAGGTCTTTGATAAGTTTTGTAATGATTTTTGTAAAAAGTGTAAGATAAAGGTTAATTTTTATCTTTGGCACATGGATTTCTCTATCCGTTTATTTTCAGTGCCCTTTAATCTGCACTGAGTCTCTTGTAGGCAACATATAATTGGGTCTTTTTTTAACTCTTTCATCCACTCTAGGTCATTGTTTGGAAATTTTAATCTATTTACATTGAATGCAATTATTGATTGGTAAGGGTTTATTAATGCCATCTTATTAATTGCTTCCTGACTGTTTTGTAGTCCTTTGCTCATTTCTTCCTGTCTTGTTCTTTCTTTAGAATTACCAGTTTGATTCTCTTTTCCTCACCACTGTATATCTATTGTAGGCTTTTCTTTTGTTGTTACCATGAGGCTTACATAAAACATCTTAAAATTATAGCAATCTATTTTAAGTTGATAGCAACTTAATTTTGATAAAATACAAAATCCTGTCTTTTTCCTTCCCCTCCACACACATTTTATAATTTTGAAGTCACAACTTTTTTATCTTGTGTATTCATCAAAAACTTGTAGCTGTAGTTATTTTAATACTTTGGTCCTTTAACATTAATAATACGATTATTACACCACCATATTACACTGTTAAAATATTCTGAATTGGACTATGTGATTAACTTTACCAGTATGTTTTAATATTTCATGTGTTTTCATGTTATTACTTATTGTCATTTCTTTTCAGTTGAAGAACTCCTTTCTGTATTTCTTGTAAGTCAGGTCTAGTGATGATAAAATTCCTCAGCTTTTGTTTCTCTGGGAAAGCCTCTATAGCTCTTAAAATTCTGAAGTAACATTTTGTCAAGTAAACAGTTCTTACATGGCATTTCCCCCCTACGATTTTAGTATATCACTCTATTCTCTCCTGGCCTGCAACTTTTCTGCTGAGAAATCTGCTAACAGTCTTATGGAGATTTCTTTTCACATGAGGAATGTTTCACTCTTGCTGTTTTTAAAATTTTCTCTCTGTCTTTGATTTTAGTTTTATTAGATTATGTCTTAGAAAAAATTTCCTTGGGCTGAATCTATTTTGAGACCTGTAAGCTTCATAACCTTGGGAGTCCCAACCCTCTCTCAGATTTGGGAATTTCTTAGACATTATTTCTCTAAATAAGATGCTGCTCCTTTCTCCTCTCCTTTTGGGTCTTTAATAATGTAGAAGTTATTTTGCTTAATTGTATTGCATATTTTACATAAGCTTTAAGCTTTTTTAAATTTTTTTGTTTCTATTGTTCTCTATTGAGTAGATTATCAAATTTTCTGTTTTTAAGTCCACAGATTGTTCTGTTTGATAATTCTGCTATTGATTCTATTGCATTTTCCAATTTATTCATTGTATTCTTTGACTTCAGATTTTCTGTTTGGTTATTTACATGATTTCTGTCTCTCTGTTAAACTTTTTTTTTTTTTCCTTGATTTGTTTTCCCGATTTTGTGAAATGATCTTTCTGGGATTTCTTTCTAGTTCACTGACCTTCCTTTAAACAACTATTTTTAATTTTTAGCAAACAAATCACAGATACCCCCCGCCATTTTTTTTTTTTTTGAGTTGATTGCTGGGCAAATATTATGTTCCTTTGGTGCTATCATGTTTCTTTGGTTTATTATATTTTTGGAAGTCTTGTGTTGCTGACTTTGCATTTGAACAAATAGTCACCTACTCTAGTCTTACTGATAGGCATTAGAAGAGAGAGAGAGTAAAACAAAAACAAAAAAATGGTTAGCCTTTCTAGGAATTCTGAGGCTTTCTGGATCTTTTCTGAGGCAGTGCTTGCCCCACTTTCTTTGTCCCCTTTTCATGGGGAATTGTTAAACTTGCACATCTTCCTTAAATCCTGCAAAACCAGGTCCAATACTGATAGCCTCCCATTTGCTTCCTTCAGAGTGTGCTACCTAAATCCTCAAGTTTGTGTGCCATCCCCCAATCCTGCAGAGTGGGACTGGCTTCATGAGCACAGTAATCACCTCTCTGAGATGCCTTATATTCACAGTTCACATGGCCATAACCTGGGAGCTGGCTACAAACTATGTGGGTGAATGATATGGCACATTGAGGGTTCCTGTAACTGAGCAGGACCCCATGGGCCCTTGGGAAAGGCCTTTGCCCATATCTTCTGCTTCAGTTCCTCTCTGAAGGACCTGGATAATATTATCTGATGCATGTTTCTTGAGTTGTTTTGTAGATGGTAATATTACATCCAAATTAACTACTTAATGACCCATGGACCTACTGGCACCTGAGGGTTGATAATGTTAGACCCTGTCACACTTCCTTGTTACCTCAACATTAACCAGTCAGAGAATTATGCGCAAGCTGATCACACATTCTGGGGACACCCCCTCCCAACAACAGACTTTTAAAAGTGTTTTGCCAAAACCCTTTGGGGAATTCATGTTTTTTTTAGGGCATGAGCTACCTGTTCTCCTTGCATGGCCCTGCAGTAAACCTTTATCTGCTCCAAACTCCAATGTTTCAGTTGGTTTTGCCTCATTGTGCATCAGGTACATGAGTTAGTGTTGGGGAATCTGAAGGTGAGAAATCCCTAGAGACTTGTGGGCAGCCTTCTTGGTTGCCTCCACGAAGTACTTAGCAAGATACGTGTCCCTTCCATGCTCTCTGAGAGCTCTTGCTGCTGCTGCTATTGTTCTTGTTGTTCAGTCACTAAGTCACGTCCAACTCTTTGTGAGCCCATGGACTGTAGCATGCCAGGCTCCATGGGGCCTTCTAGGCAAGAATACTGGAGTGAATTGCCATTTCCTTCCTCAGGGGATTTTCCTGGACTTGTTTCCTGCATTAGCAGCAGATTCTTTACCACTGAGCCACCAGGGAAGCCCCGTGCTGCTGTTACCCCAGCTCTTTCTCAACCCCATTGTGCAGCTCATCTCAGTGTTTTGGATGGAGCAAAAGAAAAGTGGGCATCTTTGGAAGCATCTTGCACAGCTGAGGAAGCCAGGTCCTCAGTCATGTGCTCTCATCTTGCCACATGGGTGAGATGGTGGGTGGAGATACTTTGTCTTTGCACAAGTTATTGAAAATCTATAATTGCTATCTTTTATATAAAATTTGCATTTCAGGAGGTTTAATGTGAACTTTTAGAACTCCATAGTGTTAATATCAGAGTTAAGAATAAAATCCTTAATTAGCTTAAGTGGGTAGACAATCTTCTGGAGGCAGAGAGGAGGCACTATGGTGAGAACAGGGTGATGCAAGTGAAACCATTCCTCTTACCCTTTTCAGCATGTACAGTCATAAATACTTTTATTCTGGTGTTGTGCTCTAGCTTCTTCCCTGGATCTTTAGGCTTCAACAGGAGTACTCTCACTCACAGGAAATTGCCAAAAGTGGTGTTCCTTGTGGGCAAAAACTCCTATTCTGCTGTCCTGCTGATTTTTTTTTAAACCATTCAGATATCTCCTGTTTTAAAAACTTTAAAAAAATTTTTATCCAAGCATGATCTTTAGAGATAGATCTTTCGCTTACTGGTTAAAATTGGAATATTCATTTACTCCCTGTAGGTTTCAGTTTTCTTGTGTTGAGCATGGTTAAATACTTTGCAGAATTATTGGGAGGATTACATAAAGTAGTGTGTGATAAAAGTTTTTTTTTATAAAATTCATATTTATAAATTAAATTATGACCATTATTTTAAGAGTGAATATGGCTCAGTTGTTAAGAATACTGACTATGGAGTTAAATAAACATGTGCCCAATTTTGTTATAATAACTGGATGACAGCTTGATAATAACTTGTCAAGCATTAAAGCCAGTTATAGGGCTGCTGTTCAATAAATGGTGAATGGCCACTATTCTGTTCTTTGTCAATTGTTCTAAGCCCTGTACCTTCATGTGTAGATTTGTTGTTTCCTATATACTTTTTACAAGTGAAAATTTAGCTTCCTCAATGCTGCCACTAAAAAGATCATCTACCCACTAAGTTTAACTGAGAATTTACTTAACTCCAATATTAACGCCATTGAGTCATAAAAGTCTCACTCTAAACAGTCTTAAAACATTAATTTTTATACAAAGATAAAATGTGGTGACATAATTTCCCCCTTAGATAAACATTAAAAGCCCTTAATAGTTTTAGAAAAAGGCCATTCTTTTTCCTGACAGTGGGAAATTTATAATTTATATTTGGGCACATCAGAAATGTCAGTTTGCCAAGTTTTCTAGGTAAAATGAAAAGAAACATTTTTTTACTGTTGTTTTCACTGATTTATTTCCAGGTAGATTTTAAAAATGATTTTCATTTTACAGAAGGTACTATTAATGTATGAAGGACACAATTTGTCAAAGATATAGAAGCAGGTTTGTTTATAATCTATGAAAAAAACAGTTGGATGTTTTCTAACATTATCATTTGTTGAGAAACAAGTATGATATAATCTATGGTGAGACAGATGCTCAAGACATAATTTTAGCTTTGTTGACACACATTTTTTGCTTGTGTGTTGCATGAAATCAGTGATTTATAAAACTACCATAATGCCTTGGTGATAGTTAAAAGGATTAGAAGGATCTATGAATTAAAAGGATCCATGAATATTAACATGAATCCAAATAACTAAAGGCTCAAAGATCAAATCAATGGAAAACCTAGGAAAATGAAAAAGAAGCTGTGAATAGTAGGTAGGAGAAAAGTACTAACTATATATCAGACATGGTATTGGGTGTTCACATTAAAAGGCGATTGTAGTCATTTTGAATAAGAATATGAATAGCTTAGACTAGGATAGTGGCATTAGTGATCCTGAGAAGGAGTCAGAATCTGAATCTATTTTGAAAGGTGAAATTGAATTGGATGTGGGTTGTCAGAAAAGAGACAACTCTAGTGTGACTCCAAGTTTTGCTTTGCATTATAAGCTAGAAGGATTGGATTGCCATTTGCTCAAAAGTAGAAGAAAGGGAGAACAATTTGGGATGGAGTGGAACTGTGCAATTTGAAACACATTAAATATTTGAGATCTTTTTAGTTATTGAAGTAGTTACCTGGTGAGCCATTAGGTATTTGAGTCCAAACCTGACAGAAGAGGTTTAGGAAGGACATACAAACTTGAGAGTTATCATATAGATTGTTTCTAAAACCATGAAACACGATAGATCATAGGTTGAGTATGTATCAAATAAAAAAAAAAAAGAACAGATTCAAAAACTGAGCCTGAGGGTTACACAAACGTTTAGAGTTAAGTAATAAGAGTAATCTCAAAGGAAAAACAGTAACTACCTGTGAAAGACTGAAGAACATTCAGGAGAAAGTAACTTAAAATAAGCCTGTGAGAAAATGGCCTGGCTAAGATAATACCCTAAAATTTTTGTGCATCTCATTTTCTTACCCTTGTTGCCTAAGATTATTTATTTAATCTTAGGTGAGACATCTGCTCATAATAATAACTGACTGAGTTCTTCAAATTTGGATCTCATGAACATGAAAGTGAAAGAGGAGAGTGAAAAAGTTGGCTTAAAACTCAACATTCAGCAAACTAAGATCATGGCATCTGGTCCCATCACTTCATGGCAAATAGATGGAGAAACAATGAAAACAGTGACAGACTTTATTTTCTGGGCTCCAAAGTCATTGCAGATGTTGACTGCAGCCATGAAATTAAGATACTTGCTCCTTGGAAGAAAAGTTATGAAGAACCTAGACAGCATATTAAAAAGCAGAAACATTACTTTGTCAACAAAGATCTATCTACTCAAAGCTTTGGTTTTCCCAATAGTCATGTATGGATGTGAGAGTTGGACTATAAAAAAAGTTGAATGCTGAAGAATTGGTGCTTTTGAGCTGTGGTGTTGGAGAAGACTCTTGAGAGTCCCTTGGACTTCAAGGAGATCCAACCAGTTCATCCTAAAGGAGATCAGTCCTGAATATTCACTGAAAGAACTGATGCTAAAGCTGAAACTCCAGTATTTTGGCCAGCTGATGTGAAGTACTGACTCATTTGAAAAGACCGTGATGCTGAGAAAGATTGAAGGTGGGAGGAGAACAGGGCAACAGAAGATGAGATGGTTGGATAAAATCACCAATTCAATGGACAGAAGTTTAAGCAAGCTCTGGGAGTTGGTGATGGACAGGGAAGTTTGGTATGCTGCAGTCCATGGGGTTGCAAAGAGTTAGACATGACTGAGCAACTGAAATGAACTGAACTGAACATGAATAAATAGATAGTCTTTTGCTGAGAAAGACTGAATGTATACTATATATGAAAATTGTATATATCATAATATTTTATCTACCTCTGAGTGTGTGCTTGCTAAGTTGCTTCAGTCATGTCTGACTCTGTGTGACCCCATGGATGGTAGCCTGTCAGGCTCCTCTGTCCATGAGATTCTCAGGCAAGAATACTGGAGTTGCCATATGCTCCACCAGAGGATCTTCCCAACCCAAGGACAGAACATTCAATTCTTATGTCTCCTACATTGGCATGTGGGTTCTTTACCACTTGTGCCTTGACCCCAGTACCTCTCCCTATACCATGAAGCTTTGTATCAACATTCAGTGCCTTTTTTACAAATAACTAGTGAAAACTATTCCATGATTTTTGGTAATGATGCTGATACTTTTCTTTTTTAGGGCCTCTTCCTCTCACTTAACCTAGTCGTTTATCTGAACCGAAAATCATATCAGTTAATTGATATGCAGATTTGTCTGCCTCCAACAGGCTCTGCTACATATTGGCTGCTTGATTTAGATTTCAAGTAGTAATATATGGCTTTCCTACTATTGTAGCACAGCTGTATAGTCTTATTTATTTTGTGTGTCCCTTTCTACATTCTGCTGGCCAATGACAATGGGAGGAATTTTGACCTTCTTTGGCTACAAAGTAAATTACTGACTAGAATGTGAGCTAAGTTATGATTTCTTTCATTGAGCAGAAACTTACTAATAAATTGCCTATGTTGTAAAGTTAAATTTACTCCCTGTTTGTAAGTTCAGTGAGTTTATCGTTTTTAAAAATGTCAATCTCAATATCATATAGGAAACACTAGGCTATCAAACAGGTGAATGCAACACTATCATCCAAGACTTGCTTTATATCAAATTCCACGTCCCTCCTACTGCCTCAGATTGTCTGCACACTACCTCTGTACCTGGACTACACCTGGGCCAGGAAGCAGTCAGGAGAGAGAGAAGAAAGTACTCTCCAAATGCTCAAAAGTGATGGTTATTTCAGTTAAAATTCATCAGCTTGCATGGCTACTCCTGTAAAAGGATAAGTGCTCAAGATTTTCCCTAATCCTATGGTGATGAGTCTATGCTCTATTTCATATATTAATACAACTCACATGGAAAAATACTCGATTGAACAATTTTCTTACCATTGCCATTTTCTTTTCAGACTTAGGTGGTATAATCATTCCTCAAATACTGCTGATCCTGCTATTATAATATATGGCCCTTGTCAGTCTCTATAAAGACTAATGATTATAGTACAACAGAAAATGAGACAGCTTCTTTCCTAACAGTAGGAAATGATGAGCATTTAACTGAAGAAAAACCAAAGATCACTCAGTCCAATATCTTAATTTGGCCTGTGAGGAAATTTAAATAAAGTCAAGCTACTCACTAAATCCAGGAGTTCTGAATCTTGTCTTACATATCTTTTAAAAATATTTTAATTTTATTGGAGTATAGTTGATTTACAATGTTGTGTTATTTTCAGGTTGTACAGCAAAGTGATTCAGTCTATTCACTCTTTTTTTAGATTCTTTTCTCATTTAGCTTATCATAGGATATTCGGTAAATTTCCCTGTGTTATACAGTGGATCCTTGTTGGTTATCTATCTTATATATAGTAGTGTTCATGCATTCATTCTAAGCTTCTGAGTTAGCCCTCCCTCACCACATTCCCCGCCTTGTTAACCATGTTTGTTTTCAATATCTATAAGTCCACTTCTGTTTTGTAAATAAGTTCAATTGTATCTTTTTTAAAAATTAGATTCTTTATATGAGTAATATATATTTGTCTTTCCCTTTCTGACTTTCTTCATGTAAGTATGATAATCTCTAGGTCCATCCACGTTGCTGCAGATGGAACTGTTTCATTTTTTTTCATGACTGATTTACAACATACATTGAGCAATGTGACAGACCAAAACAAAATATGTTCATCTGATCCCATGTCCTATTGCTTGTGCTTGGGCACATGGAAAAGCACACTTCCTAGTTTGGTAAGCACATCCTCTGACTATTTTTGACAAATGAGTCATGAGCATACAGGACATTTGTCACTCTTGGTCAGAAGCAGTGGACACTGACTGTAATTATTCAGACTTTCTCCTCCTTGGCAGCAGGTGTCTTGGAGAAACCCACTTTCTGAGCTGATGGAGCCACAGATCAAAGCAATCTGCATTCCTGTTGCCTAAATGAAGCTTTTTTCGTGCTTTGGTGAGGGAGAAAACAACTTTGCTTGTGTTAAACCACTGAGATTTGAGGTTGTTTGCTACCCAAGCAAAAACCTATTCTATCCCAACTAATCCAGGTACTTAAAGATGTTAGGGAAAGCCATATCTTTGTGACTGCTAGAGTCATGGGGATTTATAGAAATCAAAGCACTGACTTAAAGCCAGATGCAAACAGACAGTCTTGCAAACTGGGTAAAAATTATTATAAATTGAAGCCATGATATGTGGGGCCTGGCACATCTGAACTGACATAAAATATGTTTTATTCCCTTTTAGATTTACTTTGTCTTCTCCTGCAACTCCAGTATCACATTTAGGAAAGGAGAAATGCATTTTAGAAGCATAAAAATAGAATTCTCTCCTTGAGTAGATACCACCTGCTCTGTGCAGAGTCTCTCATTCTCTTTTTAATTTTAGAAAAGTGTGTTTGACAAGATTTTTCTATCTGTAGAATGCTGTCAATGAGAGAAGAGGATCTGCTTTATTCTGGGGAAATGCTATTAGTAATGATAGTCACAGATCAGCAACACTGGAACAAGGTATTGCAGGATAATCAAATGATGCCTGTGGACTAGCAGAGTGATTAAAGAATCAATCATCGCCTCTTTCAGAATTTTATGGCTCTCTGTAAGATAATTTAGGTGTGCTAAGCTATAGATTTTTAATTTGAAAATTCTTATATATGTATAGAAAACTGAACTATACATATCTACATATAAACATGATTAATAATGTGAAAATAGTTTGATAATACAGAGAACTATTGTCATTTTGTGACCTTGGTCAAAATATGTTGGCTTTAATTTTCCTTGGCTGTGGGAACATAGATTGTTAAAGAGCTGTTTTCCTTGGAATTGCAGTTCGGGCTGAAGATGACTATTGACTACAAAGTTAGACAAATTGAATAAATGGTATTTGCATTTTAAAAAGTATTTCAAAGTTTTATAAGATTGCTAGTTCAATGCAGCTGCAATCTGTTTGCAATATATTCTCAAAATGCTCATGCCACTTGAATAGATTTGAAATCCTTTGTATGCCAATCATTTCAAGTAGCTTTACTTTTAACTGTTTTTCACTGAGGAAGCAGAGGGTAATTAAAATCTGGTGCTACCTGTGTGCGGAAAAAATTGAGGTGACTTTTGAATATGCAATTTTAATTAGTAAATGCATTTTTATATATTTTTGCAATGTTATTATGCATGTATGTATGTAGATACATGAATGAAGAACACTTGGGATACTTTAAATGTACGTAAGATTGATATCTATTCTCTAAATTGAGACAATTTGTAAAAATGATTTTGCTATGATCTGAATGTGTGTAGCTCATATGTTAAAGTCTTAAACCCCCAAAATGATGGTGTTAAGAGTTGGAAGATTTTGGAGATGCTTAGCTCTTGCAAGTGGAATCCTCACAAATGGGCAAGCATTTATCTAAAAGAGACCCCATAGAACTCCGTAGTCTCTAGCATCACATGAGGATACAATGAGCAAGAGCCAGCTTAAGCATGGAAGGAGATATTCATCAGAACATGACCATGCTGATACCCTGACCTCAGACTTCTAGCTACCAGAACTTTGAGAAATAAATTTCTACTGTTTATGAGCTACCCAGTCTGTGATGTTTTGTTATAGCTGTCCAAATGAACTAACAAAATTATATTTTACAGAATTCTGTGAACATCTGTCTTCATAAAACAAGATCTAGACACAGGCCTTATGTAAAATTAATCTATCTTTTAATAATGCCAGTGGTCTAAGGAGGGAGAGAGGCATGCAGAACAGATGCAGACTCTCAGATCTGCAAGGTGCCATGTGCGGCCGTGACAAGCTGGCACAGAACCAGCCCACTTTACCCAGGAAAATAAGTGTTGCATTGTTTTAAACCAAGGAGTGTTAGAGTCATCTTGTCATGCAGCATTATTGCAATGATCATTGACTGATAAAGACAGGAATGTCACAGCTTTTAAGAAATTAGTGCTGGACAATTTATCTGGGATAAACTGGAAATTCCTGAAATGTCAGAGAATTTAATAGCATTTCTTAGCACTGTATTTCATATATGAACCCAGAGGGCAATATTTTTAAAGGTCATATTCATTTTATTATTTTTGTTCATAGGTGCCAACATCTACTTACTTTTTTAGACAGGGATTCCTTTTTACTTTGATACTTGAGACCTGCACATCTTCTCTAACTTTTTAAGGTGACTAATAGGACTTTTAAAAACTCCCGTATCCCTATGAAACATCTGGATTTTTATCACATATCCTTTGACTTAAAATATCCATTTGATTCCTTTAGTTTTATATATTGGGGCTTCTCTGGTAGCTCAGATGGTAAAGAATCTGCCTGCAGTGTGAGAGACTCGGGTTTGATTCCTGGGTTAGGGAGATGCCCTGGGGAAGGGAATAACTACCAACTCCAGTATTCCTGCTAGAATTCTATGGAGAAAGGAGCCTGGCAGGCTATAGTTCTTCAGGTCCTAAAGAGTCAGACATGACTGAGTGACTAATACTTTCACTTTTTACTAAATATTAGCTACACTTAAAGCTACCCTTTGCCTTACTATGACATAAGGTAACCATATAGGTCTGGTACCATAAGTAGTACTATAATTTCTTACTTTCCTTAAAATTCAAATGCCTCAAATTATCAGGTAGATACTTGGCAATATCACTTGGTGATTTTTAAAGAACTATATTTCTTTCCATTTTATCCAGATCTCATTGTACAACTGCAGTAAATAATCTGTTACTTATAAGACATTTCTGGTCTATGTCTTAGTGTACAATCTAAAATGTTATATAAGTCATTTAAAAGTCATAAGGCTGGCTCTAGGAAGATTAAAGAATAAAAGTGCTAAAAAATCTAATAATTTTAATATGAGGAAAAGTATGGATAAAGTGGATCCAAGAAGAGAAAAAAGAGAAACTAAAATGATCAAAATCAGAAGAAGGCTTGCCATCTGCCTTCCAGATTTACTGTGGGCACACCTGATGACTAACTCATGTGTTTATGTGGGATTTTATTGTGACAGTCATTGTAAGATGTATAACAGGAACAAATGGAAAAGCAGAAGGCTATCCAAACACATTTGAGCTATGGTCCTTTTGTGAAAGCTGGCTCGTTTAAAAATTTTTGATTCTTGTCAGGGGAAATCCTGGCAGGCAGAATCTAAAAGCACTATAAATTTCTTTTACTTTACACAAAGCTTTTCTTTAACAAAACAAAATATATAAATATGAGTTTATTTGTGGTTTAAATTTTAAATAATTTCAATCACATGTAGGTATATTTCAACATCTCCAGTATATAACATTGTGTGTTTGCACATTTTAAATCATCAGAGGCAGTTTCTGAAATTATTATGTTTTATATTTTAATAGTAAATTGAGCATGTGCAGTTACTTTCAGAATGTAGAGAAATATGGGTCATCTTAGGGCCAAGCTTGTTATAGAACCTGTCATTACTTTAAGGTCTAACTAAGCACAATTATGATTTTATTTGCTTTAGATATTATTTCATAAGAAATTAGTGGTTGAGATTGTAATGAATATGCATAGAAAAATAAGATACATTTACACACTCTTTTAAAAACTTTTTCCCTCCATTTTTTAAAAAGATAATTTTTTAGAGTAGTTATAGGGTCATAGTAAAATAAAGTGGGAAGAACAGATATTTTCCATATATATACCCTCCCCTACTACTAACATCCCCACCAGGTACTACGTTTGTTGCAGTTGATAAACCTCCTTTGTTTGTTGCAATTCGTAAACCTCCTTTGACCCATTTGATAAACTCCTACTTGGAGTTTATTCTTGGTATTGTACATCCTAGGAGTTCTCACAAATATGTGATGACATGTATCCATAGTTCTAACATCATAAAAGTATTCCCACTGCCCTAAAATGCTCTAGTCCTCTTTCCTCCTGCACCCAAATCCCTAGTAACTACTGATCATTTTACTGTCTCCATAATTTCTTTTTTTCCAGAAGGTCATACAGCTGAAATCATAGAGTATGTAGCATTTTCAGATTGGCTTCTTTCATTTACTAATATGCATTGGGCTTCCCTGGTGGCTCAGATGGTAAAGAATCTGCCTGCAATGCACGAGACTAGGGTTCCACCCCTGGTTTGGGAAGATCCCCTGGAGAAGGGAATGGCTACCCACTCTACTATTCTTGTCTGGAGAATTATATGGACAGTGAAGCCTGGTGGGTTACAGTTCATGGCGTCACAAAGAGTAGGATATGACTGAGTAACTAACACAACAACACAGCATATGTGGATCCATCCATATCTCTTCAAGATTTGTTCATTTTTGATTGATGGACAATATTGCATTGTTTGGATATACCACAGTTTATTGGTTCTTTCACTTTCTGAAGGGCATCTTCGTTGATTTCAAGTTTGGGTATTTATAAAGAAAGCTTCTATAAACGTCTGTGTGCAGATTTTTGTGTGAACGTCAGTTTTCAATTCTTTTGGGTAAATTTCAAGGAGCATAATGGCAGGATTACATGGCTAGAAATTGTTTAGTTTTGTAGAAAATCGCCAAATTGTCTTCCAGAGCAGCTGTACCATTCTGCATTCTCACCAGCAGTGAATCAGAGTTCCTGTTATTCGACATTCTTGCTAGGATTTGGTGTTGTCAATATCTCAGATTTTGGCCAATGAGTTATATCTCATTGTTTTAATTTGCAATTCCCTAATGGCATATGATGTGGAGTATATTTACACATGTTTTTTATCTATCTGTGTATCTTTTTTGATGAAATGTCTCTTAACATTTTAACCCACTTTACATTTGGTGGTTTTGTTTCTTACTGTTAAGTTTAAAATTCTTTGTATATTTTAAATAATGATTCTTTATTAGATGTGTCTTTTGTAAACTTCTCCCAGTCTGTGACTTAACTTGCCATGCTCTTGTCTTTCACACAGCAGATATTTTAAATTTTAATTAATTTCAGCTTGTCAATTATTTCTGTCACACATCATGTCTTTGTTACTGCATTTAAAACAGCATCACCATACCCAAATTCATCTAAGTTTTCTCTTATGTTATCTTCCAGGAGTTATTTATTTATTTATTCCTTCTAAGAGCTATATAGTTTTGAGTTTTACATAGATCTGTGATATTTTTGAGATAATTTTTGTGAAGCTTGCAAGATGTTTGTATAGATTCTTTTTTGTTTTTTCAGCATGGGGATGTCTAGGTTTTCAAGTATTATTTATTGAAAACATTATCTTTTCTCCATTTCATTGCTTTTATTCTTCTGGTTAAAGATTATTTAACTGTTTATGTGGATGTACTTCTGAGCTCTATATTCTGGTTCTCTTGATCTATTTGCCTATTATTTTGCTATTACCACATGGTACTGATTACTATACTAAGTTGGATAGTGTCAGTGCTCTGCCTTTTTCTTCCTTTTCCATATTTTGTCAGCTACCTTAGGTGTTTCTGCTTCTCCGTACTACCTTGATAATCAGTTTCTAACATCCACAAAATAAGTTGCTGAGGCTTTTTTTTTTTTTTTTGGTGGGGGATTGTATCAACTATATACATCAGGACTTTCCTGGTATTACAGTGGAGAAAAGTCTGCCTGCTAATGCAGGGGACACAGGTTCACTTCTAGGTCTGGGAAGATTCCACATACTGTAGAGCAGCTGAGCCCATGTGCCACAAAACTACTGAGCCCATGCCCTGGAGACTGGGAGCCACAACTCCTGAGCCTACATTTTGCAACTACTGAAGCCTGTGCACCTAGAGCCTGTTGTCTGCAACAAGAGAAATCACCACAATGAAAAGCCTACGCACCACAACTAGAGAAAGCCTGTATGCAGCAACAAAGACCCAGCATAACCAAAAGTAAATAAAATTATTAAAAAATATCTGTATAGATCAAGTTGGTAAGAACGGAAAGTTTAATAATAATGAGTCATCTTAGCCCTGAACATGAAATGTCAGTTCAGTTTAGTTGCTCAGTCGTGTCTGACTCTATGAACCACAACACGCCAGGCCTCCCTGTCCATCACCAACTCCCAGAGTCCACCCAAACCCATGTCCATCGAGTCAGTGATGCCATCCAGCCATCTCATGCCCTGTTGTCCCCTTCTCCTCCTGCCCCCAATCCTTCCCAGCAGTAAGGTATTTTCCAGTGAGTCAACTCTTCTTTATTTAGGTTTTCTTTGATTTATTTCATCAGAGTTTGAACTTCTCCTCATCTCTAGATCTTATACATATTTTAAAATTTGTACCTAAGTATTTTTGAGTAGGTATTAATGTAAGTGGAATTATACTTTCAACTTCAAATCCCATTGTTCACTGTTAGTATATAGGAAAGTTAATTAAGTTTTGTAACCTAACCTATCCTTCAACCTTACTTTAATTGCTTAGTTTCAGGAGTTTTGTGTAGATTCTTTTGGATTCTCTACATAGATAAACATATCATTTGTGAACCAAAAAGATATATTCCTTTCTTCCCAATTTATATGCCATTTATTATACTTCTGTGTCTTGTATTAGCCAGGACTTCTACTATGATGTTGAAAAAGAGAAGCTTTCAGTCATTATTGTTTCAAACATATTTTCTGTTCTTTTCTCTCTCTTTTCTCATTTTAGTATTCCCATTGTGGCTATTTTACACCATTTTTGGTTGTCTCATAGTCCTTAGATTATATATATTTATATATATATATAAAATATATAGTATTATTATTACTTTAGTGATTTTTTTTTCTTTTTTCAATTGCAGAGGTTCTTCAATCAGAGAATCTTTTCTTGTCTGTGTCCAGTCTACTCTTCAGCCCATGAAAGACATCCTTTATCTTTGTTACAGATAGAAAAAAGTAAATGCAGAGATCCTTCATCCAGTAAATAAAGCATCTCTGCATTTTATGGAAATGGATCAAGGAACTATGTTAAAGTTTCCATGTAAATTTTGATTTGTTATCTTCCCATTGTGGTATTAATATTATTTTTTAGTGCCCCCAAATTCTTTGGCACTCTTTCCATCAGAAGGCAAAATCTATATTTCCTCCTTTTGAATCTGAATGACTTCTGCCTGTGGAGAATGAGAGACTAAATACCTCTGAGGCTAGATAGGATAAAGCTTCTAGTTAATTGTCTTAGGAAGTTTACACTAAAATACAGTCATTAGCCCATATAGAAGCTGCATGGTGATGCTCCAGTCAATAGCACCAGATGAGGTTCCAAATGACAGCCATCATCACCGACAAGATAAGAGAAGGGAGATGCCTTTGTGGTGATGCCAATCCCAGCCCCCACCTCATTGTATAAAAGCATGTGAGACCCTGGGTGAGAATCACCTAGCTGAGCATAGTCAATCTTTAGAAACAATTATAACAAAGTGGTAACTGTTTTGTATGTCATTACTCCTTGGGGTGATTTCTTACACAGCAATAGTAACTGAACTAACTTTTGTACTTGAAAGTGCTGTAACAAAAGCTTGCAACATGTGTAGTCGGCTTTGGAACAGGAGAACTGCCAAAACGATGTCAAGGAGTGTTTTAGAGAAAGAATAAAGGGCACGAGGAGAAGCAACACAGGCATCTAAAGGGATCAGGAGGGCATGAGACCTTAAAGGAAAATGATGAAATGTTTTGAGAAGTCAGAAGGAAGAAGACTATTTGGCAGAAAGCTTGGTGGACACTGTCATGGAAAATAGCATGGAAAATAGGAAATGTGCCTAAAGACCTTGAAAAATCTAACTAGAATGATTTCCAGGCAAAAAACTAAATACACCACATGGCTTTTTCTAGTTGAATATATTAAATGTGAGAATAGACAGGTGGGAAAAAAGGGGAAGGTGTAATAAAATTGAAGAAAAATCTAAAAAAGAGATAGAACCTTCTAAATTATTTTTCTTTCTCATTCCTTTCCAGATGGCAAAATTTTTCCAAGAAAAAAATGAAAATAATAAAAACCTTCCATGCTCAGATCACATCCAGGGTAAAGTCTTTCTGTGAAGACTTCAAAGAAATATAAAGAGGTGCCTCACTGACACCTTTAGAAAGATAAAAGACCTTTTATGAATCTTATGGGCATATGTTACAAATCCTCTTTGTAAACATAGGGCTTCTAAGAATCTCAGGGGTTTTGACCCGTAGCAGATTCATTGGGAAATAAAGGTCTAGAAAGGCCTGTCTGGTAGTTATTTACAGTTGTGCATTTTATTTAAAGGAATGAACTGCTGTAAAATTTATAGAAAACTTTTGCAAAGTTGTTAGGATATTGTTTCTTTTGGGAGCACCACCAACTTGGACAAAAAGGGAAAGAGAACATAAAATAAGTCTTCAGACCCCCAATATTTCAGACAGAGAGTAGGCGAGACTATTCAGTTCAATCTGTTTTCTTATGGAGAAAGGATCGATGATTCAGAGGGTTGCTTCAAGAACTCAGAAAACGGAGCCACAATCCATGGCTAGTCATGGAAGGAAGCAGAATCAGGCTGTCCCCAAGACCTGGGAATGGGCGCCCAGGCAGGTTCCAGACTGTGGTGCGTGACTCTCCCATGGCAGTCAGTTCCCCCTTTTGAACAGCAGTGTTTGCTGCTATCACATTGTATCCTCATTTTAAACAAGTTTTAAAATGTTACTTAGTATTATTTGACCCTTAGGTTCACTAAAAATTATTCTCAGAGGTTGCGTTATTTATCTCCTGTTTCTGATATGTTAGGTTTCTGGTTTTGCAGTTATTGTTTGATCTCAGCCAATTAAGATACCTAACTTCATTTTGCTAGTGTGTTAGAAGGTCACCACTGCTTTGTATTTCAACAGCTCATTCTGTATTCTCTGAAAATGCTTTCTTTCTTCTGTAAATTGATAATTAACATGGAGTTTATAAACCATTTTAATTAATAAATCCATTGTTTTCCTTTGTGAATTGAATATACTTTCATGTGGTTGGAGAGGATGATAAGTTCCAGTTCAAAGCAGCTCAGGATTTCACCTACAAAAGGTAATCGGGTTTTAAAACCTCATTTAAGCTTTATCTGGCATTAAAAAAGCTCAAAATCCTATACATTGCTTTCAAGTCAAAAGCAACAGAATTTCAACTTTGCTACACAGAGTTCTTAGTGATACTTGAAGAGTTTGATTTAAATGGATAAATGTATTAAAGAGAAGTGCAAAGAATGAAGGTTGTGTATGTATGCTGAGTTATTTAATAGAAAAGTTATATATCCTTACAGGGATAGAAAAATGTGATTTAAATTTTAACATATCACTAGATTCAGGAAATAATTTGTTGGCGAGTATTAGACACATTGGAAAAGTTATAAAACAGCTTCATATGGAAGTTAGTATTTTCTATGGAATTGCATAGAAAAAATCCTGAATGGAAAGAAATATATACATTCATAGAGCAGTTCAAGTCTTCTATCATTTTTTCTTGTATTCCATTTGAAATAATTTTGAAATCTATGCTCTTTCTTATATATTTATAATTTTTCAAACTTACATAAATTTTCATCTTAAATATTCTATTACCAGTTTAAATAGTTCATAAGGATGTAATGTTTGAAATATTGCAAATGTTGACATTAAAACATAAAACTGTTATATCACATTTAAAAATATACCTAATGGAATCTAAATACCAGTTTGATTTTA
The DNA here is from genome assembly GCA_007570785.1 of Antilocapra americana. NCBI lineage: Eukaryota > Metazoa > Chordata > Mammalia > Artiodactyla > Antilocapridae > Antilocapra > Antilocapra americana. The sequence continues at coordinate 21,161,732 of ML663006.1, forward strand.
TATCTACTACTACTCAGGTTTAAGCATGACAACGTCTTTTTAACGTTCAGAAATTTACAGTTTTCTTTTACCTCAGACTTTATTTACATCCTATTCTCTGTAAAGATTTTTATATTAATAATTTATTTTCAATCAATTTATCACTTTGGAATCTCCTCATATAATAAAATATAAAGAGTTTGAAAGGTTAGTGTAATATTAATTCTACCTATCTAATATCTTTGACTGATTTTACATAAATTTTTATGTAACACTTATATGCATATAAATTAGTGTACATATAAATGTGGGTTTATATGCAATTTCAAAGTTTTTTTCCTATAACAAGAACCTATGAGGCATTATATTTATTTTCCTAACTTACTAATACTCTATTATGATGTTAATTGCTGCACTCAATATGCCAGCAAATTTGGAAAACTTGGCAGTGGCCACAGGACTGGAAAAAATCAGTTTTCATTCCAACCCAAGGAAAGGCAATGCCAAAGAATGTTCATGATTGCATGATCGCACTCATTTCACACTCTAGCAAAGTAATGCTCAAAATTCTCCAAGAGAGGCTTCAACAGTACGTGAACCGAGAACTTCCAAATGTTTAAGGGGTTTAGAAAAGGCAGAGGAACCTGAGATCAAACTGCCAACATCCTTTGGACCATCGAAACAAGAGAGTTCCAGATAAACATCTATTTCTGCCTCATTGACTGAGCTAAAGTCTTTGACTGTGTGGAGCACAACAAACTGGAAAATTCTTAAAGAGATGGGAGTGTCAGACCATCTAACATGCCTCCTGAGATATCTCTATGCAGGTCAAGAAGCAATAGTTAGAATTGGGCATGGAACAATGGACTGTTTCCAAATTGGGAAAGGAGTATGTCAAGACTGCGTATTGTCACCCTGCTTGTTTAGCTTATATACAGAGTACATCATGTGAAATGCCGGGCTGGATGAAGCACAAGCTGGAATCAAGATTACCGAGAGAAATATCAATAACCTCAGATAGGCAGAGGACAGCACTCTTATGGCAGAAAACAAAGAAGAACTAAAGCCTCTTGATGAAAGTGAGAAAGGAGAGTGAAAAAGATAGCTTAAAACTCAACATTCAGAAAACTAAGATCATGGCATTTGGTCCCATCACTTCATGGAAATAGATGGGGAAACAATGAAAACAGTGACAGGCTTTATTTTGGGGCCTCCAAAATCACTGCAGATGGTGATTGCAGCCATGAAATTAAAAGATGCTTGCTCCTTGGAAGATAAGTTCTGACCAACCTAGACAGCATATTAAAAAGCAGAGACATTACTTTACTGGCAAAGGTCTATCTAGTCAAAGCTATGGTTTTTCAGTAGTCACGTAAAAGAATTAGTGTCAATAATCTGCATGAAGCAGTGTCAAAATGCTGTTTTAATTGATTGAAGATGTTTTGCTCTTCAGATTTGTCCTGAGTGGGTATTAAGAATTACTAAAAATAGTTGATAATCTGTTAATATATGTTTGTGTGTGTGTATTTAAATCTGATGTTTCTTATCTGGCCTCTCAGAAATCTCTCAAAATCTCAAAAAAAGATGCATAATTGTTAAAATAACAGGAAATAGAAAAGAAAATTTGCTAAATGAAAATGATTATTTGCACCAAAACACTATACATATACATCATTATGAGATAAATATAGATAGAAATGTGCATGAAAGAGATAAATACAAAAAGTTTTATAAATTTATGGTAAGTTAGTTGTGAAGAATTTTTTTTTTTTTTAGTTTGAATAACCTAGAGGTTTTTATGCCGGAGAAACTAAGCCATAATGAGATTTCAAATGCCTGTTGTTATGTTTGTGTATAAAAAGAGCTACTCTGGGGACTTTTCTGGTGGCCCAATAGTTAGCTCAGAGAACCCAGGTTCGATCCCTGGTCATAGAACTAAGACCCCAGATACCACAGAGCAACGAAGCCAGTGCACGCTCCAACGCTGAGTCTGCACACAACAGACACCAGACACCACAGCTGGAGAACTCTCGTGCTGCAACTGCTCAAGCCTGGGAGCCACAACGAGAGAGTCCATGTGCCAAAACAAAAGACGACACAGCAGAGATCCTGCGTGTTGCGACTAACACCAGATACAGCCAAATGAATAAATATCTTTAAAAAGGAAAAAAAAAAAAAAAAGAGCTGCCCTGAACTCTGCTGAAGAAGGGTCAATTGTGGAATAAAAATACTAGTGTCAGGAGTCTCCAAAACAAGGGTAAGGAATGATAGAACCCAGGAAGAAGGGAGTAGTTGGAAGCCATGAGTGGAAAATATGCACTGATAGTGAGTTAGAATATAAATACAGCAAGATGGGTGTTTGTGTTGTGAGGAGTGGGGTGGGGAGGAGAGACTGACTGGGAGAAAGGAAGGAGACAAGTTGGGCTTTCTTAGTTTTTCACTTGAATGACTGAAAAATTAACAGTCCCATAACCTGAGATTGAGAATTCCTGACATAAACAAATTTGGGGCAAAGTTTTTGGGAAAAATTTCTAATTCTGACACCTTGAATTAACTGAGGGAAATCATTTTAATATTTTGGATATTCACTTAGATTTGAAATTTTGGGGAAATTCTGAACTAGTGCCCTACATTTAGGAGTCATCATAGAATTCACTATGGAGATTTAGAAGAAGTAGTTAAACTTGCACACATAGAGATAAATTGCAAAAGGTTATGTGAGGAAGAGCAATACAGTGGAAGTCAAATATTGAGCTATCTTCTTCAGACCTCTGGTTTTACACTACTAATTACTACAAGAACTCTGCTCAGATTCCCTGACCTTGACTCCAGTGTAAAAATCTTAAAATTTAATTTGCTATTGTCTCATTAATGAGGTTATGCTTTTCTGAATTTACTTAATCTACTTCAGTTTTTCTTTTCAGTTATCTAAGCACAAATCTCTGATTAATCCATCATATTGCATTTTGACTCTTTCTAATATGAAGACAGATATTAAGTTCAAGTCTGTTCTCCATATCATTATATTTTCAAATAGCTCATCCCTAACTTTGAATATCTTTCTAAATGAACTGCTGACCATCTGTTCTTCTTTTCCTCATGGTATATTATAGTACTTCCATATTAATCTTTCTAAAAAATCATTGGTATTATGTCTGTTTCTGATTTAAGAATATCCGAATTAATCTGGGGTTCTAAAAACATTATTTTAAAAAAGTTCTCAGAATACTAACTGAAAAATCAGTTGTAAATTTTTGAAAGATGTGTATATTTTTTTACTTTGAATCACAACTTATAGACATGAATATTTTAGTTTTTATTTTTTATATATACATTAAGGACAATAAAACATAATTATGCTTAGACATTTAATACATTCAATGTATTAAATGATCATGAATGAAAAAACAACAAAAATATTAAATTAAATCTAATAATATATAAAAATGTACATCATGAACAATTGATAGTTATTCTGATCATGTAATCCAAGTTCAACATTTGAAAATCAAGTAATACAATCCATCACTGTTTGTGTTGTTCAGTTCCTAAATCATATCAGACTCATTGGAACATCATGGAGTGCAGTGTTCCAGTCTACTTTGTCCTCCACTATCTCCCAGAGTTTGCTCAAAGCCATGAGCAAAGAGTTGTCCAAAGAGTTGGTGATATTATCTAACCATCTCACCCTCTGCTGCCTTTATTTGCCTTCAATAATTTCCAGCATTAGAATCTTTTCCAGTGAGTCAGCTTTTTGCATCTAGTGGCTAAAGTATTGGATTTTCAACCTCAGCAACAGTCCTTTCAATGAAAATTCAGGGATGATGATTTTAGGACCGTCTGGTTTAATCTCCTTGCAGTCCAAGGGTCTCTCAAGAGTCTCCATCAAGATCACAGTTCAGAAACATCAGTTCTTTGGTGCTCAGCCTTCTTTATGGGCCAGCACTCACACCTGTATATGACTACTGGAAAAACCATAGCTTTGACTATACAGATCTTTATTGGCAAAGTGATGTCTTTGCTTTTTAATACACTGTCTAGATTTACCATAGTTTGCCTTCCAAGGAGCAAATATGTTTTCATTTCATGGCTACTGTCAATATCCACAGTGATTTTGGAGACCAAGAATATAAATTCTGTCACTATTTCCACTTTTTCTTCTTCTATTTGCCATGAAGAGATGGGACCACATGTCATGATCTTAGTTTTTTGACTGCTGAGATGTAAGCCAGCTTTTTGCTCTCCTCTTTCACTTTCATCAAGAGGCTCTTTAGTTCCTTTTCATTTTCTGCCATAAGGGTGGTGTCATCTGCATATCTGAGGTTGTTGATATTTCTCCCAGAAATCTTGATTCCAACTAGTGATTTGTCCAGCATGTCTTTTGAGATGTTTTACTCTGCATATAAATTTAAATAAACAAGGTGACAGTACACAGCCCTGTCATATTCCTTTTCCATTTTAGAACCAGACACTTGTCCCTTGCTGATTCTAACTGTTGCTTCTTGACCTACAGAGGGGTTTTTCAGAAGACAGATAAGGTGGTCTGGTACTCCCATCTCATTAAGATTTTTTCTAGTTTAATGTGATCTATCAAAGGCTTTAGCATAGTCAATAAATCAAGTAGATATTTTTCTGGAACTTCCTAGCTTTCTCTGTGATTCAACAAATTATATCAATTTAATCTCTGGTTCCTCTGTCTCTTTGAAACCCACATTGTACGTCTGAAAGTTCCTTTGGCATTGCCCACTTTTAGGACTAAATGAAAACTAAAATTTTCCTGTCCTATGGCCACTGCTGGGATTCCCTGGTAGCTCAGATAGTAAAGAATCCTGCAATGCAGGAGACTTGGGATCGATCTCTGGGTTGTGAAGATCACTGAGTTGGGAAGATCCCCTGGAGGTGGGTGTGGTAACCCACTCCAGTATTCTTGCCTGGAGAATTCCATGCCAAGAGGAGCCTGGCAGGCTAGAATCCATGGGGTCGCAAAGAGTAAGACACAACTGAGCAGCTAACACTAACTGTCATTGTTTCCAGACAGTAAGCTGGGCAGTCATAAGGCTCTTTCATCTGTTTCCTGAGTCTTTGGAGTCACTGTCTTCTGTTGCTTGTTGACAATGTTATGAAAACCATGGCTTTATATATTTTGTTCAGATTTTTAAACTGATTTATGCTGTAAGATCCAGGCTTCCTTGGTGGCTCAGAGGGTAAAGCGTCTGACTGCAGTGCAGGAGACCCTGATTCAATCCCTGGATTGGAAAGATCCCCTGGAGAAGGAAATGGCAACCCACTCCAGTGCTCTTGGCTGGAAAATTTCATGGGTGAGGAAGCCTGGTAGGCTGCAGTCCATGGGGTCGGAAAGAGTCAGAGACGACTAAGCAATTTCACTTTCAGTTTTCACTTTTATGCTGTAAAATCCCTTCTACTCCATTTTGGCTGGAAGATAGATTGCTATGATAGATTTTTTTACCCAGAAAAGTATTAAGGTTTTCAATGGTTGTTTGCCTTTGGTTCAAAGAAACAGCATAGAGTATTAGGACTGACATATGTATGTGCCTGCTTGCTAAGTCATGTCCAACCCTTGGCGACCCCAGGGACTGTAACCCGTCAGGCTCGTCTGTCCGTGGGATTTTCCAGGCAAGAAGACTGGAGTGGATTACCACTTTCTCTTCCAGGGGATCTTCCTAACCCAGGGGTTGAATCTGAATCCTCTGCATTCCAGAGGAATTCTTTACTGCTGAACTATCAGGGAAGCCCTGATACATACATATATATATATATTTAAATAAATATTTAAAACATGCATATTTTGAATTATTTTCTTAGCATAATATAGATTTATTTGACATAAATTGACTTAATGAATATCTAGGTTTTTCAAAAATTCCTACAGTTTCCTAACCAGTGTTAAATTATAAAATATGAGTCAATCTTTTACTAGTTCTTGAGATGTATAGGCTACACACTAATGACTAATAACCTTCTATAAACTTTTTACTTTAAAAACTTACCATTTCTAAAAGTTTTACATTGTCATAATTGGCCTTTACTAAAGAGAGTTACACAGCTTTAAATGATATATTACTTAAATATATTAAATAAGATGAAAATGAATTGAGTTTTTTGCCATTACTTAATTGAAAAACTCTAAAATAGATAATACATTTCTCATTAAGTTTTATACTCAAATCAAACCAAAACTCTACAGTGTAAATGACATTTTTATACTATGTTTTCTTATCTCCTATTTTACTAGCCATTGGTTTTAATAAAATTCTTTTAAAATAGATCTTTCCACTTTGTGCAATGAAGAAAAAGCCAAGATTCACGGTTTGTTGATAGCTGAAGGAAGAATAATAGGTATCAAACTCACTAGCAACAATGGCAGCATGTTAGTAGTGTTGAGTCCTGCAAGTTCTTATTAGCTGTACCATTCTAATTCCCAGTACTTCTTCATTCAATTCTCATATTTCTTACGAAAACAGACTATTACAGTCATTCTTTTCCAAGAAAATCTTAAGTCCTTTAACTATGAAATTTTACCTCCCATCAAACCTAATTCTTAGAGCATTAATATTAATTAATAAATCAACATCAGAATTGATAGCTAATTAATTATCATTAATATTGGCTAATGTTTATTAATATTTAATATTAATCTTCCCACAACCATTTTGTATATTCATCTCTACTCTTCAGGTATATTGTATGTTCACTGAAGACAGGCAGGGCTGTGATTTTTTTTTTTAATGAGTTCACTATTGAAGTAATTAAGCATTGACTTTTTAATACTGCTAATATTAAATATTTGTTGAATGCAGTTTAATTGAATAAAGGGGATACTAATGAGAAGTATATTACATTCAAATATTCAAGTGGCCCATTGCCAGAATATAAAATACTATGCACAACACTTTTAAATTCTCTCAGTACCATGTACCCTTACCCTCTATCACTTTTGAGACATTTAGATCAGATCTTTTAATGCACAGAAATTGAAGAAATACCTGAAGGCAAATAGAACATCCTTGCTCACTCTTTTTGATTTAATTTCTTCCCTCCACACATTTGGCCAAAAAATGATTTGACTTTTCTAGCCAAACAATTGAATTGGAGTAAACAAAGTGAGAATTTTCCTCTACATATGGTTTCATTAAATGCCATACCAGATTTGGGACGATACCAAATTTGGAAGTCTTTATCTCAATACAAAGGAAATGAAAGCAGTGACTGAAAAGAAAGTGAAAATAAAGGAACTCAATATTGTTAAATCAAATTTTATAACTTGTGTATGTACATATTCTAATTCTAGCATGATTAATTACATTAAGATATGTCTCCTAACATTGTTTCAGCCTCTAATAATATTCTGTATTTCCAATGAGGTAGTTTGACCATTAACTGTAATCTTAAGAGAATTGTTGATGATGAAGCTCCTACTATAACTCAGATTAATCAATTTTAGTCCTCCATGAATCCAAATGAAGGAGAAAATGTATCCACTTAAAACTTACTCTAGCATAAATGATGATGGTTAAAATAAATTTGTCTAGTACATATTTACCTTTTCAGTAGTACTTTTGTGATAAAATACATGTAGCAAAATGTATCATCTTAATCATTGAAAAACTTACAGTAATAAATACTTTCAGAGTTGTATGTAGCCATCACAACCATTAGTCATAACCCTTTTCATCTTGTAAAATGGAAGCTTTGAATCCATTGAATCCATTGAACTCCCCACTCCCTCCCTCTCCAGCTGTTGGTAAACACCTTGTTGTTTCTATGATTTTGACTTCTCTAAACACCTGATGTAAGTGAAATCATACAGTATTTGTCTTTTTGTGACCCTCTTATTTCACTTAGCATAATGTTCTCATTTCATCCTTGCTGTATGAAATATAAAAATTGCCTTCCTTTCAAAGGGTGAATAATATTCCACTGTATGTATATATTAATTTGTCGATTGCATATTATCAATTTATGTCAATTTTATTGCTCTGTGTATTTATATCAATATATATCAACTTTGCTTATCTTTTCAAAGAACCAGCTCTTATTTTCATTGATCTCTTCTATTTTATTTTTTCAGATTCTATTTCATTTATTTTTGCTCTGACCTTTATTATTTCTTTCTTCTACTAGTTTTGGGTTTTGTTCATTCTTCCTTTCTTAGTTTTTTTAGGAATAAGGTTAGATTTTCTTTTCTTTTCTTTTTTTTTTATTTTGAGATTTTTCTTACTCCCTGAGATTGCCTTCTATTACTATACACTTCCTTCTTAGAACTGCTCTTGCTGCTTTCCATACAGTTTAGATTACTTTGCTTCCATTTTCCATTGTCTCCAGGTATTTTTTTAATGTCCCCTTTGATTTCTTCAGTGGCTTATGGGTTGTTTGATGGCATATTATTTAGCCTCCACTGTATCATCCTAGTAGACTGTATTCCTCTGTGTTGTCTAATCCACTCTTGATTCCTTCCATTGCATTGTTATTTAAGTTATTGTATTCTTCAGCTCTCTTTGTTCTTTTTCATATTTTCTAACTTTCTTTTAAGTGTCTCACTGCATTCACCCATTCTTCTCCCAAGTTCATTGAGTACCTTTATGATAATTACTGTAACTATTTTTTTATCAGATAGATTGCTTATTTTTACTTTGTTAAGTTTTTCTGAGGTTTTGTCTTGTTTCTTCATTTGAAACATATTCCTCTTCTCATTTTGCCTAATTATCCATGTTTATTTCCATGTGTTAGGTAGGTTGGCCATACTTCCTGATCTTGGAGAAATGGCATTACATAGGGTTTGTCCTGTGGGGGCCAGCAGCACACCTCTCTGGTCACCAGAGCTACCTTCTCTATGAATGTTCCCTATGTGAGGTGTGTGGGCCCTTCTGTTTTGGTGGGGCCAACTATTGTGGGTGGGCTAATAAGTGGGGCTGAACTTCACCCAGTTGTCTGCCAGGCCATCCCTTGTGTGTTGGCTACTGGCTTCCTGGTAGGCAAGACCAGGTCTCCAAAGCATCTGGCTGCATGGCCTGGGGTATCCCAATTAGTTCCCACCTACTGGTCCTTGCCAGGTATATGTATGGCCTGGGGGATTCTAGAACCAGTGCTGGCCCACTGGTGGGCACTAGAAGGAGGATTCCAAGATAATGCTTACTGGCAACCGTGTCCTCTTGGCAGAACGAGCTCTGCAAGATGGCTGTTGCTGATCTTTATGTCCCCAGGGGAAATCCCACTTGCCTCCTGACTGCCTGGGAGGCTTTCCAAAATCAGCAAGTGCTTCTGACCCAGGCTTCTTTATAACAACAGCCACTGAAATGGGTCTCAGAATGTGTGAGAATTGGCACATCATTCTGTTCTCTACATTTCTGTGGCTAAACTGTAAGCAAAGCTCCTCATCTTTGAAGCCAGAACTTCTTTTGGCTCATTTTCCTGGTGCAGGACATCAGGGCTGGAGACTATAACATGGGGCTTGAGCTCCTCAATCCTCGGGGAGAACGTGTGCAACTATGACTGTCCCCCATTTTGTTGGTCAACTCTCCTCTAGGTGTCTCTACCCCTCCTACTTGTCTTGTGGTTCTTTTCTTGGGGAAAATCTTTTCTTCTAGTCTCCAGGTCCTTCTCATAGATAGTTGCACTGTAAGCAGTTGTAATTTCTGTCTACCTGGGGGAGGAGCCCAAGGTCTTTTTACTCCATCATCTTGGCCATACCCTCCATATTATTTTTTTTTTCTTTTTGATAATTTTAACAGAAATGAAGTGACATCTCATTATCATTTTGATTTGCATTTCCTTGATGATTAGCAACACTAAGTATCTTCCTCTAAGTCTGTAGGACTTTTGCATGTCTTCTCTGGGGACGTGTCTTATCAAGTCCTTTACCATTTTAATTAGATTATTTGTGTTTTGCTATTGAGTTATAGGATTTCCTTTTATATTTTTGACACTAATCCTTTATCAGATTGTAAAAATTTCATTTCAATTACTAGGTTGCTTTTTTAATCTGTTACTGATTCCTATGCTGTGCAACAGCTTTTCAGTTTTTAATGTTATCTCACTTGCCTAATTTTTTTTTTTCGGTTGCCTATGCTTTTGGTTTCATATCCAAAAAATCTTTCCTAAGACTAATATGAAAAAATATTTTCCTATATTTTCTTCTAGGAGATTTTTGATTTCAGGTCTTACATATAAGTTAATTTTTCTGCATGGTGTAAGATACGGGTCCAGTTTTATTCTTTTGCATCCTTGCCATAGCTGAGTCTGTTCAAGTCTGGTATTTGATACTTCCTATGTCTTTTCAAACTGTTTTTCTTTTCCTTATAGTATGCTTTATAATTTTTTCCTGATAGTTGAACATTACATACTGTATTAAAGAAGCCACTGTAAACTGACCTTTGACAATATAGTGGTAATGTGTGGAAGAATAAGAATCATTTTTAGTGCTATGATTAGGTCTATAGAATTTATAAGCAAATGTAGCAATTTTGCCTGGAAATATACAGAAATTAATTTTATTTCTCTGTATTGGCAATGCTAATGGAAATTCAGAAATATATAATTTATAATGGTATAAAATCATTAAATAATTTGAAGTGAACCTATTGAAATATATGACAAATCCCTACACTTAATATTGGGCTTTCCGGGTAGCTCAAATGGCAAAGAATCTACCTGCAGTGCTGGAGACTGGTTCGATTCCTGAGTTAGGAAGATCTCCTGGAAAAGGGCATGGCAACCCACTCTAGTATTCTCACCTGGAGAATTCCATGGACAGGGGAGCCTGGTGGGCTACAGTCGATGGGATCGCAAAGTGTCTGACATGACTGAGCAACTAACTTTCACTTCACTTCACACTTAATATAAATATAAACATGTCTAATGAAAAAAAATCCTAAATAATTGTCAGGCTAAACTTTGTTTAGCTATCAGTTCTTGTACAATCTACAAGTTTGAAGTAATCTGAGTAAAACTTTTGCATTTAATTTTTACATTTTGAAAACTGACAAACTTATTATGAATCTATTTTTAAAACCATGGACAAAGGACAGCCAAGGAAACCTTGGAGAAGGGCAAAATTGAATGATTTAACTTATCATATTTTAAGACTTGGTATAAATTTGTAGCAATCCATGGAGATTCTTATTGATGCAGAAGTTGACAAAATGATTAATAAAACCAGTAAGAGAGCCTAGGCATAACCTGAACAAATATGGTCACTTGATTTCAGATAAAGATGTCTGGTAATTAAGTTTTTTGATAAATTATACTGGCACAATTTTGGATATTTACATGGAAAATAAATTATTACTCATATTAAGTCATTCACAAAATGATTTTAGGATGGATTATAATCTTAAATGTTGAAATAAAAAAAAATACCAGAAAAAAGCTTGTAAGAATAACTTCATGTTCCTGGAGCAAGTGAGGAGTCCTTAAGGATACAAGAAAGTAAGGAAGTATTAATCATAAAATTCAAAAATTGATGCATTATTCTTCATTAATTATAAGATCCTTTGCTTATGAAAATACACCCTTAAGAGAGGAAAAGGCAAGTGATGGATAAGGAAAAGGTATTCTTCCTACACCCAGGTGAGAAACGATTCATATCTGGAATGTATAAGGAACTCTAAAACTTCAATGAAAGCAAGAAAAATAATCTAATAACAAAGGGCTTAAATGCCAGATCATTCATAAAAGAGGATATGAAAATTTGATTAAACATACCCTTAAAGAAAATGTGAAATCTATGGTGAAATATACAGACCAGATAGCAAATATTATAAAAACTGTCAACATCAGAGCTTGATGTGACTCTGGAGAAATTGGAACCCTGATAAAATGCTTGCTGGAGCATAGGTTGGTTAAACTAGTTTGGACAACTTACAATATATACTAATCCTAAACATTTACTGGTCTTATGTCCTAGTAATTCAACTCCTATAGAAATAAATGCATAGTTTCACAGAAGATAAGACTATTTTACATTATAATACCCCAGACTGGAAATAGCTCAAATGTGCAACAGTGATAGAACAAATGCATCAACTGTAGTACACTCATACGATAGAACGTGTGTGCATGCTCAGTCATGTCTGTCTCTTTTCAAACCCATTGACTGCAGCCTGCCAGGCTCCTCTGTCCATGGAATTTTCCAGGCAAGAATACTGCAGTGGGTTGCCATTTCCTAACAATGGAATACAATACATCAATAAAAAAGAAAGAAAAAAGTCTGAAACCAAAATAATATGTTATTTCTCATGTGTGTGTGTGTGTGTGTGTGTGTGTATACATATATATATATATATATATATAATTTTGTCTTCTGAGAAGCTGCATATATAATATTGAAAAAGCTAGATAAAAATAGCTAAATTTTATATTATTTTATTTAAAAAAGGTAAAGAATAGGCAATCCAACTGGTAACCCTAAAAGTCTGAATACTGGTTACTTCCGTGTGTGTGTGTGTGTGTGTGTGTGTGTGTGTGTGTTGGTTGGTGTTGATTCAGAAAGGCAATGGAGAATTTTTCTAGAGTGGGTGTTAAATAGGGGTAGGTACACATGTGTAAAATCCCATGGGCTCTTTATTTAAGATTGTTGTACTTTATAAACCATTTTACTATAGATATATTTATATATATATGGCCTACTTTAAAATATATATATTAATATGTATATTATATATATATATCTTCTAAGATTTCTTGTGACAATTTTGTTTATAACCTTATGCTATTGATTTAGATGAGGATACTTCAATGCTAATTGATTACAGTTAAAGTTGAGTTTGTTTACCCAACAGACTGAGTTTATTGATGTCTTTTGCTTGTAATTCTCCCAAGGCCAATCTAACATAATCTCATAGATAAATAGATCCATAAATCAATAGCTGTGATATATATGTTATTCTCTGTTTTCATCAGTGTGGAGTATAGATGTTTTTATTATAGGGAGCAGATTTTTTAATCAAAATTCTATATGTGGAAGTTGTTTTTAATAGGTATGAGATATAATTTAAAAGTCAAATTATGCCAGGCATAAGAGCTGTTATAGGCTTTTTTTTCAGTTCCTTTCTGCTCCTTATTCAAAATCTTAAATATATATTTCCCAATTAACTTTTTAAAAGGATCACTCAAACTAGTTTTTAAACAATTTTCATTTCCTATTCCATCCTTACTATACCCTCTGTGTTTTCTTGATTATATAAATTTGCATTCTTTTCATAAACAATTCAAAGAATAACAATCTATAGCCACCTTTAAGTGAAAAAGCAAGTGACAAAACACTGTATCAAGAATGGTTCTAACTTGTGTTGTATTATATATAACATATGTTTAAATACACATGGCCTTAAAGAAATGTGCAAATACTATTTTAATTTCTTTTCTAAAACTTCAGACATTCATCACCATCCTGTTATTGACTAGGTAACACATATTTTTAAAAATAAGAAAAATAAATACTAAAAAAGAAAAGTAAACTCTCTGCTCTTTGCATTTTAAATGAGTTTGAATCAGTAGAAATATAAGACTGTCCCTTTTTCAGTTTCCTAACCTCAAAGGTTAACAAAACTCCCGTGTTCTCTTAAGGATCACTAGAGGTGATATCTAGTTAGACCAGTACTTTTCTCAAGGCCTGAGAGAGGCAAATGATGATTGAGCCTGAGCACAGGCATTTTTTAAAGTTCTCACCACTTTGGGGATTTTAATATAAACTAGGATTGAGAACTGATGTTTGGCAATGGATCCAGGTTTTTGTAGGGCTTCCCAGATGGCACTAGTGCTAAAAATCCTGACTGCTAATGGAGGAGACATAAGAGACCCATGTTTGATCCCCAGGTTGGGAAGATGCCCTGGAGAAGGGAACGGCAACAGGATCCTGGTAGGCTATGGTCCGTAGGGTCACAAAGAGCTGGACACAACTGAAGTGACTTAGCACACACAGATATTTGTAGTCTTCACTGATGTGAAATGGGTCCTTCCTTGCCTTTGATTCTGAGAACCAATGTCTCTTTCCATTGTGTGCTTTCTGCCACAGTTTTTACTCAGAATTCATAAGGGTACCTCTATGGAATCTCTTAAATCTGACCATGAGACTTAGAAAACAAAGCAACAAAGAAGTTTTTTCCACTTACATGTATGTTATGTATTAGAACTAATTATATATAGTTACATATAGTTGGATATACATTTGTCACTTTATAATTATAATAATTAATAATGGAAATAATAATAAATAGTCTAAGGCAAGAATATTAATCATTTATTAATATATATAAATTATATATATATATATTCAAATATAATTTCTTAGTTATATTTGTATATTTGGCCTTGAAGAGCCACCAAATACATGTGATATGAATTTTTAAGAATGAGATAGACTAATACTTACAGGTTAAAAAATATTTTAAAGGAAATATGAAAGCAAATGGTTTTATTGTGATTGTAAATTTTAACACAACTATAATCAAAGTTCCCAGGTTACAAAAAAGGATAATTTAAGCTGCCATTCAGCTATGTTTCTTATCAATTTTCCTTTTAGATTTGCTCTCCAGTTATAGTAGTTTAAAAGACAATATTTGCTTATTGAAGGCTTGATTTTTATAAGGATGCTGGTACTTTAAACACCTATAGGCATTTTTATATTAATTCTTAAATAGACATTATGTGTTATTTTGGAAGAGAAAAACCTAGTTACCAGGGATGTCATTCATGGATTCCAGTAGTATATTCTGTGATGCTTGATTATATGACTTGCTGGTATGAAAGGAGAGTTGAGTTTACCAGGAAATGAAATAATGGGAAACTTGACAAAAACTCAGAGCAATCAGTGTGAAATGAAGAGGAGCCATGGAAAGATACTGGACTGGAATGTAGTGGTGGGGGCAAGCAGAATGGGGCGATTCTAGTACTTTCTCCTCCGTCTCTATTCATGAACAAGTGCCTTGTTGCTAATAGAGGATTGTTGAGAACTGCTAAGGTTTACACTCAAGGAAAATAAGTAAATGATTTGGACTCCCCATGGAGGTGATATTCCTGTAGATTTTTAGAATGGAAAGCTGTTATCTGATGGCATTGCAAATGAGTCTAAAAAATATGCCCTTGCAGATAGGATAGACAGACAGGGAATCACAGAAGATTAAGTGGTAATAGGAAAAGCTGGATCAGTTTCATTTTTAGAAGGCTATGTGAAATTTATCCTAAGACTATCCAAGGAGAAAACATATGTGACTAAAAATTACTTATAAGGACATTCTAAAGGTAGACTTTTAACTCATTTATATGTATATTTTAATCACTTGCTTAAAATTTGGAGAAAAGCTAACGTTTGAAGAAACAAGAATTGCTTAATTAGTTTTCATTAGAGTCCTGTCTTCACAGTTGAAGAATTTCCATGTTCTCTCAGTTGGGACTTCTTGAAACAGCTAGCCTTTTCTTATGTTTGCAGTCACACTATTTTGTGTCATGTTGAAACAACTGCAGAATTAAAGTTTGCTACATTGTAAGTAGATTGTTACCTAAAGGAATACTTGTTTTTAATTTCAGCCTGTGAAAGCCTATCATGCAAATCTCTATAGTGAGTACTGAATCGCCATCCATCTTTGAGGCAATGTGTTCATCAGGTGGGTAGAGGAATCTGAATACTCTTTATTTTTATGTGACAAGACATTGTCACTGTGGCAGGAGATAGACCAGGGTACAATGCAGAAAACCAAAAACACAGAGCATACTTTTTTAGCTTTTGCTAACCAGTTGTATCTTTATATTTAATTTTTGATAACCTTAGTCATGGTTAAAAATGAGAAATAGTAAAAGCCAGAAAGCGATATTTATGTACATGTTATAATGATTCCTTCTCTCTGTTAAAGAAAGCAGCAATAACAAATGTAAGAAGTTTGAATAAATTCTGTGGATTTTAAACTAGAGTTGGAGCATAAAGAAGTCTCAGTGCCAAAGAACTGATGCTTTTAAACTGTGATGCTGGAGAACACTCTTGAGATTCTCTTGGACATAAAGCAGATCCAACTAGCCAATACTAAAGGAAATTAACCCTGAATATTCATTGGAGGGACTGATGCTGAAGCTGAAGCTCCAGTACTTTGGCCACCTGATACGAAGAGATGACTCAGTGGAAAACACCCTAATGCTGGGAAAGATTGAAGGCAAAAGGAGAAGAGGGTGGCAGAGGATGAGATGGTTGGATGGACTCACCTATTCAATGGACATGAGTTTGAGCAGGAGATTATGAAGGACAGGGAAGCCTGGTGTCCTGCAGTCCTTGGGGTCTCAAAGAGTTGGACATGACTGAGCAACTGAACAACAACAGACTCTAGTTATTCAAGAATTTCACATGGAAGACAGAACTGAAAGATTTCCTGACATCTGGTGTAAAGATATAAGGCATGATGATTCCAATTAATTAAGCTAATTAACTATATATGTGTTGCTTAGCACTGATAAGATTTAAGGCCAATTTTGAAAAAATAGTTTGCCTTAGAAGAGTGTTTTTTTGATCTTACTGCCCTGAGGGGGGAAAAGATTTTAATTGAACAACTATATAATTTAAATAGCTTTACAATAAAGATTTAATGTATTTTAATTACATTATAATTAGAGGTAGTTAATATTTTGGAAAAAAAATCCATGAAGTCTAAAGTTTACATTTCATTTAAGCTGGGGAACTTCAATATTGAATTAGAATCCATAATTTCTATTCATTTATAAAACCAGAGATATTGAGTTTCAGAAGGATCATGTTAGCATTGATACAATATCAGAGTGAAACATATGCATTAGATAATCATTTTGAGATAGAAACTTGATGACAGCTTTAATTTAGAATAACAAAACAAAATTGTGAAACATTATCATGAAAAGAGGTTAAAATGCATTATGGGAAGTGGAAGTTTGAGGCATAAAGGCCTACTTTTTTCATTCTTTTTTATAGTAATTCTCAATAATAAGTAATGCTATGAACCCTTATGCTTGATCCTCTGTAATAACCCTCTTAATTGATCTTATCTCTACTTTTCATTCGTTCATTCCACTGCAAGGAGACAAATCCCCCCCTTTTTTTTTCCACTGATACTTGAGTTTATTCTTTTTCACATACGTAATTTCTCATCAATAAATTCCTACCAACAAAACTTTTTTTTAAAATTTTCTTTACTCTATTGTGTTGGTTTTACCATACATTGACATGAATCCACCATGGGTATACATATGCTCCCCCTCCAGAACCCCTCTCCCTCCTCCCTCCCGATTCCCTCCCCCTGGGTCATCCCGGTGCACCAGCCCCAAGCATCAAACCTGGGCTGGCGATTGATTTCACATATGATAATTAACATGTTTCAATGCCATTCTCCCATATCATCCCACCCTTGCCCTCTTCCACAGAGTCCACGAGACTGTTCTATACATCTGCGTTTCTTTTGCTGTCTCGCATGCAGGGTTCTCATTACCATCTTTCTAAATTCCATATATATGCGTTAGTATACTGTATTGTTGTTTTTCCTTCTGGCTTACTTCACTCTGGATAATAGGCTCCAGTTCTGTCCACCTGAGTAGAGCTGATTCAAATGAAGTTTTTTTTTTAATGCTGAGTAATATTCCATTGTGTATATGTACCACAGCTTTCTTATCCATTCGTCAGTTGATGGGCATCTAGGTTGCTTCTGTGTCCTGGCTATTGTAAACAATGCCGCGATGAACATTGGGGTACACGTGTCTCTTTCAAGACAAATCCTTATAAATAAAAATCCTTGCATTTTTTTTCTGCTGAGTTTCTTGCCTCCTTTCAACATTCTTGAAATCTTTAAGCACTTCCCGCTATTGATAAGATAAACTCTTTTTCATGAACCAGGTGCCTTGGATGGTCTGACATTTGCCTTTTCCATTCTCAGCTTGTACCACCTTCTCTCTGGCACTTTCTACACTCCAGTCACCAGGGGACTTCTGATCAGCCTCAGTGCCATTTATTAACTGTTCTCTTTGCCTATAAGTGTTTCCTATCCTCTTTCCTGTGCTGTGCTTAATCACTCAGTCATTCCAACTCTTTTGTAATCCCTTGGACTGTAGTCCGCCAGGCTCCTCTGTCCATGGGATTCTCTAGGCAAGAATACCAGAGTGGGTTGCCATGGATTGCCACATTTCAAGCAGATTCTTTACCATCTGAGTCACCAGGGAAGCCCAAGAATGCTGAATTGGGTAGCCTATCCCTTCTCCAAGGGAACTTCCTGACCTAGGAATCGAACCCAGGATCTCCTGCATTACAGGTGGATTCTTTACCAGCTGAGCTACCCAGGAAGCCCCATGCTCTTTCCTAGCTAACTCTTATTCATCTTCATTGTCCACCCATATCAGGATAGGATTCTTATTTTATATGTACAAATTACATTATACTCATATTCTCTGGCTTTGAAATTTTATTTTTGTTTTTGCAGTTATTTAATCTCTTTCTGGGGCTTCCCAGGTAGATCAGTGGTAAAGGATTCACCTGCCAATGCAGGAGATGTGGGTTCCATCACTGGGTCGGAAGATCCCCTGGAGAAGGAAATGGCAACCCACTGCAGTATTCTTGCCTGGGAAATTCCATTAGACAGAGGAACCTGTGGGCTACAATTCATGGGGTTAACAAAAGAATCGGGCATGACTGAGCAAGTAAACAACAACATCTCTCTCACCTCGTTAGAATGTCAGAATGTGAGTTCATAATATATTATTATTACATAATTTAAAACATGATGTTAAAACATTTTGGGTAATGTAAACTGAGTAGCCAACAATCCTATGGACACAGTCATTAAATTTACTGTACTTTTAAGAAATAGAAAAGATTGGTAGGTTGACTATCACTTATATACAATTTGATGTATATGACAAAAACAAGCCTTTTCAGAAGACCTATTTCAGACCATTTCTTATAAAGTGTGCTTGTGTGTTTATATATATAAATATATATATATATATATTAACATCTACCATGGATTCAGTAAGACTGGAAAACATTATTACCCCTAAGTATAGACATATCATAAAAAGATTACCAGATATAGAAAATATTACAAATTGTGTTTTTGCATTCCTAGTTTGGAAATAATAAATTTTATGTTTGGTTATTTCACAAGATAATTATAATGTAATCTATTTTCTTTATTATTTAAGCAAAATTTCAAGAGTTAACAATATGATTTCTAAATATTTCCATCAAGCTAACACTTCATAATACTCTCTTTGGTGATTGCCTCCTTATCTTTTTCTTCATTGTTATTTTTATTAGCAAACTGAAAATTTAGTAAAATAATGTTGGATGTTTTGGATTATCTTGCTAGGAAAATTACTATCAATCTGAGATTGTCATCAATATTGCTGCTGAGATTTCTTATTAGACCTTCTGGAATATGAATTTCTCCCTCCAAGCTCCAAGGCTGGAGTCATCCAACATATATGCTTGTCTGGATGCTAGCAAAATTTTATCTGAGCCAGTTTACTTCATCAATAATCTCAAGGCTGTGAGATATATAACACAACCCTAGAAAAGAGTGCAATAAACTAGTCATAAACGCAATCCTCATTTCTCTTTCTCTTATTTTCAGGTTAACACATCTTGGTCCAAATATTTTCTTGCACTCAAGGCTAAGAAACTATAAGAAGTTTTCTTTTTATCCAAAGGTCCCTGAAAACTCTGCTAAGAGCTTGTTTGCTAGTTATAGGATCTATCCAGAATTTATAAATAAGGATTTGAAGGATGATAATTCAGAAGAATGTTTAAAATCAGTACCCTGTACTCAAGTAAGTACTTAATTTTTTTATAATACTTGTTTTTGTTATCATAAATTGTGTGGAAAGACTGCTAGAAGTATTCATACACCAATAATATCACATGGCAAATGCTGAAAGATTTAACTTCTTCCTACTTCAAAAGTTAGTTCTAAAACTGTTCTGTCTTTCTCTAATTGAACATCTACCTTTAATTAGTCAAAATGCCAGCGATGGTCTTCTCAAAGCCCAGCTCCTAATTTAAATTGATAAATGTACCTTAAAACCAATTTCTAAAGACATGTTCATCTCATCAACTTCTGAACTGCACTTTAGGCTCACCAAAGTCCTGCCTTTTACTCCTTAATTGGCAATCCTGTGCTAGAAAACAGCATTACTCATCTTTTCTCTATATGACCTTGGGGTCCAATTACTAAGATTTCAGGTGCCTTACTGATACACTGCCCTAGCATCTGTATGTTTCATAACCACTAAAAAGGGTTGTCCTGGAAGCTGGCCTTGAAGTTAAAAGGCTGGTGGTGGAGTGTTAACACTAACTGACCTGCTCTGACTTTGCACCAACATGCATGAAGCCATCTTGCTCTTTGCATTGTTCTTGGCTAAACTTCTCATGTTAAAAATTGTAGCTAACTTTTTCTATTACTCAGTACAATTAAGATTTCAATGAATATATCCTCATATAAAAAATATGATAGAAAACATGCTTGTAATTCTCTGCTGCTCTCCATAAATGTACAGGGAATGTTTATATACTGTACTTCTCTGGGTCTTCAAAAATGTAAACAAAATAATAATAATAAATATATATATATATTTTGTAAACAAAATAATAGTATTCCTTTTGGAATACTATTGATAAAACTGTGGGACTCAGATGGAGTTAAATTTCTTTTCATACAAAAGAGATACAAAGACCAAAATGAAAGAGACAGGAGCCTGGGCATTGAGAAGCTATATTCAAGAATGAATTTGGAACCCAGATTGTAATTGGGAAGAGAAATCAGGAAACTCACAGTATTAATTTATTAGGTTACATATTGTGTGGTAAATGTTGTCCATAATCTTCAGTAAAACATCTATTTCTAATTTATACCTGATGAGGTAAATTTTCTCTGGAGGGATAGCCAGGCTGTGCGTGGATTGGATACAGATGGATTTCAATGGGTACACTGTTGTGTGTTCAGGATTTCCCAGCAAGACTTCCACATGGTTTTTTATTAGTGAAATCTGTTGATCTAATTATCCTCCCTATTTATATTTATCTAAATGCAATGGACTAAATGTTTATATCCCTTCAAAATTTGCATGTTAAAATCTTAATCTCCAGTGTGATAGGATTAGCAGGTGGGGGTCTTTGGGAAATGATGAGGTCACGAAAGTGGTGGAATGAGGTTAGTGCCCTTATAAAAGAGATCGTGGAGAGATCCCTCACTTCTTCCATGTGAGGTTCCAATTGAAGGAAACATCCGTGAACCAGAAAGCAGTCTCTCACCAGACACTGAATCTATTGGCATCTTAATCTTGGACCTTCCAGCCTCCACAATTGTGAGGAATGCAGATCTGTTGTTATTAAGTCACCCAGATTATGATGTTTTGTTACAGCAGCCCGAAGGGAATAAGACCCTCAGGTTCTCTCAACACCATTTGCTGGACACTGATCTACAGACCAGGACAAAGAGAAGAGTTGCCCACATCCATTTCCTGCACATCTGTCTCCAGCATTCTAATGTCAAAGTGCCAGCAATTTTGTTTTTATAAGTTCTTGGGAAATTTTGAAGCTGACTCTGGTGAAGAAGGACTCCTTCATGACCTCAGACTATGACTTGACTAGGATCTGACCTCAGACTTAACTAGGATCACTATCAGTTTTGCTGCTAACGTGGCATCTGTATCCTTTACTGGAGCTATAATGTCCAGGGGAAATACCCAAAAAATAAAACATCAAGGAAATGAGGATCCATCAGATAATTGAGCTTCTGACAAACTTATCTATTTCCTTTCTTCCTTTTCTGAAGTAGGCAAGATTTGAACCAGTTTATAAGTTAAAGTAGTCTCCACAGCTTTCCATCACTGTCCCTGCACTTTTAAATTAGCTATGTATATGTAACTAATTCTAGCAGAAAACTAAAAAAGTTGAAAAGAGAACTAATTATTTTTCTGTGTATCCATCTGAAGTTTTTCATACAATGTGAGCAAAAACTAATATGCTAGAACTAATGAGCTTTCTAAGATTGTATTTTATACAAAATTAAAAAGCCAAGACAGGGATTTGCCTTCCTAACTATGAAGGACAAGTACACTGAACATTATCTATATTAGACACATGTTTCATTTTGTATATAATATATATATATTCCCATTACTTATACAAAAGGTATCATTAAAAACACTAATTTATCCCTTTTTTAAAAATTAAATATATTTGGGGTTTTTCCATAGTACATATCTTCCTTATTTTTAATAAAGTTTAGCCAGGCCTCTTTGGCTTAGATGGTAAAGAATCTGCCTGCAATGCAGGAGACCCATGTTCAATCCCTGGGTTGGGAAGATCCTGTGGAGAAGGGAATGGCTACCCACTCCAGTATTCTTGCTGGGAAAATCCCATGGACAGAGGAACCTGGCAGGTTATGGTCTATGGGGTCATGAAGAGTCGGAAATGACTGAGTGACTAACACTATCACATTTTTAACTAGTTACACAATATTTTATGGTATATGTATTCTGTAATTTAAATTATGTAACTAGTCTTTATTAATGAAATATTAAATCTTTTTTATTATAAAAATGCTTCAGTGAATATCCCTTTACATAAATCATTTTAAATATACTAGTATAATTCTAGGTGAAGTTCTTGGAAAAGATATTCAATCTATATTAATATGTCCTTTTTGATAGTCAAGATTTAATTTTGTAATAGAGGTAGAAATTTAAAAAATTTTGCCCATGAACTTTTGCATTCATATATACATATATATAATTTCCCCTATCTTATGATAGGGGATTCTGGATATTTAGTGTAGTATTTTAAACCATGCATTTAACAGGTTCTGGGATATATTCAATTTTCTGGCTTTTTTTGCACTTATTCACAAGACATTAGGGATAATTCTTTCCCCATTATAGCAAGGATCTAAGTCAAAAACACATGCTAAATAAAATAAAATGTTATAGTTTTGTATTAAAATAAAACTTTATATTTAGTATTAAAATAAAATGTTATATTTTCTGTCAACACTCTTCATATGAAAAGCAATAAGTTTCACTTTAAATTGCACATCAGAATCACCAGTCAGGTTTTTTTTTTTTTGATTTATTTAAATTTTTTTTTTAATTTTCTTTACTTTATTGTGCTGGTTTTGCCATACAATGACATGAAACCACCATGGGTTTACATATGCTCCCCCTCCAGAATCCCCCTCCCTCCTTCCTCCCGACTCCCTCCCCCTGGGAAATCTCGGTGCACCAGCCCCGAGCATCAATCCTGGGCTGGTGATTGATTTCACATATGATAATTAACATGTTTCAATGCCATTCTCCCATATCATCCCACCCTTGCCCTCATCCACAGAATCCACGAGTCTGTTCTATACATCTGCATTCCTTTTGCTGTCTCGCATGCTGGGTTCTCGTTGCCGTCTTTCTAAATTCCATATATATGCGTTAGTATACTGTATTGTTGTTTTTCTTTCTGGCTTACTTCACTCTGGATAATAGGCTCCAGTTCTGTCCACCTGAGTAGAACTGCTTCAAATGAATTTTTTTTTAATGCCGAGTAATAGTCCATTGTGTATATGTACCACAGCTTTCTTATCCATTCGTTAGTTGATGAGCATCTAGGTTGCTTCCATGTCCTGGCTATTGTAAACAATGCCGCGATGAACATTGGGGTACACGTGGCTCTTTCAATTCTGGTTTCCTCGGTGTATATGCCCAGCAGTGGGATTGCTGGGTTATATGGCAGGTCTATTTGCAGTTTTTTAAGAAATCTCCACACTGTTTTCCATAGTGGCTGTACTAGTTTGCTTTCCCACCAACAGTGTAAGAGGGTTCCCTTTTCTCCACATCCTCTCCAGCATTTATTGCTTGTAGATTTTTGGATGGCAACCATTCTGACTGGTGTTAAGTGGTACCTCATTGTGGTTTTGATTTGCATTTCTCTGATAATGAGTGATGTTGAGCATCTTTTCATGTGTTTGTTAGCCATTTTTATGTCTTCTTTGGGGAAATGTCTGTTAAGTTCTTTGGCCCACTTTTTGATTGGGTCGTTTATTTTCCTAGAATGGAGCTGCAGGAGTTGCTTGTATATTTTTGAGATTAATTGTTTGTCTGTTGCTTCATTGGCTATTATTTTCTCCCATTCTGAAGGCTGTCTTTTCACCTTGCTTATAGTTTCCTTTGTTGTGCAGAATCACCAGTCAGGTTTTTAAAGAGTATATTTTTTTGAATCTCCACCATCAATGATTCTCAAGGTGGGCTTCATCCATTATATTTTTCAGTGATCCCCAGGTTATTCTGACACATATTCATATTTGAGAACAACTGAATTTAAAATATAAGAGTTTTTGTGCTTATTTAAAACCTGAATTTTAGTTATTTGGTAATGAACTCACCTTTCTATTATCAAACATCTTCTCTGCACCATCTTGATAAGACAGTTAAAGTTCTGGTTAGAATAAATTATAGCACATGACAAGGATAGAATATATGTCCTGGACCACTATAAGCCCTAAGGAACATTGGACATGTTTATAATTAATACAGACAGCATGCAGGGTATAATCTAAAGTATGAGATTCAGCAGTTACATAAACTTTTTTTTTTTCCAGTAAATCATCTAATATTCCTTACATTGTAAATTCAGATCCCTGTTAGTTTTCTAATGACCAGAATTGCTCAGTGCTGCTTCCCTAAGATTCTGTATTACATAGAATTTGTAAGTCAAGGCATGCACTTACTTTATTCACCAAGAAGGGAAGATTAGACAACATAATATGAAGAAGGAGTGAGAGAACTAAAGTTGGCATCAGTTAAGTTGATAATGGGCAATAAAACCCCAGGGTAGAGACACAATAATGTTTTCTAACAAAGATCAGTGGCAAACTAAAAAGGTTAAGACAATTTACAATACAAATGTCTATAAAAAAGCTATTAAACAACAACAAAAAAATCAAGTCATAAATTTCCAGCTAACCTAATGATGCATTAACAAATGACCTACTTCATGAAAATATACTGTGACTTTGGAAAACAGGCTTCTGCTTAGATGATTATTTGATATCATTAATGCATATAAAAATAGTTTCCAAAATAGGGTTAACACTGATAAAATGCTAACACCAGACAAGAAAGAAAGAGGAACTTCCAAACTACTTTATCATTCTCTGAAAAAAGCAGTTCAGTATCCTACATCCTTAATCTTTAGCTCATATTGTAAAGAGATAGCCTAATAGTTTAAGTGACATATTTTATAAGAAGTAAAGACACTTGAATCACTCTCATTGATTATGAAAGGAACACCAGCCATGCATCCCAATGATGGAAATGATGTTCATCACACTTCTATTATCTCTTTCCTTCATCTTTATCTCTTTTCTACTCATTTTATCAGTTTGAATGTTGCTAATATTTACAGAAAATTCACTTGTGAGGTTTAACATCAGAATTCATTGTTAACAATGTCTTCTTGGCATTGAATTGGCCAATACAGTTCAGCAGTTTCAAAATATTAATTCAACTCTTTTATGTTTCAGATATCATTTTACTTTATTTGCACTTTGCTGAGCGTAAACCCTCTATATTTTGAAAAGTGCAACAGAAATTATTAATATAAACTAGATATAGGTATTGAAAAGTAGGTTGTGTTAATCAAATAGAATTGAACATGTTCACTTTGGGAACAAATTTTAATATGTATTTATATTTTTTGGCATGTTTTACCTTAATTAGTAGATTTTTTTTATTTTTAACTTTTATAATTTTTAGTGTAGTAAGAACACTAAGCATAAGATATATCCTTTTGTTTTTAAGTATGTAAAACAATATTGTTAACTAGAGCACAATGTTTTACAGCAGATCTTTTGGATTTAATCATTTTATATAATTGAAATTTCATGCCCCTGAAAATAGCAGAACTTCCTCGCATGGCTCAGTGGTAAAGAAACTGCCTGTCAGTGCAAGAAACAAGGGTTTAATCCCTGGTCTGGGAGATCCCACATGCTGCAGAGTACCTAAGCCCAAGCACCACAACTACTGAGTCTGTGCTCTAAAACCCAGGAACTGCAACTCCTGAAGCCCATGTGCCCTCGAGGCCATGCTCTGCAACAAGAGAAGCCAAGACAATGAGAGGCCCATGCACTGCAACTAGAGTGTAGCCCCCACTCACAGAACTAGAGAAAAGGTCACACAGCAATGAAGACCCAGCACAGTTAAAAATGATCAAGTAACTAAATAAATTATAATATTTTTTAAAGAAAATAGTGAATCATATTTCTCCTTCCTATAGCCCCTGGCAACCACCTTCATGCGCTCTACTTCTATGTGTTTGATTATTTTAGAAACCTCATTTAATTGGATCATGAAGTATTTGTTCTTCTCTGACTGGTTCATTTCACTTAGCATAATATCCTCATGGTTAATAAATGCTGTCACATAGGACAGGATTTCCTTGTTTTCTAAGGCTGTTCCATCCCATGTATGTAACACATACATCTTTATCCATCTGTCAGTGGACATTTAGATTATTTCTACATTTTTGTTATTGTGCATAGTGCTGCAATGAATATGAGCATGCAAGTATCTCTTAAAAATCGTAATTTCAATTTTTTTTGGATAAATACCTAGAATTAATATGGCTGGATCTTATTGTATTTCTATTTTCAATTTTTTCTTGGGAAACTCCATACTGTTTTCCATAGCTGCTTTGTTACCATCATAAATGCACAAAGGTTCTAATTTCTCTACATCCTTGCCAATGCTTTTTTTCAATAATAGCCATTTGGTAAGGTATGAGATATTCCTTGGTATTTTTGATTGGCATTTCCTCAGTGATGAATTATGTTGAGAATTTTTTGAAATATCTGTTGGTCATTTGTTTGTTTTCTTTGCAGAAATGTATATTCAGTTCCTTTGCCCATTTTTAAATACAGTTATTTGCTTTTTGGCTATTGCATTGAATGAGTTCTTTATATATTTTGAATAGTAACACCTTATCAAATACATGGTTTATAAAAATTCTCTCCCACCCTGTATTTGCTTTTGCACTCTCTTTATTTCCACTGCTATGAAGAAGCTTTTTAGTTTGATGAACTTCCACTTGTCAGTTTTTGCTTTTGTTGCTTGTGGTTTTAGTATCAAATCCAAGTATTCACTGCCAAGAACAATGTCATGAAGAGCTGCTCACATGTTTTCTTCTAAAATTTTTATGGTTTCAAGTCTTATACTTAAGCCTAATCCATTTTGGATTAAGTTTTGTGTATATACATGATAAGGCTTCAATTTCATTCTTTTGTCTATGGATATCCAATTTTTCCAACACCAATTATTGAAGAGATTATCCCTTCCCACTGTATTCTTGACACCCTTGTTGATAAACAATTGACTATGTAGTTGTGGGTTTACTTTGGGGCAGTCTTCTGTTCCATTGGTTTATATGTCTTGTTTTTATACCAGCACTATATTGCTTTAACAAGGACTTCCCTGGTGGCTCAGACAGTAAAGAATCTGTCTGCAGGGCAGGACATCCAGGTTCCTGGGTGGGGAAGATCCACTGGAGAAGGGAATGGCAACCCACTCCAGTATTCTTGCCTGGAGAATCCCCAAGGATGGAGGAGCCTGGTGGGCTACAATCCCTGGGCTCACAAAGAAAACAAAGATGGAAATACCAGACCACCTGACCTGCCTCTTGAGAAACCTGTATGCAGGTCAGGAAGCAATAGTTAGAACTGGACATGGAACAACAGACTGGTTCCAAATAGGAAAAGGAGTACGTCAAGGATGTATATTGTCATCCTGTTTGTTTAACTTATATGCAGAGTATATCATGAGAAATCCTGGGCTGGATGAAGCACAAGCTGGAATCAAGATTGCCAGGAGAAATATCAATAACTTCAGATATGCAGATGACACCACCCTTATGGCAGAAAGTGAAGAATAACTAAAGAGCCTCTTGATGAAAGTGAAAGAGAGTAAAAATGTTGGCTTAAAGCTCAACATTCAGAAAACTAATATCATGGCATCTGGTCCCATCACTTCATGGAAAATAGATGGGGAAACAATGGAAACAGTGGCTAACTTTATTTTGGGGGGCTCCAAAATCACTGCAGATGGTGATTGCAGCCATGAAATTAAAAGACAGTTACTCCTTAATAGGAAAGTTATGACCAACCTACACAGCATATTAAAAACTAGAGAACATTACTTTGCCAACAAAGGTCCATCTAGTCAAAGCTATGATTTTTCCAGTAGTCATGTATGGATGTGAGAGTTGGACTATAAAGAAAGCTGAGCACCAAAGAATTTATGCTTTTGAACTGTGATGTTGGAAAAGACTCTTGAGAGTCCCTTGAACTCCAAGGAGATCAAGCCAGTCAGTCCTAAAGGAACTTAGTCCTGAATATTCATTGGAAGGACCGATGCTGAAGCTGAAACTCCAATACTTTGGCCACCTGATGTGAAGAGCTGACTCATTTGAAAAGACTCTATGCTGGGAAAGATTGAGGGCAGGAGGAGAAGCAGACGACAGAGGATGAGATGGTTGGATGGCATGACCGACTCAATGGGCATGAGTCTGGGTAGGCTCCGGGAGTTGGTATTGGACAGGGAGGCCCTGACATGCTGCTGCTCATAGGGTCGCAAAGAGTTGGACACAACTGAGCAACTGAACTGAACTGAACTGATGCAACTCAACATCAAAAATCCAAGTTACTTTTTCTCAGTTATAAACTATTTCTTTTTTTATGAAAAACTTTTCTTCCATATGCAAACTCTTTTTAGTATCCCAAGTCTGTACAAGTTGCAGCTAACAAAAGTTATTTTATTAGACTTTGCCCATTAAAAAAATAGTACCTATAATATTTTGCTAAAGTTTTGTTCTTGATGCCTGTATAAAAAGAAAACAAATTAAAAATCTCCTGTGATGTTGGGTTTTCCCATGTTGCAATGTATTGTGTATTGCAGTGGAGAAATTTTGAGGAATATGTGAGGTAAAGAATAAAATGTTTCACCTAATGATGAAAATTGCTTTGGGAATCTTGATAAAATTACATTATATAGAAAGGTGTATAATATCAGATATTGTGTTTTTTGTTTTTTTTTTCACAGAAATCAAACCAAACTGTGGGCAGTGTAAAAGATGGCTAGGAAAATACCCTAACACCCTTTTTTCACTAGAAGGTAATTATCAGTGATAAACATTGGGGTACACGTGGCTCTTTCAATTCTGGTTTCCTCAGTGTATATGCCCAGCAGTGGGATTGCTGGGTCATATGGCAGGTCTATTTGCAGTTTTTTAAGGAACCTCCACACTGTTTTCCATAGTGGCTGTACTAGTTTGCAATCCCACCAACAGTGTGAGAGAGTTCTCTTTTCTCCACATCCTCTCCAGCATTTATTACTTGTAGATTTGTTTACAATAGCCAGGACATGGAAGCAACCTAGATGCCCATCAACTGACGAATGGATAAGAAAGCTGTGGTACATATACACAATGGAATATTACTCAGCATTAAAAAAAAATTCATTTGAATCAGTTCTACTCAGATGGACGAAACTGGAGCCCATTATTCAGAGTGAAGTAAGCCAGAAGCAAAAACAACAATAGAGTATATTAACACATATATATGGAATTTAGAAAGACGGTAATGAGAACCCAGCATGCGAGACAGCAAAAGGAACGCATATGTATAGAATAGACTTATGGACTCTGTGGATGAGGGCAAGGGTGGGATGATATGGGAGAATGGCATTGAAACATGTTAATTACCATATGTCTAATCAATCGCCAGCCCAGGATTGATGCTCGGGGCTGGTGCAACGATATTTCCCCGGGGGGAGGGAGGAGGGAGGGGGGTCCTGGAGGGGGAGCATATGTAAACCTATGGTGATATCATGTCATTGTATGGCAAAACTAATAAAAAAAAAGAATAACTACTGCAGTGTATTAAAAAAAAAGAAGGTAATTATCATCATTGTACATTTTTGATAACTAATTTAAAATACTTATATGAAATTGTTGTTTTTGTTCAGCTGCGAAATCATGCTCAACTCTATGACCTCATGGACTATAGAATGGCAGGTTCCTCTGTCCATCACTATCTCTCAGAGTTTGCTCAAATTCATATCCATTGAGTTAGTGATGCTATTTAACAATCTCATCCTCTGCTGTCCCCTTCTCATTTAACCTCTAATGTTTATCAGCATCAGGGTCTTTTCCATTGAGTCAGCTCTTCACATCAGGTGGCCAAAATATTGGAGCTTCACCTTCATCAGCTGTTCTTCTAATGAATACTCAGGGTTGATTTCCTTTAGGATTGACTGGTTTGACTACCTTACTGTCCAAAGGACTCTCAAGAGACCTTTTCCAGCACCGCAGTTCCAAAACATAAATTTCAGTACTCAGCCTTCTTTATAGTCCAACTCTCACATCCATACATGACTACTGGAAAAGCCACAGTTTTGACTATATGGACCTTTGTTGGCAAAGTGACATCTTTGCTTTTTTAATATGCTGTATTGATTTGCCACAGCTTTTGTTCCAAGGAGAAAGTGTCTTTTAATTGCATGGCTGCAGTCACTGTCTGCAGTGATTTTGGAAACCAAGAAAAGAAAATATATTGCTGCTCCCATTTCCCCCCCTTCTTTTTGAAATGAGGTGATGGGACCAGATGTCATGATTTTTTTTAAAAAAATTAATTTATTTTAATTGGGGGATAATTACTTTACAATATTGTGATGGCTTTTGCCATGCATCCATATGAATCGGGCATACGTATACATGTGTCCCCTCCATCCTGAAACCCCCCCCTTACCTCCCTCCCTTCCCTACCCCTCCTGTTTGTCCCAGAGCACCAGCTTTGAGTTTCCTGTTTCATACATAAAACTCACACTTGTTGTCTATTTTACATACAGTAATGTATATGTTTCAATGGTATTATCTTAAACCATCCCACCTTCTCCTTCTCCCATTAAGTCCAAAAGTCTCTTCTTTACATCTGTGTCTCCTTTGCTGCCCTGTATGTAGGATCATCAGTACGATCTTTCTAGATTCCATATATATGTTAATGTACAATATTTGTCTTTCTCTTTCTGACTTATATCACTCTGTATAATAGGCTGCAGGTTCATCCACTTCATTTGAACTGACTCAAATGTGTTCCCTTTTATAAC
This sequence comes from Antilocapra americana, assembly GCA_007570785.1. Taxonomy (NCBI): domain Eukaryota; kingdom Metazoa; phylum Chordata; class Mammalia; order Artiodactyla; family Antilocapridae; genus Antilocapra; species Antilocapra americana. The sequence goes on from ML663006.1 coordinate 21,192,869, forward strand.
TGAGTAATATTCCATTGTGTATATGTACCATGGCTTATTTATCCATTCCTCTGCTGATGGGCATATAGATTGCTTCCATGTCCCAGGTATTGTAAACAGTGCTACAATGAACAGTGGGGTACACATGTCTTTTTCAATTCTGGTTTCCTCAGGGTATATGTCCAGTAGTGGGATTGCTGGGTTGCATGGTAATTTTATTTCTAGGTTTTTAAGGAATTTCCATAGAGTTTTCCATAGTGGTTTTATTGGTTTACATTCCCATCAATAGTTTAAGAGAGTTACCTTTTATCCACACTCTCTCTAGCATTTAGTCTTTGTAGACCTTTTGATGATGGCCATTCTGACCAGATGATACCTCATTGTGGTTTGGATTTGCATTTCTCTAATAATGAGCAATGTTGAGCATCTTTTCATGTGTTTATTCACCATCTGTATGTCTTCTTTGGAGAAATGTCTGTAGGTCTTCTGTATACTTTCTCATTGGGTAGCTCATTTTTCTGATATCAAGCTATAAGCTGTTTGTATATTTTGGAGATTAGTTATTTGTCAATTGTTTCATTTGCTATTATTCTCTGAGGGCTTTTTAACCTTGATTATATTTTCCTTCATTGTGAAAAAGATGTTAAGTTTAATTAGGTCCCATTTGTTTATTTTTGTTTTTATTTCCATTCCTCTTGAGGTGGGTCATAGAGGATCTTGCTGTGATTTATGTCAGTGTGTCCTACCTATACTTTCCTCTAAGAATTTTATAGTTTCTGGTCTTACATTTAGTCCTTTAACCCATTTTGAGTTTATTTTGATGTATGATGTTAGAAATTGTTCTAATTTCATTCTTTTGCATGTAGTTGACCAATTTTCCCAGAACCACCCATTGAACTCTTTTCTCTGTTGTAAATTTTTGCCTCCTTTGTCAAAGATAAAGTGTCCATAGGTGCATGGATTTACCTCTAGGCTTTATGTTTTGATCCAGTGATCTATATTTCTGTCTTTGTGCCAGCACCTTACTGTTTTGATGATTGTAACTTTGTAGTATAGTCTGAAAGCAGGAAGGTTGATTCTTCCAGCTCCATGCTTTCTCAAGATTTCTTAGAGTATTCAGGGCCTTTTGTGGTTCTATACAGATTTTGAAATTATTTGTTCTAATTCTATGAAAAATATTTGATATGATTTACATTGAATCTATAGATTGCTTTGGGTAGTATACTCATTTTCATTATATTGTTTCTTCCAATCCAAGAACATCATATATTTCACCATTAATTTGTGTTGTCTTTGATTTCTTTCATCAGTGTTTTATAGTTTTTTGTATATGGGTCTCTTGTTGCTTTATTCCTAATATTTTATTCTTTTTGTTGCAGTGCTGGATGGGATTTTTTCCTTAATTTCTCTTTCTGATTTTTCATTGTTAGTATATAGGAATGCAAGGGATTTATGTATATTAATTTTATATCCTGAAACTTTACTATATTTGTTGATTAGCTCTAGTAATTTTCTGGTGACATCTCTAGGGTTTTCTGTGTAGAGAATCATGTCATCTGTGAGACAGTGTGAGTTTTACTATTCTTTTTCAATCTGGATTCCTTTTATTTTATTTTTTTCTCTGTATGCTGTGGCTAGGACTTCCAAAAGTATGTTGAATAGTAGTAGTGAGAGTGGGCACCCTTGTCTTGTTCCTAATTTTAGAGGAAACACTTTCAGTTTTTTGCCATTGTGGATAATGTTTGCTGTGGGCTTGTCATATATGGTTTTTGTTATGTTGAGGGATGATCCTTCTTTGCCTACTTTCTGGAGAGTGCATCAGAAATAAGTTTTGAATTTTGTCAAAGCCTTTATCTGCATCTATTGAATTAATCAAATGGTTTTTATCTTTGAACTTGTTAATATGGTATATTGCATTGATTGATTTTCCTATATTGTTGAATTCTTGCATCCCTGGGATAAAGCCCACTTGATCATGATGTATAGTCTTTTTAATATGTTGTTGGATTTAGGATGTATTTGGGAGTTTTCTTTCCTTTGCAATTTTCTGGATGAGTTTGAGTAGTATAGGTGTCAGCTCTTCTAAAAATTTTTGGTAAGATTCACCTGTGAAGCCATCTGGTCCTAGGCTTTGTTTGTTGGAAGATTTTTTACTATAGTTTTGATTTCCGTGCTTGGGATTGGTCTGTTCATATTTTCTGTTTCTTCCTAGTACAGCTTTTTAAGATTATACTTTTCTAAGAATTTGTCCATTTCTTCCAAGTTGTCCATTTTATTGGCCTATAGTTGCTCATAGTAGTCTTTTATGATCCTTTGTATTTCTGTGTTGTCTGTAGTAACCTTTTTTTCATTTCTAATTTTATTGATTTCTATTTTCTCCTTTTTTTTCTTGATAAATCTGGCTAATGGTTTACTATTTTGTTTATCTTCTCAAAGAACAAGCTTTTAGTTTTATTTTTTAATCTTTGCTATAGTCGTTTTTATTTCTTTTTCATTTATTTATGCTTGGATCTTTATATTTTCTTTCCTTCTGTGCTTTGGGCTTTGTCTTTTTTTGTTTGTTTGTTCTTCCTTTTTTAGTTGCTTTAAGTGTAAGGTTAAGTTGTTTATTTAATGTTTCTCTTGTTTTTTCTTCTTGTTTTCAAGAAGACTTGTATTGCCATGAACTTCAATCTGAAAACTGCTTTTAATGAATCCCATATGTTTGGGATTGTCATGTGTTGTTTAGCCTCCCTATGTCTGTGTTTTTTATAGCACTTTTTCCTACTGTTGATCAGTTACTCAGTCTTGTCTGACTGTGATGCCATGGACTGCAGTACTCCAGTCTTTCCACTCATGCCATTGAATCAGTGATGACACCCAACCACTTCATCTTCTTTAATCCCTTTCTCTTCCTGCCATCAATATTTCCCAGCATCAGGTTCTTTTCCAATGAGTTGGCTGTCCATCAGGTGGCCTAAGTATTGGAGTTTCAGCTTCAGCATCAATCTTCCCAGTGGATATTCCAATGAATATTCAGTCCTTTCAATGAATTTATTTTAAGATCAGTGGATTTACTCTCCTTTCTGTCCAAAAGGCTCTCAAGAGTCTTCTCTCACACCACAGTTTTAAAGCCTCAGTTCTTTGGCATTCAACCTCCTTTATGGTCCAATTCTCACAATCATACATGACTAATGGAAAAACCTTGCCTATATGGAGCTTTGTCAGCAAAGTGATGTCTCTGCTTTTTAATACATTATCTAGGTTCATCATAGCTTTTCTTCCAAGGAGTAAGCATCTTTTAATCTCATAGCTGCAGTCATCATCTTTGGTGATTCTAGAGCCCAAGAAAATAAAGTCCATCATTGTTTCCCTTTTTTCCCCTTCTATTTGCCATGGAATGATGGAACAGTATATGGTGATCACAGGTTTTTTTTAATGTTGAGTTTTAAACCAGCCTTTTCACTGTTCTGTTTCACCTTTAACAAGAGGCTCTTTAATTCCTCTTTGCTTTCTGCATTTAGAGTGGTGTCCTCTGCATATCTGAGGCTATTACTACTTGTCCTGGGAATCTTGGTCCCAGCTTCTGCTTATTCTAGCCTTTTTTTTCCCCATGATGTACTAGGCATAGAAGCTAAATCAGCAGGGTGATAATATACTCCTTTCCCTATTTGGAACAAGTCTGTTGTTCTATGTCCAGTTCTAACTGTTGCTTCTTGACTCCCATGCAAGTTTCTTAGGAGACAGGTAAGGTGGTTTGGTACTCCCATCTATTCAAGAATTTTCTACAGTTTGTTCTGATCCACAGAGTCAAAGTCTTTAAAATAGTGAATGAATCAAAATTAGATTTTTTTTTTTTTTGGAACTTGATTGCATGCTCCTTGATCCAAGGAATGTAGGCAATTTGATCTCTGGCCTCTCTACCTTTTCTAAATACAGCATGTACATGTGGAAGATCTTGATTCATAAATTGCTGAAGCCTAGCTTGAAGGGTTTGAAGAGTAAACTTGCTCACACGTGAAATGAGTGCAATTGTATGTTAATTTGAACATTCTTTGGCATTGTCCTTCTTTGAGAATGAAATGAAAACTGACCTTTTCAGTCCTTTAGCCACTGCTGAGTTTTCCAAATTTGCTGTCATATCAAGTACAACACTTTAACAGCATCAACTTTTAGGATTTGAAATAGCTGAGCTGGAATTCCATCACTTCCAGTAGCTTTGTTTGTAGTAATGCTTTTTAAAGTGCACTTGATTTAGACTCCAGGATATCTGACTCTAGGTTAATGACCACACCATCATGATTATCTGGGTCATTAAGGCCTTTATTGTATAGTACTTCTTTGTAGCCTTGCCACCTTTTATTTTCTACTGCTTTTGTTGAGTCCTTACAGTTTCAGTCCATCCATGCATAAAATATGCCCTCACGATCTCCAATTTTCTTGAGGAGATCTCTGGGTTTTCCATTCCATTGTTATCCTCTATTTCTTTACATTGTTCATTTAAGAATGCTGTCTTAACTCTCCTTGCTAGTGTCTGCAACTCTGCATTCTATTGGATTTATTTTTCCCTTTTCCCCATTTCCCTCCTCTTCTTTCCTCAACTATTTGTAAAGCCTCCTTTGACAACCATTTTGTTTTCTTGCATTTCTTTTCCTTTGGGATTATTTTGCTCACTCCATCTGCACAATGATGTGAACCTCTGTCCATAGTTTTTCAGGAACTCTGGATATTTAATCCTTTGAATATATTGGTTACCTCCAGTCTATAATCATAAAGGATTTGATTTAGGTCATATCTGAATGGCCTAGTGGTTTTTCTCACTTTTTTCAATTTTAGTCTGAATTTTGCAATAAGGAGCTAATGATCTGAGCCTTTGCCAGATGCAAATCTGTTTTTTCTACTGATTGTATACAACTTCTCCATCTTTAGCTGCAAATAATATAATCAATCCTATTTTGGTATTGATTATCTGCTGATGTCCATGTGTAGAGCCATCTCTTGCATTGTTGGAAGAAGGTGTTCTCTTGACAAAACTCTGTTAGACTTTGTCCTGCTTCATTTTGTACCTCAAGGCCAAACTTGTCTGTTTTTCTGGGTATCTTTTGACTTTCTACGTTCTATTTCCAATTCCCTATGATGGAAAGGACATCTTTTTTGTTTGTTTGTTGGATGTTAGTTCTAGAAGATGTTCTAGGCATTCATAAATTCATTAAACTTCAGCTTCTTCAACATTAGTGGTTGGGGAATAGATTTGGATTACTGTGATGTTGAATGGTGTGTCTTGAAAACAAACCAAGATCATTCTGTTATTTTTGATATTGCACTCAGGTACTACATTTTGGGCTTCCCTGGTGGCTCAGGCAGTAAAGAATCTCTCTGAAATGCTGGAGACTTTGATTTGATCCTTGTGTCAAAAAAATCCCCCAAAGAAGGGAATGGCTACCTTCTTGCCTGAAGAAAAACACTGTCCACTGGAGAAGAGAATGGCAACCCATTTCAGTGTTCCTGCTTTAAGAATGCCATGAACAGTATGAAAAGCAACAAGATATAATATCATAAGACAAGCCCCCCACGTCAGTAGATGTCCAATATGTTACTGGAGAACAGCAGAAAAATAGCTCCAAAAACAATGAAGAAGATGAGACAAACTGAAAATGATGCCCAGCTATTGATGTGTCTTGTGGTAAAAGTAACTTTCAAAGCTTCAAAGAATGATATTGCATAGGAATCTGGAATGTGGTGGTCATGAATCAACATAAATTCAATGTGGTCAAACAGGAGATGGCAAGAGGAAACATTGACATTTTAGGAATCAGTAAGCTAAAATAGATGAATTTAATTCAGATGAACATTGTATCTACTACTGTGGGCAAGAATCCCTTAGGAGAAACAGAGTAGTCCTCATAGTCATCAAAAGAATCCAAAATGCAGTACTTGGGTTCAATCTCAAAAAGAGCAGAATGATCTCAATTCATTTCCAAGGAACACCATTCAACATTGCAGTAATCCAAGTCTATGCCTGAACACTCATGCTGAAGAAGCTGAAGTCAAGTGGTTTTATGAACACCTAAAATATCTTCTGGAACTAACCTCTATCCCCAGATGATGTCCTTTTCATCATAGGGGATTCAAATGCAAAAGCAGGAAGTCAAGAGATAAATAACATGAAGTAATTGGCAAGTTTGGCCTTGGAATGAAAAATGTAGCAAGGCAAAGGCTAACAGAGTTTTGACAAGAGAACACACTGGTCATAGGAAGCACCCTCTTTCAACACACGGAAGATGACTCTACAAACAGACATCACCAGATGGTTAATACCAAAATCAGATTAATTATATTCTTTGCAGCCAAAGATGGAGAAGCTCTACACAGTCAGCAAAAGCAAGACCTGGAGTTAACTGTGCTCAGATCATCAGCTCTGTATTGCCAAATTCAGACTTAAATTGAAGAAAGTGGGGAAAACAACTTGGCCATTCAGGTACAACCTGGATCAAATCCCTTATGATTATACAGTGGATGTGACAAATAAATTCAAAGAATTAGATCTAGTAGACAGAATGCCTGAAGAGTTATGGATGGAAGTTCATAGCATTGTACAGGAGGTGGTGATCAAAAACATCTTTAAAAAAAAGAAAGAAAGAAATGCAAGAAGGCAAAGTGGTTGGCTGAGGAGGCCTTGTAAACAGCCAAGAAAAGAAGCGAAGCAAAAATCAAAAGTGAAAGGGAAAGATATACCCAATTGAGTTCCAAAGAGTAACAAGCAGAAAGAAGTCCTTCTCATGTGAACAATGCAAAGAAATAGAGGAAAACAATAGAATGGGAAAGATGAGGGATCTCTGCAAGAAAATTAGAGATATGAATTTTCCATATGCAAAGATGGACACAATAAAAGGCAGAAACAGTATGGATCTAAAAAAGACAGAAGAAATTAAGAAGATTGAGCAAGATTATACAGAAGAACTGCATAAAGAAGGTCTTAATGACCTGGATAACTATGATGGTGTGGTCACAAACTCAGGGCCAGACATCTTGGAATGTGAAGTCAGTGAGCCTTAGAAAGCGTTATAATGAAAAAAGTTAGGGAAATGATGAAATTCCAGCTGAACTATTTCAAATCCTAAAAGATGATGCTGTTAAAGTGATACAATCAATATGCCAGCAAATTGGGAAAACTTGGCAGTGGCCACAGGACTGGAAAAGGTCAATTTTCATTCTAATCCCAAAGAAGGACAATGACAAAGAATGTTCAAGCTACTATACAATTGCACTCATTTCACAACCTAGCGAGGTAATGCTCAAAATCCTTCAGGCTAGGCTCTAACAGTACATGGACCAAGAATTTCCAAATGTGCATGCTGTATTTAGAAAAGTCAGAGGAGCCAGAAATCAAATTGTCAACATCTTTTGCATCATAGAAAAATTAAGGGAATTCCAGAAAACACTCTAATACTTTGCTTCATTGGCATGCTAAAGCTTTTGACTGTGTGAATCACAACAAACTGTGGAAAATTCTTAAAGACATGAGAATACCAGACCACTTTACTTGTCTCCTGAGAAACCTGTATGCAGGTCAAGAAGCAACAGAATAGGACATAGAACAACAAACTGGTTCAAAATTGGGAAAGGAGTACTTCAAGACTGTATACTGTCACCCTACTTATTTAACTTCTATGCAGTTTACATCTTGTGAAATGACAGGCTGGATGAATTGTAACCTGGAATTACGATTTCCATGAGAAATGCCAACATCCTCAGATATGTAGATGATACTACACTAATGCAGAAAGTGAAGAGGATCTAAAGAGCAGTTTGATGAAGGTGAAAGAGGAGATTGAAAAAAGCTGGCTTAAAACTCAACATTCAGAAAACTAACATCAAGGCATCTGGCCCATCACTTCATGTCAAATATGTAGATAAAAAATTGAAACAGAAATAGACTTTATATCTTGGGCTGTAAAATCACTTTGGATGGTGATTGCAGCCATGAAATTAAAAAAGACTCTTGTTCTTTGGAAATAAAGACAAACCTAGATGATGTATTATGAAGCAGAGACACCACTTTGATGACAGAGATCCATATAATCACAGCTATGGCTTTTCCAGTAGTCACATATGGATGTGAGAGTTGGGTCATAAAGAAGGCTGAGAACAGAATAATTGATGCTTTTGAATTGTGCTAGAGAAGACTCTTGAGTGTTCCTTGGATAGCAAGGAAATCAAATCAGGCAATCCTAAAGGAAATCAACAACCTTGAATATTCATTAGAAGGACTGATGCTGAAGCTGAAAGTCCAATACTTAGGCCACCTGATGTGGAGAGCTGACTCTGGCAAAGACTATGATGCTGGTGAAAGGTTGCTGCTATGAGCCATGAATAACACCAGGATTCCTGTCCTCCAGATGAGAGGGATCTGATCTGGGGCCAGTTACAAGCCTTGATTGCTCAGAGCTTTTGTGTAATAAAGTTTTATTAAAGAATAAAAGAGATAGAGAATGCTTCTGACACAGACATAAGAAGGGGGCACTCTGCCCCCTTGCTAGTTTTTAGCAAGAAGTTACCTACCTATTAGCAAACTGCTAATTAGAAAAAGAAAACGTCTCAAAACCCAGAGAGTGGCACCAGGTCCCTCACTCACAACATGCATTTTGAGATTACCTTGGCATAAGGTGAGTCATCGTGCGTCATAAAACAATTGACATGAATCATGAAGAAAGGCAGGTTTCCAAGAAAATATATAGTTTCATTAACAAAGCTTAAGAGAACATTTCCATGAATAAAACATACTGATTTGTTGAGCCATTATTGGTTCTGAGTCTTAGGTGGAACTGACTTGAAGAAAGACAGAGTCTAAAGTAAATTCATAGTTCATTAACATAGCTTAAGAAAAACATTTTCATAAGAAAAATGCATTGGTTAGCTCAAGGTCTGAGAAAAGTTAAGTTCAGGTGGAACCAGGTGTCATCATGGAAACACAAAGTTTTAAATGAAATCTTTTAATTTTGTATAGAGAAGGGGGAAAAAAATGTCTGACACTTGTGGTGTGCTTCCTCCTGCCCATTAAGAGAGAGTAAAATACATCTGACACTTGCAGCCTATTTCCTCTGCTTGGGGACCCCTAGCCTTCCTGCCTGTTACCCTCTCAATGGGAAAGACTGAAGGCAGGAGGATAAGGGTGTGACAGGGAATGAGATGGTAGGATGTTATCATTGACTCAATGGACATGAGTTTGAGCCAACTCAGTGAGACGGTGATGGACAGGGGAGCCTGGCATACTGCAGTCTGTGGGGTCAAACAGAGTCAGACTCAACTTAGCAGCTGAACCACAACCTCAACTACATTTCAGACTCTTTTGCTGACTGTGAAAGCTACTTCATTTCTTCTAATGGACTTTTTCCCACAGTAGTATATGTATTGGTTATCTGAATTAAATTTGCCCATTTCCATCCATTTTAATCACTAATTCATAAGATATTGATGTTCACCCCTGCCATCTTCTGTTTGACCACATCCAACTTTCCTTGACTCATGGACCTAAAAATGCAGATTCTTATGCAGTATTGTTGTTTGTAGCATCGAACTTTTCTTTCACCACCAGACACATCCACAACTGCGGGTTGTTTCAGCTTTGTCCCAACTGCCTCATTCTTTTTGGAGCTATTAGTAATTGCTCAGTACTCTTTCCCAGTAGCATACTGGACACCTTCAGACCTGCAGGGGGGCTCATTTCCAGTGTCATATCTTTTTGCATTTTCATACTGTCCATGGGGTTCTCTGGTTTGCCATTTTCTGTTCCAGTGAACCGCTTTTTGTCAGAACTCTTCACTATGACCTGTTCATGTTGGTTTGTCCTGCACAGCATGGCTCAAAGCTTCATGCTGTGACCCACGAAGGGAATTTAATGAAATGAACATGTTCACAACTTGATGACTACTATCTTGTCATTTTAAACAACAACTTTGTAAAACTAGATTCTGTACTTTAGATAATTTTAAGTTCATGGGAAGATTGAATAGCAGGTACAGAGATTTCCCCAATCCCACATATGTATACCATCCTTTATTGTCAACCTGCTCCACCAGAATGACAGATTTGTTACAAGCAAATGTATCTTGATTTATATATCATTATCATCCAGAGACCCTGAGTTACATTGACTCACCTGTACTGTTGTACATTCTGTGAGCTTGAACACATTTTTAATGATGCTTCCATCATTATAATATCAAAGAGTAGTTTCACTGAACAAAAAATCCTCTGCTTCTCCAAATCATTTCTCCTCACCCCTCACCTCAGATCTTAACCACTGATCTTTTTTTTATATTTTTTTTAGTTATCTCCTTAGTTTTGTCTTTTCTAGAATGTTGTACAGTTGGAGTCACACAGTGTGTAGGTTTTTCAGTTGGCTTCTCTCAGCAATATGTGAGAGCAATGTGTTACATTTTGGATCATGGAAGACAGGTTTCAATATGTAACAATACATATTTCTAAGTGAAAAGGTGTGTCCTTGAAGTGTCCTCCATGTCTTTTTCATGACTTAATAAGAGTGAAAGACAGCTAGGTAGAGTTATTCAAAATAGAGCCAGAGAGGCCATTCCAGAGCAACTGCCTTATTGTCCTGTATTCTGTTCCTTTGAACAGGTACATTCCAAGTCAGCAAAGAAACCAGAATAACTTGCTGAAAGGACTGATAAGAGTGAACTGTTACCTAGGGACCACTTCACTTGAGCAATTAATGAAGCACAAATACATCTTTATCCCATTTTTTTACCAGTGGACACCTCTTGTGATCAATTATCTCATCATGCACTCATAAACTTTTCTTAAATGCTGTTTAGCTCATCTTCCTCTTTTTTTCCCATGGATACCCTGAATCCTTATCCTGTAATCAGGACACTGTTTAGATTTATACCTGAATCTGTGTATCCCAAATTTCAATTTGTTGGTCCAAATAAACACTTGAACTATACTCTTATTTTTAGGTTAGTGCTGACTTCTTTTTATCACCAAATAATATTCATTATCTGGATGTATAATGATTTCTTTTACCCATTCGTCTACTGGAGGACACCTTGATTATTTTCAAGCTTTGACAATTATGTATAAAACTGCTGCAAGATTTTGGTTTTAGGATTTTGTTTGGACCTCTTTTCAACTCTTTGGGTAAATGCCAAGCAGTGCTATGGCTTGAGTGTATGTTAAGAGTTTGGTTAGTTTTGTTAACAACTGCCTAATAGTCTTCCAAAGTGGCTGTGCCATCTTGCATTCCTGTTAACAGCGAATGAGAGTTCCTGTTGTTCTGCATCCTTTTCAGCATTTAGTGTTTAAGTGTTCTGCCGGATGGCCATTCTGTTAGATATACAGTCATATCTCATTGTTTTAACTTCTATTTTTCTGGTAATATACAATATGGAACATATTTTCACATGTCTACTTGCCATCAGTACATCTTGGATGATGAGGGGTCTGTTAAGGTCTTTGTCCCATTTTTTAACTTGATTCTTCAATTTATTACTGAGTTTTAAGAGTTCTTTGCATATTTTGGCTAACAGTCCTTTATGACATGGACATTTTTCAGATACTTTCTCTCAATTTGTGACTTATCTTTTCACTATCTTGATAGTATCTTTCACAGAACAGAAATTTTAATTTTACCAAAGCCGAGTTTATCAATTTTGTCTTTTGTGGATTCTGACCCTGATGTTGTATCTAAGAGGTTATCATCAAACCCAGTCATCCAGATTTTCTCTTACAGTGTGGTATAATTTTATGCTTTACTTTCAGGTCTTTTGATTCATTTTGAGTTAACTTTATGGACTTGGTAAGATCTGTTTAGAATTATTTATTTATTTACCTGATTTCCTGCTTTTAAATATGCCTTTTCTTCTCCTCCTACGGGAAGCATGAGGGATATTGTTGATATTCACTGTGAGAACAAGGTTGAGCTTCTGAAAGAAAGAAACGTGTGAGGCCCCCTATGACTGGACACCACCCTCTGCAGCTCTGACACAGTTTTACCAACACTGAGACTTCAGGCATTTGTCAGTTACGACTCAGGTTTTCCTACTTTGGCACTGGGTCGCACAGAGGTTTCAGTCTGTGAGTTTCTACTCAATTAAGTTGGGATTCTCCTTATTTGCCTGTTAGACTCTCCAGTTTTGCACTGTGTGGTGGTATATGCAGTCTGGGTGTTTGTGCCCACCCCATACTACCTTACGCAATTCATCTGTGGAGTCTGATGTCCAGGGTAATAATGTTAGAAAGTAGGACTTTGGGAAGAGATTAGGTCATGAGGATTTCCAATAATGGGATCAAGGCCCTTACAGAAGACCCAAGAGATCTCTGGCCCCTTCCTCTTTTTAAAGACACAGAGAGAAGTCAGCAGTTGTTACTGGGTCCTTGGCCAGAATTCAGCCATGCTGGCACCCTGATCCTGGACTTTCAGGCTCAAGATCAGTGAGGAATACGTTTCTGTTATTTGAAAGCCATCCAGCCTGTGGCACTTGTTATAGCAGCAAGAACAGAAGATAAGTAGTCTGCCTTGTGACCTTCTACTGTGGACCTAAGAGCTGGTACTTTTTGAGTTCAGTTATTCACTTGGTGTTGGGACAAAGTGGTGATTTCCAAATTTTCTTTCATGTAGAGCTGGAAACTGGAAATTTGGTTTGATTTTTTTAAATAGTAATTTTTTCCCTTAAATGTATCTTGCTGGAATAACCGTAAACTATAAGTACATTTAATCATATTATTTGCCATCATTTCACATACAATCATCTCTAGAAAATACTCACTACATTTCTGGGTAAAGATATTGCTTTTAATCTTTTTATTTTATTTTTTTAAGGTTGCAAAAAATTCTGTGCCTGATGCCAAGAGAAGTTTTCTACTTATTGCAGCCAATTATTTCAGTTTTAGTTAACACAATGATAAATTAAAATCTCTAATCAGTACAGACTTTTAAAAAATTTAATTCCCATGAAGTGCCATTAAATATAAATTGTTCAGACACTTAGGCATCAGTCATATAAATCACATTAAAGATGCTACTTAGCTCCTCATTTATTTTAAACTGCATTAAATCTTACTAACATTCCCAGTTATGTGTTCTCACTATTATTATGGATATTTGTGAAATACCTTGTCAACTTAGTCATTAGGGGATGAATGGAACATGACTGTCTTGGACCAAATACTTCTTTGGTTGCATATATTGCAAGTGTTGTATAGATACATACACTATAAAGTGGACAACCAACCACCCAAAATTTAATTAAATATTTAGAAAAAGCATTTTATTTAGAATTTAGTATCCAAAGAGGGGCTTCAGTGATATATCAAAATATGTATCATGTGATTATAAGAAAATTTTTATTTTATAGTTTTGAGGATTATCTGTATTATTTATAAGATATATTCACTATGATTTATTACATGATGATACAGATTACATTTAACAAGGCAATGAAATCATGTAATTCACCACTAAGGTGACCTTCACATACACAGGGCTGCTGAACTTCTTTTCAGAAAATGAGCATTTGGAGACCTTGTTTGTACTAATAGAATCATTTATATTTGGATAATAAATTTGATAATGACTCAAATGTTTTTATCCACTAAACCACAATGTACTTTAAAAATGAAATTAAAGTAGGCCTTACTCTATTCCAGCTGCACTAATGGCCACACTGTTCTTTGAATGATTCCTTGATTTTATCACACTGAATAAGCTAAGTGGATTATTTGTGAATATATCACTGAAGCTTATTCAATTTTGTTTCTTTGGATACTGCTTCTCCCCACTTTTCTTTTTATTTTTCTATATATTTGTTTCCACAGGAAGAAATACAATGGCATTCTTTCATTGAAATATAGGCAAACGCTCAGTTATTGTTTCTATATATGCATTTGTACCTGACAGAATGTCTTTTCTACTCCTGTCTTCCTAATCATAGTTCTCCCTTCTTTCATACTGTTTTTTTTAATTAGAGGACAGTTAATTTACAATGTTGTTTTGCTTCCTACTGCATGACAATGTCAATCAGCTGTATGTATATAGATATACCCCCTCCCAGCCCCACCCCCGACTCTGTCTCCCCTCTAGGTCATCACAGAGCACTGAGCTGAGCTCCCTGTGCTCTACAGCAGGTTCCCTCTAGCTATCGATTTCACACGTGCTAAGTGCGTGTATGTCAATGCTGCCCTCTCAGCTGATCCCACCCTTTCCTTCCTCCACTGTGTCCTCAAGTCATTTTCTCTGTGTCTGCATCTCTATTCTTGCCCTGCCAATAAGTTCATCAGTACCACTTTTTTTAGATTCCATATATTTGTAAATACCCGATATTTGACTTTCTCTTTCACTGTTGGACACAATGGTGCAGCCTGTGTACTGAGCTACTCAGGATGCTGAGGCAGAAGGATCACTTCAGCCCAGGAGTTCTGGGCTATAGGTGTGATTAGGTGTTGGCACGAAGTTCACATTCATATGATGACCTCTGGGGAGCGGGGAACCACCCTGTCATCTAAAGTTGGGGGCTGGGGGTGAACTGATCCAGGTTGGAAAACAGACCAGGTCAAAACTCCTTTGCTGATCATATTGGGTTTTCTTCAGCTAAACATTAGGATTTCTCTGCAGGACTCTAATAATTTTTGTCTGCATTATGAACTTTGGCCTTATATTTTTATATTTTCCAGCATATAGTGGGTCTTCAAATAGATATTAATGGAATTGACTGAAAGATTTTATAATGTACCAGTTTCTGAATAGATTATAAGTCTTGAAAAGATGGGAACAGGTTTAATATTGTTTTCATATCCCTCATAACTCTTCTAATTGCCAATTCTATTGCTTGCTTTTCAGTTCTCTGCAGTGATCTTTTTACTTCTCAGTAGTAGTTGAACAATTTTAAACAATACTGTAATCTTGCACTTTTTGTTCCCTGGATTTGACCATATTACTATCTAGGCAATTTTGTTCGTGTTTCTCTGGAAATATCTTAGATTTGGGTAAAAGTTTTGATTTTTCCGTTTCTGCCTAGTCTTGTTTTCTTTCTCTATGTTTTTCCTTGCCAATCTTACTTGCTTTTATTACTTAAATTATTAGCTATGTGACTGCAGCCATGAAATTAAAAGATGCTTGCTCATTGGAATAAAAGTTACGACCAACCTAGACAGCACATTAAAAAGTAGAGACATTACTTTGCCAACAAAGGTCTGTCTAGTCAAAGCTTTGGTTTTTCCAGTAGTCATGTGTGGATGTGAGAGTTGAACTATAAAGAAACCTGAGCCCTGAAGAATTGATGCTTTTGAAGTATGGTGTTGGAGAAGACTCTTGAGAGTCCCTTGGACTGCAAGATCAAACTAGTCCATCCTAAAGGAAATCAGTCCTGAATATTCATTGGAAGGAGTGATGCTGAAGCTGAAACTCCAATACTTTGGCCACTTGATGCAAAGAACTGACTCACTGGAAAAGATCCTGATGCTGGGAAAGATTGAAGGCAGGGGGAGAAGGGGACAGCAGAGGATGAGGTGGTTGGATGGCATCACCAACTCAATGGACAGAAGTTTGAGCAAGCTCTGGGAGTTGGTGATGGACAGTAAAGCCCGGTGTGCTGCAATCCATGGGGTCACAAAGATTTGGACATGACTGAGCAACTGAACTGATAAGAATAATAATAAGTAACTTTTATTGAAATGCTTTCAGTTTCTAGAAAATTAATTTTTAATTAATTTTACCATCTTTTACCATACCCCGAAGCATAAATTCTTATATTGTTTCCATATCACAGAGTAGGAAAATGAGAGATTAAATCACACGTTTATGATGATGCAGTTAATCGTGTTGGAGTCAGGTTACAGATACAGGTTGCAAACCAGATTCAGAGTTTCTAACTAGTACCCTGTATTCGTAGTGGTAGTTTAGTCACTAAGTGGTGTCCGATTCTTTTTGCAACCCCATGGACCAGAGCCTACCAGTCTTCTTTGTTCATAGGATTTCAAAAGCAAGAATTTTGGAATGGTTTGCCATTTTCTTCTCCAGGGTATCTTCTTGATCCACGGATTGAACCTGGGTCTCCTGCAAGTCTCCTGCATTGACAGACATATTCTTTACCACTGAGCCACCAGGGAAGCCCCAGAACTTTGTGTTACTCTCTAATTATTTTATATTTTATCTTTCCAGTTCTCAGATTTCTCCTGACCCATATCCCAACCATCTATCAAGTATATCTCTATGTGATGCTTTACAGAGAAATCAAGTGCTACTCTTGAAAGTGCATTTCATTTCTTGCAGTTTCAGTATGTTTCCTGCTCATTCGCTGATGCTTTGGCTATTTGGCTGTCCCTAAGTTTTCACACCCTCCAAAGGCAATGATCCTTAAATTCTTTCTGTTCAAAAGCATCCTTGACATGACTTCTTACGCCTAATCCAAACCATCATTTTTCCTTTCTTAGCTACACTATTGTAATAGTTTTATCTTTGAACTCAATCTCAGTGATGCTTTTTGAATCATTTTTGTGGAAATATAGATTTGAATTTTTCTTTTATTTAAATCCTTCTTTGTATCCCCCTTATGTATATAATAAATTCCAACCTCTTAATGAAAATACTCATAGCTCTAATCCCTCTTTTAGACTTGTTTCTTGTAAACTTTTCTCCAACTCCACTTCCAAGAACCCTATATTCTAGGCCCCAAAGATTTCTAACACTGTAATGAGTTAGCCATGCTCTCTTGTTCCTTTGGGCCTTTGCTCATGTTATTCTCTGTCTGAAATATTATTTCCTCTCTTTCAACCCTGTGGAATTCATTTATCCTTCAAGGCATAGCTCGAATTATATCTTCTCTCTGAGGTCTTTTTATTACCAACTCCTACTCCTCCACCTTGTCCAGAATCCATTACTCCTTCCTTAGGGCTCCAAGTTTCTTTGTACTCATCCTAACCATAGAAATTATTACAAAATATTTCACTATTTTTTGTGCTTTGAGGCATAGCTGTATTCTCCCTTGACATTTAAAAAAGTTTGCTGTAATCAGTTTTCTGTTTTAATCCTAAATATAAATACAAAAATGTCAATGTAAGATAAGAAACAGAAATGTTTTTTATATACTGTCCATAAAGATGCATGAAATATATATATGTTTTTCTTGTATTTTATTTCCTTATGTTTTATTTATTAAGTTTAGTAAATTTTGAAATATTATTATAATGATAATAGGACATAAAGTATTAGAATTAAAGTCATATAAATGTTTATCTAACTTTGTATGTATCTCTGATTGTATTTGACCATTTGTTAATAATAACTAAAGACATAAGGTTTAACTTTTGGAGTTTTCCAACCATGTTCAAACAAATATTTTTATTATTCCCATAAGGTCTGCAATATATAAAATTGTATACCAATTCTCCTTTGCAACTTGTCTTTGAGTTGTCCATATGTCAGTTTGATTAATAATTGTTAATAAGAGATTTTTGCTTTAGACTTCAAATATATTTGTTGACTATTATTAAGGGCTTTACTAAGTACAATCATGAGAGGAAGTTTGACATAATTTAAGGAATAAGGGCTTTGAAATAAGATAGACCTGGGATATAATTTCAGCTCTACTGTTTATTAGTTGTTTGATTAAAGACATAATTTAACTCCTCTGAATATCAGTCTTGACTTTTGTTACATAGAGTAAGAATGAGCTTTGGAAACCTGCTTTAAGTTTTGAAAATGGTAGACATCAATGTCCTAAGGTAAGGCAGTAGTTACTCCAAAATCAGTAGTTGTTAATATTATTACTCGTATTACCATAGTGATAGTCTGTTCCTAAAGTTTCTAATTTTTTTATTATTATCTATACTATCATCATAAATTCTCCTGTCTCATAATTTAGGGGAGGGTTGTCTTCAGCATTTGATTGAATTATGTCCAATGTGTCAGAATGGAAGTTGCATGATGAATGTATGAGTGGGAACCTCTGCCACACTGTTGATTTATGTGTGTTCTCTAAATTGTGAGAGCAGCTTTACTAGCAAACTTGCAGTTTGAGTCACCGCTCTCTTCTGATTCTCAGTTGACAAGAGCTTGAACCTTGAAATGACAACATCTAACTTATGTTTATTTTTTTTTTAATTTTATTGGAATATAGTTGATTTACAATGGTGTGTTAGTTTTCAGGTACACAGCAAAGTGGTTCAGTTACACATATGCATAATTCATTCTTTTTCAATATAGATTATTACAGAATATTGAATACAGTTACCTGTGTGATAGAGTAGGTCCTTATTAGTCATCTATTTTATACAGATATATATAGAATTTAATGGCTATTGCTTAATTCTAATTCACTACCTTAAAATAGGCATCAGAATATCATTGAAAAACTGTGTAAAATATTTTTTACATATTACTGAATTTCATTTTCATTATGCATTTTTTGGAAAAAAGAACTGTTTTAATTGGCTATTCTTTATAAGTTCTCATGCTTAGGAAGGTAATGTGCTCATGGCTCTTAATATTTGAGTTAATTGCTTAATAATACAAAAGTGGGTGCCGCTATATCCCATAGCACACTAGAGCAAAAGGAAATAATTAAGTCTCCCATTTCATTGTTAAAATTGCCTAATTAAAAAAGTTAAAGATGAGGCTAGGAGGAATCATTTGAGATGGGATTAGCAAAGAATCACTCCTGCAGGAGAATTTGAATACAGTGGTGAGAACAGTCTGGTAGGTTTACTCACATTTGGGTTATCGTTTCACAGTGTGCCCCGTCTATCCCAGCAGCTCTGCTTATCTTTTAGAGGTTTAGATGTTGCATAGCGCTCCAGAGAGTCTTGGTATTCCACTGATTTTTTTTTTTTTTGAGAGGAAGTCATGTCTATTTTTTCAAGATTGACACAGTTTTCTATGATTTCAGTCAACAAGTCCCCTACATATGAATGAGTTCTGTTCTGAGAGCACATTTGTAAGTCCAATTTGTTCATAAGTCCAACAAAGTTAGCCTAGGTACCCAATTAAGCCAATTGGCTATATAGGTTCATAATACTTTTCACATAAATAATACATAAACAAACACAACAAATTAAGAAAAATTTAATCATATAGTACAGTACTTTGAAAAGTCCAGTAGTGCAGTACAATATGCTGACATACAAGGGCTGGCATCGAGTGAACAGGCAAAAGAGTTACTGATTGGAAGAGGGGGAGAGGGTAGGAAATGATAGAGCTGAAGGATCATCAGCAATAGGAGGTAGAGGGAAAGCTGCAATTTCACTCATGCCTGACGTTGATGCGCAGGTTCTGGTTCCTTGCCCGGTTCACATCTATCTACCCTCTTGAAAAAAATGACCCAGTGATGTATGGATAGTACTGTACCAACTAGATCATCACTTTTACACTTGTTTTCAGACATCTTGGGCTTGAAATAAAGACACTGTACTCTATATAGTACTGTGCAGTAAAGTACACAAAAACACAATCATTTGTAGAGGATGCACACATTTGACACTGTTCACTAGACACATGAGCTAACTTAGGTGATTGGACACGCAAATGCACATTCACATCTTTGAAAGTTTGCAAGTGAAAGGATCATATGTAGGGGACTTACTGTACTAGAAAAGGAGGAAAATGCCTCACACAAAAGGATGTTGTATTAATAATATTTCCTCTGCTCCCTGCAAATACCTGCCAATCCCATTCTACCCTGCATACTGCTTTCCCCCACATCAGCAGGTTAACCTTTCAGTTTCTTTCATTTCAATTTTTTTATTTTTTCTGATTGAAGGTGGCTCAGATGGTAAAGGATCCGCCTGCAATGCAAGAAACCTAGGCTGAATCTCTGGGTCAGGAAGATCCCATGGAGAAGGGAATGGATATCCACTCCCATATTTTTACCTGGAGAATTCCATGGACAGAGATGGCTGGCAGGCTACAGTCTATGGTGTCACAAAATGATGGATGTTGACTGAGCGACTAACACTTTTCATAGTTGATTACATACTGTGCTTTTTAATTTCACACAGGGATAATTCACCAAATCAACACATATTAACAGACCAGATAACAGATAGTGGCAATATTATGAGGAAAAATACAGCAAAACAGGACGATAAAATTTCCTGGTCAGTCTTGATGCAATTTAAAATAGTGTTGTTAGAGAAGACTTAATAAGGTGGCAAAGAAAGGCCTGAGAAGGTGAGGAAGAAATACAAATCCCTATGGATTTTGAGGGAAACTTTGCAAAGACCCTAGGGTGATATGTTCAAGGAAAACCATGAACTCAGAGGATCAGGAGTGAAACAGGAGAGAAATTATGCCAGGTAGGTATTTGTGTAAATTAAAATGATGTTAGAAAACATCAGAAGAATTTCAGCAGAGGAAAGTCATACCCTGGTGACTGTGTTGAGCTGAATTGTAGGAGAGGAAAGGACAGATACAGAGAGACTGATTACAGGGGTTTTTGTGATAAGTCAACTGAGAAATGATATTGAATTCCTAGTGCCATTGGAGAGGTGAAAAGAGATAATTACATAACTTGATACACTTGATGATGCAAGAGAAAGAAGGTATAGATCAGAAACTTTAGGATTCAGGGTACAAGTGAACAGTTAGATTACCTAAGAGAAAAGACAATTGATCTCTGGGTAGAGATTCAGTTGAGTTAGTGTGATGCTAAACAATTGTGAAAATTCTCCTCCAACTACTTCCATTTTTCTCAGTGAAAAAGAAAAAAAAAAAGAGAGAGAGAGAGAGACTCTGAATGTGAACAATCAGATGGAGATTAGAGCCTAGAAGTGGAGAGAATTTGTAAAATAGTCTGGGTGAAGAAATGGAGAACCCAGAGTGAAAAAGGTAATTAGGGAATTGGTACAATGACCAGACAGTAATTAGGAACCGCTTGATGTTATTGTCTTTGATTTTAAAATCAGATCTTTTTTGCTTAATCATGTATTTTTCTCTTCTGAGTGAAGAGAAAAGGATTCATTTTTTTTTCCTGAGTGAATGAGGTAAAAATATGAATTGTCTTGGATTTCAGCAGGATTAAAACTTTGCCCTGTAAATGGAACAAGTGGGTACAGCAAAGAGGGCGGGAGAATTGTGGGTCTGTTCAGGGAGAGATTTTAGTGATGGACTACTCATGTAGTCTGCACTGGGTAGGAGAGAACTGAGGACATAGAGATCAGTTAAATGTTAGTGGAAAAATATCTTGGTGTAATTGAAGCATTTTAGTGAATGTTACCAGAGAGCATGCACTTCATAAGACTGAAATGCTTGGAATTGAGATTGTGCAAGGAATGGTCATTTGTCATGGAAGGTCAGGCATAAGATTGAGGGAAGGAAAGGAAGAGATTAAGCCGTGAAGACCACCAAAAGAAAGGAGATTCAGATAGAAATAGGTGGATAATGAAATCAACATGCATAGTATTTTACAATAACAGAGATTAGTGTAGCAGAAAGTCCATTAATTCAGAAACTAAAATCATTGAGAAATGACTGGTTTAGACATCTGCAGTTACTGCAACAAGTCTGAATTTGTAACATCGGACCAAAGAGGATTTAAAGATGGAGTACTTTATCTCTCTCTTACCACCAAACCATTTTATTCTGGCAAAAACACAGTACTTTTTAAATAATATATCTTCTACTCCTTTTTTTTTTTCCCATAGAGAAGACCTTTATGATGCTAATGATTTGCTTTCAGCTCCTCTCCTATTCCCAGAGCTAGGCTGCCCCCCTTGAGGCAGCCCCACAAGCAATGTGAAAAATCTTATTGCCATCCCAGACTTTCTTTAACGCTACTTGTGCTCACTTTCTTGGGATCCACTGGAGAAATATTGCTTCCAGAAAATTGTTAATTTTGCATTCAAGTTTTATAAACAAAAGAGACAGAAATGGGTTATATAATCAAATGCATTTAGGCAAACATCAGTAAAATAAATCTTTACCTCTCAGAGCCTTTAATAAATTGATGGGCTTCATAACTCCCTGTACTATGCTTCATCCCTCAGTCGTGTCTGATTCTTTGGGACCCCGAGAACTGTAGCCTGTCAGATACCTCTGTCCTTGGACATTCTCCAGGCAAGATTACTGGAGTGGGTTGTCATGCCCTCCTCCAGGGATCTTCCAACCGAAGGATTGAACCCAGGTCTCCTGCATGGCAGGCAGATTCTTAACCATCTGAACCAGTGACTCCCTAAGGCATCTCTAATAAACTTTGTTTCTCCCACAGTTTGGTATCATTTGATTGAATAGGTGTTCCTCAGAGCTGATATTTTGGTATATTCTGTACAATAATTGTGTAAGCTTCATATTTTATGTGTCCTAGCTTACGAATGAATGAATGATCATAATAGCCAACACTTAAAATCACTTTTTTGGGGAAGGCAGGACTCTTTCATGTTTTTATATGTATATTAGCCTATTTAATCCTCAGTGCAAACCCCAAGTATATTATTATTGATCTCTGTATTTTGTTATTTATTTACTTTTTAGTTTCTTAATTGTTTTTGATCGGTATTTCTATGACAGTCTTTAATGCAAGTTTTCATTATACAACTATCAGTTTTTATATCCATTATGACAAAGTCTAGGTCTGCACTCTCAATATGGTTCACTAATCTCTATATTTTAGTAGGTGGTAGAACCAGGATTCTGATTGAATGCTTCAGAGTGTGCACTCAGCACATCAAGAATGGAAGAAGATAGAAATTCTACCTTTTGATAAGTGAAGAAACCAAATGGGGATCAGAAAACCAAAAACTTAGTTACACCAACAGTACATGTGTTTCTTAAGATGAAACCATTAAGGGACTAGTATAACAGCACAATTTGTTTGGATAGGTAAAATACAGACAGACCACTTAAAAATCTTTGCTTAATATATTAATGCTTTGGCATGCAGGGCTAAAAGTCCAAAGATCTGATTGAAAAAGATTTCTTTAATAGTTCTAACCCAAGTACATGGAAATAGCCCAGAGATAGTAATAGCAATGACTATTTAGAGAGTAATTTACTGTTTACTATATACTGAGCAGTGTGTAAGATTTTATTTTGAAATGTTAAATTCCATAGAGATTGCAAACAGAAGACAGATATAAACCTACTGCATGTGTATATGTGTGTTTTTACATATATGTGTCTTATTTTGTGTGCTTTTAATACTTTGTTGGATTATTGTATACTCTCTTATTGGTTGGGTTTGAAAAAGAAGCCCTATGTATTTAATCTTTGGGGATCCAAACATTATTTATTTTATTTAATTATAATTGGTCATAGGCAAGCAAAGATACCTTGTTTTACAAAAAGCTCATAGTAAATCTCAGCTTGTAGCTGTTGACACTGAAAGTTCATAGATCCTACCATGAATACTCTAAAGCTAAATGTAAAGTTGCTTGTACCTAAATAAATGAGCCTTTTTTCTTTAACACCTCAGATCTCCTAAGAGAGTAAAATCATTTCTTTCCAAAACTCTGTTTGTGCATGTGGGTGTGTATATGATATCTGGTTTTGACATCATGGCCATGTAAAAATTTGAAATACAGCATTATAGATGAAAGCAGAAGAAAGCAGCCATTTTGATTGAGTGTCCCCTTATCTTTGGACACATCCTGCTCTCCCCAGTTTATCCTGGATCCAGTGATTTGAGGGAGTTTGAAACTGACTTTGCTATGTAAGATACAGACCTTGGCATTTTTGTTGAACTGGTGCAAACAGAACTGAAGAGGTATTTGATACATTTAGCATCTACCTGCTCACCAACTTCCTATTTGGCTAAGTATAAACTTTTCTCATTTCTTTTATTGCTGATAAGTAATTAAATGGCATAGGGAAAAAAGTGCTGAGGGTAAAAGATATTGGAGGAATTTGAATTCTTCCTACCTTTAATTGGAGAAACTCTCTCTAAAGAAAAAAATATGCGTTTTGTGTTTTTTAATAATACTTTATTTGGTTTCAAATTAAACCATAAGTGATGAATGAGTGGAACTTATGTTTAACATTGTTTCCCCTGAATAGCTGTTAATATCAATTACAAAGCTATTTTGCACATCAACAGTTTTCTTATATTTCTGCTGAAGGTTTCCTTTGGGGAGTGCATTTAGTATTGATGAAATCCTATCCTCTGAACTTTTCCCATTGTTTGGATTTCAGTACCTTTATGGCATGGATAAAATAACAGTATAACTACTGAATTGTGAACATGCTAATAACAGATCAGGAAGCAACAATTAGAACTGGACATGGAACAACAGACTGGTTCCAAATAGGAAAAGGAGTACACCAAGGCTATATACTGTTACCCTGCTTATTTAACTTATATGCAGAGTACATCATGAGAAACGCTGGGCTGGAAGAAGCACAAGCTGAAATCAAGATTGCTGGGAGAAATATCAATAACCTCAGATATGCAGAAGACAACACCCTTATGGCAGAAAGTGAAGAGTAACTAAAAAGCCTCTTGATGAAAGTGAAAGAGGAGAGTGAAAAAGTTGACTTAAAGCTCAACATTCAGAAAACTAAGGTCATGGAATGCAGTCCCATCACTTCATGTGAAATAGATGGGGAAACAGTGGAAACAGTGTCAGACTTTATTTTTCAGGGCTCCAAAATCACTGCAGATGGTGATTGCAGCCATGAAATTAAAAGACACTTGCTCCTTGGAAGGAGAGTTATGACCAACCTAGACAACATATTGAAAAGCAGAGACATTACTTTGTCAACAAAGATCTGTCTAGTCAAGGCTATGATTTTTCCAGTGGTCATGTATGGATGTGAGAGTTGAACTACAAAGAAAGCTGAGTGCTAAAGAATTGATGCTTTTGAACTGTGGTGTTGGAGAAGACTCTTGAGAGTCCCTTGGACTGCAAGGAGATCCAATCAGTCCATCCTAAAGGAAATGACTCCTGAATATTCATTGGAAGGAGTGATACTGAAGCTGAAACTCCAATACTTTGGCCACCTGTTGCAAAGAGCTGACTCATTTGAAAAGACCCTGATGCTGGGAACGATTGAGGGCAGGAGGAGAAGGGGATGACGGAGTATGAGATGGCTGGATGGCATCCACAACTCAATGGACATGGGTTTGGGTGGACTCTGGGAGTTGGTGATGGACAAGGAAGCCTGGCATGCTAAAGTTCATGGGGTTGCAAAGAGTCCAACAAGACTTAGCAACTGAACTGAACTGAATAACTGTTTATAATTATTTGGCAACTAATTTTAAAAGTATCTTGACTAATGTATTAAAGATCTCAAAGTCATTACACATCATATTTTTCACTTCCTATCATTTCATTTATTTGTAAAATTAAAAGTATACTGCATTATTTATTTAGCAGGTGTTTTCACTGAGGATGAGGAGACTAACACCATTCCACTGTAGGAAATTTTTAACAGAATTATCACATAAGAGTTAAATATAAGTACTGAATAAATTTGCACTTGTTTTATAGTGGATTCTACAGAGAATATTTGCTGAAATTTTCAGTGTTTATTGGTGGAAGGTCAGTAGGATTTGTTTAACTCTTTTCAGAAGATTTATAAACCTCGTATGTTTGTAGATTTTATTTCCTTCCATTCCGTATCTGACCTACTATTGGCTTGTTTGAAAGTGTCCTTTACTTTATTCAGTTACAGAAATTTAGGATGCTTTTATCCAATTTGCATAGTTCTTGTATAAGCAATTCTCTTCCCATTTATTTGATATTTAAAAAAATCCTTTTGCTTGATATGCATTTAATGTTACTATTCATTTAATTTTTTCTTCCAGAGGTTTTGTGCATTATCACACAACACTTTCATTATTTTAAAATATTATTGAAATTTAAAATTTTCCAAGGGGTCTACATCTGATTAAGAAATGCTCTGTTTTGGAGAGGTTAATATAACATAGATTTACCTTATATATGCACAGATATTGGAAAATATTTGTAAATATATACATATAAGTGTTACATAATCTAAATTTTCAGGATAGAATTAGTGTGTGCGTGCATGCTAAGTCACTTCAGTCGTATCTGACTCTGCAGTCCTATAGACTATAGCATGCCAGGCTCCTCTGTCCATGGAATTCTCCAGGAAAGAATAATGGAGTGTGTTGCTGTGCCCTCCTGCAGGGAATCTTCCAGACCAAGGGATGGAATCTGTGACTCTTAGGTCCTCTGCATTGACAGGCAGGTTCTTTACCACTAGTGATCCGGGAAGCCCTAGAATTAGTATAAAAGAATAAAGCTTCCTTATTTGTCTTTCTAAATGAGCAATGAAATTCCACAAGAAGGAGTGTTGATTATCCAATGATACTGCAGAAATACAGAGTGGATTATAGGAAAAAATAAACCACCCAAAGCAATGAGTAACAGCAAGACCTATTTGACATCAAATAGTTTGAGGATCTTACCTTGTGTTCTCAGTTCCCTGGAAAGGTGTTGATAGAAGTATATTTCAATATAATTTCCCCTATAATATTTTTTACTTTTTTTGAGTACTTAAGAAACCATTGTTATGAAAAACATTTCACTGAACTTTAAAAGAATTCCATGTAACACAAAAGGTGAAAAATGGATTGGATATAATTTTAAAAAGGGTAATATTTTATCATTGTTGACAATGTACCACATACTATTTTAAAAATTTTACTTACGTCCATTGATGAAATCAGACAATCCCAGGAGTAGTTTCCAGTATTAGACTTCATCTTACAGATGAGGAAACTGGATTATAGAGAAGCTGAGCAACTTACCGAGAGTCACACAGTCATAACTGGGATTCTGGAAATGGAGATTGTATCTTAAGACTTTACTGCATCTAGATATAATAGCAGCTTTTAAGATCAATTAAAAAAATGTTACTGAATGCAAGTTCGTGTATCAAATAGTGAGGCCAAACAAACGAAAACTTTGGAGGAAATAAATATTTATTGCAGGGCCATGCAAGGAGATTGGGTGGCTCTTCCCCCTCACCCAAACCCTGAACTTTATGAAGGGTTGTAGTAAAGCACTTTTAAAGGTGAGGTTAGGGAGAGAATGGTTGTTTGTTGAAAACTTCTTCCTATTGGAATCCTTTGTTCTTGCAGCTGGTAGACTTGAGAATGGGCTTCCTGTATTTTTCAGGCTATATGCAACATCCTTAACTTATAGCAAAAGCAATGGAATACAAAAGTTAAAGTGAGAGAAACAGATTTAATATGAAATCACATTTGTTCTTCCCTATTACAAAAATGACTTCCTAAGTAGCTCAGTGGTAAAAAACCTGCCTGCCAATGCAGGACACTCAGGAGACATGGGTTCAATCACTGGGTCAGGAAGATCCCCTGGAGTAGGAAGTGGCAATCCACTCCAGTATTCTTGCCCAGACAATCCCATGGACAGAGGAGCCTGGTGGGATACAGTCTATAGGGTCTCAAAATGTCAGCCACAACGGAATGGCTGAACACAAGCACAAGCATTACAAAAATATAATGATTTTAAAAGATGTCCGAATATATATTATAGATATCTTTATTTATATTTTAATATAATTTAAAAAAATAGGTATTAACATATTTTGTTTACTTATATTTGTACAGCAATACATTTTGACTTGTATTTTTTTAACTTACATAAATTTCCACTCTTAGTTCAAAATATGGATCAGTTACAACAGATTATCAATGAATCATGGTGCGAGAAGAAGCACACAAGCAAATACCAATTATATATAAATGCATAATTTGTTACCGTTTTGTCAAAGATCCTTACTTGATTACATTCCAGTAATACTCATGAATTGATTTGCAGTACTTTTATTTAATCCCTAATGAATCTGACATGATAGTCTGCAAATTGTTGCAGGTTTATATGACTCCTTTAGTTAATGAGATAGCGTGGGCTTATTAAATGAATGCATCAATAAAACAACTTCTATTCCTCTATATTTGGCAGAGATTCACCCACCTTAACTGCTGAATTTAGAGTAAATTTTAAATCATATAACTTCTAACCATTAGAGAAAACTAGTGCTTGCTGACATGATATATGTTTTATGTATACCACAGGTGGATACATTCATCTTTCGAAAAATCTATTTTGCTAAAGGAATGGTAAACACTTGTATTTCTGCTTCTATTAGATTTTAAAGGAATATAGCAATGGAACACAATTGTTTCTTTTTTTTTTTTCTTATTTAATTCAACGTGGCTGTCATGGCTATCAACCAGCTATGCTACTATTACAGTTTTACTACATAGACCAATTCTTGATTTATTAGCTTTCAGACTCAAGCTTTGCTGTGTTGTTACATTCTTTGGCTTACACAGCACCTGTGGAGACCTCTGGTGATACAGTTTTATTTATTATTCATGCAACTTTCTGGGACAAATAGGAGATAGACTGGTTCAGAGGTCATCACCATAATTTAAGGTCAAGCTATTTGACTTCTGAAGTCTCTTCAATAATATCCTTCTGATTTCCATGTAAATGGGACAGTCTAATCAACTAAAAAGCAACATAAAATGTCTCGAACTTTGGAAAGTGAACAACCTAAATGAAAAGGAATTTGTGTAAGACATGACTTTCTTGTTCATGTTAACTCCTCATTTTACATGTTGTTATATCTTTTGTAGAACAAATGGGCATACAGTAGCTACTGTGTCATTAATCTCCAGCAAGAATGCTCTGAAAATGGGGATTTTTCCAGGTTGAATTTGACCATTTGTTTTCATTAGAGGACTGTTTGTAAAAAACAGAATTTCCCTCTTAGCTGACAATGCAGAAACATCAAAGACCTAAATAAACAAAGCTCAGGGAAGAATTTTGGACTCATTCATCATTCTCAAACATGAAGTTACCCTTCTTATTTAAAATCCCCTTCTAGTTCCCGTCTAATTAAAAATATACATGTATTTTTAATATCATACATCAATCATTATTTGCACACCTACAATCAGAGTGACACTTGATTTGAGTAGATAGCTGCTTTAGAAACAATGAACCAAATTATTTCATTTTTTAAAGATGAGAAAATTGTCTTATTCATGAAACAATGAATTATACCACACTTATGAAAAAAATCAAATAACGTACCTCAAAACCCCTTTAAGTAACTGGCAAATTTACAAATCTGATTTCTAAATATATGCATACCTGTCAGCTTTGACAATTAGAGAACTTCTTTGTACAAATATTTACTTTCCTTTTTTATTTCACCTAGCATTCACAGAACAGTTATCCCTCTGAAGGCTTCATCTCTATACATTGTAACCATCAGCATGGTTGCTATAGCAAAATATGGAAGGTTCTTTCATGTCCCACCCTTACCCTCACCTCCTACCCCTGTCCTACCATGAATTTGCTAGGTTCTATCTATACACGAATAGCTAGTTTTCCCCCTATCCCTGGTGTCATGGTGTCACTTGGGTACAAGCCACCATCCTCTTGTTTGGACCACTGCACAGCCCATTCTGTACCAAGCAGCCAAAATGTAAGTCATATTACAGGCAGACCTCAGAGATATTGACTGTTCAGTTCCAGACCACCTCAATAAAGCCAGTCATATGAAGTTTTTGGTTTTTCAGTGCAAATGAAAGTTACATTTACACTAGACTGTGGTCTAGAAAGTGTAGCTAATTAAAATGTCAGGGTAATCCCCCTTTAGTGCCAGTGAGAGCGTTACACAACTCCTTAGAAGTGGGAATCCTCACCCCTACATACTACCTAACTACCATAAAATCCCCAAGCCAGTCTCCTTTCCATTTTTCTGCCTTTCTGTTTTTGGACCTGTTTGAGAGCCATTGTATGCTATCAGAAAACCTTATTATGTGAGTAATAAAACTTCTCATACATTCTAACTGATAGCCAGGGGCATCAGTCTCAACATAGAAGCCAAATTTTGAGAATGGGGAAGTGTTCTTCCTGGTTTTGCAGATTGGTACTACAATTTGTTATTTGGGGGTGATCATTCTCTTAGAAGATAAGTTCTAAAAAGTCAACAGTGATGTGCACAGAGAAATGAGAGTCTTCATTCTGTATCTTTAGGAGGAATCTAATAACCAGATGATAGTTAAAATTCAATTAACTATTTTGTTTAAGTGTAATGTGTATTCTCTATTAGTCAAAAGGCAAGTCTTCGTATGGTATACTGTGCTGTGCTTGGCCGTTCAATTGTGTCTGACTCTTTGCAACCTTACAGTTGCAAAGAAGACCGCCAGGCTTCTCTGTCCATAGGGATTCTCCAGGCAAGAATACTGGAATGGATTGCCATGCCCTCCTCCAGGGGATCTTCTCAACCCAGAGATCAGACACAGGTCTCCCACATTGCAGGCAGATTCTTTACCATGTGCGCCACCAGGGAAGCCCAAGAAGAGTGGAGTGGGTAGTTATACCTTCTCAAGGGGATCTTCCCAACCCAGGAATTGAACCAGGGTCTCCTACACTGCAAATGGATTCTTTGCCAGCTGAGCTACCAGCGAAGCCCAAGTCTTTGTATAGCACTACACAAATATGTTTATAATTATGTACTGATACCAATCCATGAAACATTTCTTTTTCAGATAATTGTTCTTTCATAGATGAGGAAGATCAAAGTTATTATTGATAATAATTAATATTTTAGTTATATTTTTATTTATATTATGATTATATACTTATATTTAAATATAATTATTATTTTGACTTTTAAGCATCTTAATATGACTTTTTATGACTTTCCTATCACTCTCCTACAAGCTTTTTAACTTTTCCTCCCCTGAATAACAATGGACAAAAACAGGTATGTCCATTTTACAGATAAGAAAAAAACAGGTATGATTTTTCTGAATTATAGTTAGTTCAGTTCAGTTGCTCAGTCAGGTCCAACTCTTTGTGAAACCATGAATCGCAGCATGCCAGGCCTCCCTGTCCATCACCAACTCCTGGAGTTTACCCAAACTCATGTCCATCGAGTTGGTGATACCATCAAACCATTTCATCCTCTGTTGTCCCCTTCTCCTCCTGCCCCCAATCCATCCCAGCATCAGGGTCTTTTCAAATGAGTCAGTTCTTCACATGAGGTGGCCCAAGTATTGGAGTTTCAGCTTCAACATCAGTTCTCCCAATGAATACCCAGGACTGATCTCCTTTAGGGTGGACTGGTTGAATCTCATTGCAGTCCAAGGAACTCTCAAGAGTTTTCTCCAACACCACAGTTCAAAAGCATCAATTCTTCTGCACTCAGCTTTCTTCACAGTCCAACTCATTTAGTGAATATATAGTCCACATTTGATCTAAGGCTATAGACTCTGTTGTTCAATTATGAACAGGAAAATCTTAATTTTTTCATCCCTAGGTTGAGAATTATCATGCTGATACAATATGATAGGAGGGTGTCAAGTTGTTTTATTGAGTTACATTTAATCTGACCCACTTGGAAAACTTGTATAAAAAGATAATTTTCCTACTCTGATATAAGGAGCAACTACAAGCTTAATTTGAAGCATATCTTTGAAAGAGATGAGGATTCGTTAGCTTCTCAGATTCCTAACATGACAGTCTTCATGTCAAGTTCTAACATTTGAATCTAGGAATGGTATCATGGTATAAGCCAGCATACACAGGCTTAAAAGGTTGGAAGCCTTAGATATAAGGATAAGGTGAGTTTGGTGGTGGAATATGAAAGAAAGGACATACTTGCTTATGTATTTTGCAGTGGTACACAGTAAGGAGTAAAGGTAGAACATGTTGCTGAATACCTTTAGAATTCTCCTGAAATGTCACTGCCTGGAAAGCATCTCCAGATTGGTCACCTCTTGCACGCAACACATCATAAGCCACTCTCTAAGAGAAGGCAAGTTGTGTCCTTCACAGGGTGTCAGACAATCTGGGTTCAGATTCTGTCTCTACCACATAGTAGATGGGAAAACATGGGGAAGTTATGTTACTTAACTTCTTTGTACCTCAATTTCCCCTTTTGCAAGTTAGAAAACAATACTGCATATTTCCTGGGTTGATGAAAAGTTTTTGTTCACACATGTAAAACACTTAGAACAGCACCTGCAACATAGCAATCTCTTGATAATATATTAGTGTAGCATAACAGTAGTTTCGATATATCATTGGATGTATATGTTTACCTTTACTTCTCTTCTACGAGAGTATAAGCATCTGACAAGGTGCTTTATAGGTAATTGCACCTGCAGGTTCTACCAGGCCGCTTGTGTGTTGTGAATGGTGTCTCTGTTGTTGGTAATATTCAACACAGATATTTATCGATCCCTTTGGCCCTATCATAAACATTTAAAAATAATCAGGAATACAGACTTACCTAAGAGAATACCCTAAGATTTATTAACCTAACAAACCCCAAGGTAACCTGTTAGTCACGATACAAACAAGTGAGATTCAGCCTGTGGGAAAACAGAAATTGCCTGTCTCTCTTGTCTCTATGGAAATTTTTCTTATAAATCCAAATGTGTTTTGTAATGATTCCAGCTGCCTTGCTCCTCAGCTGCTTCTAGTTCCCTAAGACACTTGTTTTTCTAACCAGATTCATCTCCTAGATTAACATTTGTTTGGATCAACTGGAGACCATTAGAGGAACTTTACAATGTTGCATTGGTTTCTGCTGAACAGCAAAGCAAGTCAGCCATAATTATACATATAATCACCTTCCCTCCCCTGCCCCCATCCCTCCTTCTAGGTCATCACAGAGTGCCTGGGCTGGGCTCCCTGTGTTATATAGCAGCTTCTCTCCAGCTATCTGTTTTGCACCTGGCTCAGTATTAAAAAGAATAAATTTGAGTCAGTTCTAGTGAGGTGGAGAATGCTCTTACCTGTTCACACCAGGTTTGATGCTAAGTTAGAACCAGGTTGCATCAGCTAGTGTCCACACCGCCAATGAGTTTATAGATAATACAGTTTACATTACAACTGTTATGTTCATTTGCTTAACAAATGACAACCAGGTGATTTATACATCCTGTTTAATGTTGAAAGGCTTATGAATACAGTATCCTCAAAAAACCAATTAATTTTACTGTCTTTTTCCCCCCCCTAGGGAACAATTTGGTATTAAAAACTCAACTTTGCTATATGGAAATTGTCAAGAGAATGGACAACAGCCAGACAACCAAGCTACTTATGGTGAACCTAAGAGAGATGATCTTGTGCAGTACACCTAGATGAAGTTCTTTAAGGGAAAAGGAAAGATGTATACCTGTTGCTCTGCTTTAGGAAAACTATACTGATGCCAAAATAAAATAAACTTGGAAATAGTTTTTCTGTGACTAACAGAGCTTGCAATTGAGCTACTACTGTATATGAGTTGACTCAGTTTACAGGTGGTCTATAATTTGTTTGCAAGGAGTTGAAAAGACAGATTGCAGAGCAGCATAATGTTCTCCTAGAGGACATGTAAGAGAGTGATGTAGTCAGTCCTTGTGGACAAACGTTGCGTAAAGGAATATGCATCGTGGTCTGCTTTGCAAGGTGGATCACAGCATCAAAGGCCTAATCTCTGCACAGGAGCAAGCCCTGCACCTGATCACCACGCTATTCATCCCTGCAGCCCTGTAGAGAAACCAGATCACATCCATTTTCTAAAATTGGTACTATTGCACTAACAAGGAAACTGGAAACACTGCATGAAACCAGACTTGCTTAAATACTACTAAACTATTTATATTTCACCAATTGAAATGAAAACAGGGGAAAAGAAAAGATGAATGGTTTAAGAATGTGTTGAACTCCTGTGGCGATCTACACAGGTTTCTAGAAAATGGCGCAGTGCAAGGCATCCGCAGTGACGAAATGCCTAGATGGCAGTGTGAGCAGGCACGCAACTCAGTTTTCCGTAACCAAGCCTTCCGGTTAGGGCTGCTGTTGCAGAGCAGAAGGCTGGCAAGCCTATTAGACGTCACTTTCCTTTCTCATAGACACCCCGTTTTTTATCATCCCTTCAGTCCTTTAAATGCTCTAAGCAAACATTTCTTTTTCCATTTAACAATGGAGACTGAACTCATCAATACCCAATTTAAGCAAGACACTCATAAAGGCTGCAGTGAAATTATTGCTCTGCTGTTTTTCTAAATATCCAGCTAGTTTGGCATCTAAAACTACGCTTTTCCCCTGATCGCTGAATAACTCTTCGGATATACAGTGTTTCCAATTAAATAAATAAAAAACTAGAAAGACGCATTTTACATTTGGTTTAATGTATTTGTTAAACTGTCACTCACTCTTATTCATGTATAGCACACAGATGCTTTGGGTCCTTTTTTTCAATAATAATTGTTAAAGCATGAGCAATTATATTCCTTGTTAAATACTAAATATGGTTCCATTTTATACAAAGTAAACACTGTGTTATTTACTGAAACTGATTATAAGCCCAAAAGATGAGTTTTTCCATTTGAAAATATGTGTCAGATATACAAGATAAAACCTAAATAATCCAATAAATTCAATTAATATATATATAATATTGGATCTTTGACATGATAAATGTCATCATGAATATAATTCTTACATAACAGTATGCTATAGCAAACATTGCATATATTAATTTCTCTGAGTTATAAAGTCATAATCTCAGTTATGTTATTACAATGGAATAAATTTGAAATAGAGAAACAGCTCAAGGAGGCTGACTGCTACTAACCCACTTGCAAGAGGTTTAGATATAGTTATTAGAGTTTCCATGAAATCTGTTTTTATATCATGCTCATACATTCAGCCACATCTAATTTTCACTGATTTTTAAAAACTTTGTTAGGCTTGGTTAGTACTTGATCAGTTCAACTAATTAACATTTTAAGCAACTAGCAATAATGATATAAATGTAACACATTAAAAATTACAGCATTACATTGTGTTTTGCTGTTTCTAGCTCTGTCCTAAGAAATTTAACTCAGAGGTCATGTCACACAATTCACAATAAACCTAAGGTGGGTATTATTATCCTCATTTTAAAGGTGAAAAAGAAGGAGAGACTTGGAGTGTCTTGCCCAAAGACTGCTATTATGGTAAGAACTAAAGGGGAACTCCAAACCTTGCATATAGTCCAGAATTTCAAGTTTGTTTTCTGGTTGTTCCTTCCTCTTCTTCTTCTTTTTTTTTTTTTTTCTGGTTAATGATCTTTTCATTTTTTAATTAAAAATTTCATGTATAGAATTTCAACAGTTGCTTTCCATTTACAGTTATTACAAAATATTGGCTATATTCCCTGTGATGTACAATACATACTTGAGCCTATATTACACCCAATAATCTATTCCTCTCACTTCCCCACTGCTATATTGCCCCTCTTTCTTCTCCCCATTGGTAACCAATAGTTGTCTACATTTGTGAGTCTGTGTCTTTTTTGTTATATTCATCAGTTTCTTGTATTTTTTTTTTTAGTTTCCACATACAAATGACAGTATTTGTCTTTATCTGATTCATTTCACTTAGCATAATGACCTCCAAGTCCATCCAGTTTGTTTTTAAATTTCAAACCATAGGACCTCATGCCAGGCTTTCCTGACAAAGGTAAGGAATAAAGTTGAAGTGTTAGGATTACTCTGAGAGTAGTTATCTGTAGGAGTAGGAAAATAATGACAGGCCATGAGGTGGACAAAGAAGAGCATGGTCATTGTACTATGTACTTGCGGGTTATTTCTCAATGGTTACAGACAGCAGGGGAAGGGTAAGATGTGAACACAGCCAAGGTTTAATACCTTGGAGTATACCTTTAATACTGAGGAGTTGGAATGAGACTGAGTTTTCATAATGAAAGACCATTACTTGTATGCTGGGAGCCTAAGGTTCATGCTGCTTCAGATAAATTGTCCATTTGAGAGAAACTACCCACTCAAGACCCAGAGATCAGCCCATATATTTAAGAAACACTCTTGAAATGCTGATAGCCTGGAGACAGTGAGAAGTTTAAATCGAGAAATTTAGACATAGTGACTATTTAAATACACGAAGAAGCTCAGATTTACCACCCAGAAAAATGAAAAGATCATCCTATATATATAGTATCCAATCAGAGGGGGTACTTATTGTTTATTAGTTACCATGGCATGGAGATTTTCCTGTACATGCAAAATTACTGTGTATGTGTGTATGAGTGTGTGAATGGGAGTGTGTGTGTATGTCACAGGGGTGGGGCACTGGCTTGTGAGTCTTTCAGACTGCAGTTTTATATGTTCTATCACCTAACCTTTACTAAACCTTAGATATGTTTTCCCAAGTCTCCTCAAGAGAAAATTTTTCCTTCATATTCACTACATGGATTAATGAATAGACCTGCTAATTCATGCATATAAACACTGACAGATGACATACAGGTAATGTCTTTATATAAGAATTGTATGCATGTTTACTAGTTATTTGCTATATTGATAGAAACTTACCCAGGTATTTTTATAAGGTATAGATTTTAAGCATATCATTTGTTTTGAACTTTATATGAAGCATAAATGTCATAAAAAGTTTCACTCTCCTCCTCCAAGTTTGACAAAATAACAGACTTAGAATCTCTTTATGGACATTAAATCTTGTTGTTCAGTTGCGACCAACTCTACAACCCCATGGACTGCAACACACAAGGTGTCCCTGTCCTTCATTATCTCCCAGAGTTTCTTCAGATTCATGTCCAACAAGTTGTTGATGGTATCCAACTATCTCATCCTCTGTCGTCCCCTTCTCCTCCTGCCTTCTATTTTTCCCATCATCAAAATCTTTTCCCGAATGTTGGCTCTTCACATCATGTGGACAAAGTATTGGAGCTTCAGCTTCAACATTACCCCTTCCAATGAATATTCAGAGCTGATTTCCTTTAGGACTGATTGGTTATCAAACCAGATAATTGACTGGTTATCTCCTTGCAGTCCAAGGGACTCTCAAGAGTCTTCTCCAACACCACAGTTCAAAAGCATCAAATCTTCAGCACTCAGCTTTCTTTCTGGTCCAATTCTCACTTCCACACATAAGTACTGGAAAAACCATACAAACTTATACAAACTATACAAACTATACTTATACAAACTATACAAACCTTTGTCAGCAAAGTAATGTTTCTGCTTTTGAATATATGGTCTGGGTTTGTCATAGTTTTTCTTCCAAGGCAAGTGTATTAATTTCATGGTTGCAGTCAATATCTGCAGTGATTTTGGAGTCCCAGAAAATAAACGCTGTAACTGTTTCCATTGTTTCCCCATCTGTTTGCCATGTAGTGACTGGATGCCATGATCTTAGTTTTCTGATTATTGAGTTTTAAGCCAGCTTTTTCACTTTCCTCTTTCACCTTCATCACGAGGCCCTTTAGTCCCTCTTTCTGCCATAAGAGTGGGGTCATCTGTGTATCTGAGATTATTGATATTTCTCTCTGCAATCTTGATTCCAGGCTGTGAATTTCCCATGATGTACTCTGCATACAAGTTAAATAAGCAAGATGGTAATATACAGCCTTGATATACTCCTTTCCCAATTTTGAATCAGTCCATCATTCCATGTTCAGTTCTAGCTGTTGCCTCTTGACCTGAACACAGTTTTCTGAAGAGGCAGGTCATTCTTCTCCAACACCACAGTTCAAAAGCATCAGAAGGTGCTCAGCCTTCTTTATGGTCCAAATCTCACATCCATACATGACAACTGGATAAACCATAGGTTTGACTATATGGACCATTGTAGGCAGAGTAATGCCTCTGTTTTATAATATGCTGTCTAGGTTTATCATAGCTTTTCTTCCAAGGAGCAAGGGTCTCTCAATTTCATGGGTGCAGTCACTATCTGCAGTGATTTTGGAGCCCACAAAAAGAAAATCTGTCACTGTTTCCATTGTTTCCCATAAATTTGCTATGAAGTGATGGGACAAGATGCCATGATCTTAGTGTTTTGAATGTTGAGTTTTAAGCCAGATTTTTCATTTCCCTCTTTCACCTTCATCAAGAGGCTGTTTAGTTCCTCTTTGCTTTCTGCCACAATATATTAATAAAGCAAAAGAATTCATGTGAAAATAAAAGCCATATTTCAGATACTTTATGATTTGAAAACAAAAAATGTGCAAAATATTTGCTTTTAAACATTTTTATGAGTAGGATAAACAGTGAGCTACCTTGCTTTATTTAGATATAATTTTAAGTCAGGATAAAAAGCTCAATTTTAAAACCTCAGAATTTTCTAATTTCTATAATTAAAATGACATTAGACATAGTTTGAATTGAATTTTTTTCTTGAAAAATCTTATTTTACAAAATAAATGTTATATAAACTTTTCTTTGCAATTTCAAAATAATGTTACTATTTACCTCTACTGAATATGAAAATAAAATTCAATCTCTTAGAAAAGTTAATACAATAAATATAATTCTGTCTTGCTGAATGGATTACAGAAGAGGCTGCAAAGCACAGTTTACTGGAGTAATAATTTCTTTTCCCAAATGTTAGCTTGGTCCACCAGGGCAATACCTCAGAGCTTCTGCAAACACTCACTTGTGCTAATAACTTACATAAGGTCATTGGAGCTGAATCTTTGTTCCTATGAAGAAATTGTTATTTTTTCAAACATAATGTTATAACACTCATCTTACATTAACTCCAAAAACAAATAATAACCACAAAAAACCCATAGCAGGAGCTCCCAAAGAAAGGCAATGCCAAAGAATGTGCAAACTGCCACACAGTTGCACTCATCTAGCAAAGCAATGCTCAAAATTCTACTGTTGAAGCCAGTCTTCAACAGTATGTGAACTGTGAACTTCTAGATGTTCAACTGGATTTAGAAAAGGCAGAAGAACCAGAGATCAAATTGCCAACATCTGCTGGATCATTGGAAAAGCAAGAGAATTCCAGAAAAACATCTGCTTCTGCTTTATTGACTATGCCAAACCCTTTGACTGTGGATCACAACAAACTGGAAAATATTTCAAGGCATGGGAATACCAGATCGCCTGATCTGCCTCCTGATAAATCTGTATGGAGGTCAAGAAGCAACAGTTAGAACTATATATGGAACAACAGACTGGTTCCAAACTGGGAAATGAGTATGTCAAGGCTATATATTGTCAGCCTGCTTATTTAACTTATATGCATCATGTGGAATGCTGGACTGGATGAAGCATAGGCTGGAATCAAGATTGCTGGAAGAAATATCAAAATATAGATGACACCACCCTTCTGGCAGAAAGCAAAGAAGAACTAAAGAGCCTCTTGATGAAAGTGAAAGAGGAGAGTGAACAAGCTAGCTTAAAACTCAATATTCAGAAAACTAAGATCATGGTGTCTGGTCCCATCACTTCATGGAAATAGATGGGGAAACAATGGAAACTGTGACAGACTTTATTTTCTTGGGCTCCGTAATCACTGCAGATGGTGACTACAGCCATGAAAGTAAAAGAAGTGTGCTCCTTGGAAGAAAAGACAGTGCATTAGAAAGCAGAGACATTAGTTTGCCAACAAAGATCCATCTAATCAAAGCTATGTTTTTTCCAGTAGTCATGTATGGATTTGAGAGTTGGACAATAAAGAAAGCTAAGCATCGAAGAATTGATGCTTTTGAACGGTGGTGTTGGAGAAGACTCTTGAGAGCCCCTTGAACTGCAAGGAGATCCAACCAGTCCATCCTAAAGGAGATCAGTCATGGGTGTTCATTGGGAGGACTGATGTTGAAGCTGAAACTCCCAATACATTGGCCATCTGATGTGAAGAACAGACTCATTGGAAAAGACTCTGATGCTGGGAAAGATTGAAGGCAGGAGGAGAAGTGGGTGACAGAGGAAGAGATGTTTGGATGGCATCACTGACTCAATGGACATGGGTTTGAGTAGACTCCAGGAGTTGATGATGGACAGGGAAGCCTGGAGTGCTGTGGCCCATGGGTCACAAAGAGTCAGACACAACTGAACAACTGAACTGAACTGAACTGAACTGAATAAAGCCTAATCTCCCTAAGCCACACTGACTCAGCCATCTATTTGATTAATCACTCAATGAACGTTCACTGAGTTTCTAGTATTTGTGTAATATTGTTCTTGGAATTTTCTGGGGATAGGGCGTGGATGTTGAGAGAAGACTCAGCATTCCTCAACTTTATGGTCTATTTTGGAAAGAAAAAAAAAGCCCATAACAATTTAATCCATGCCAAAAAAAGAATGAATTACAAAATGACAAATATATTAGACAAAATTTATCAAGAGCTGCTAAGTGTCAGATACCATTCCAAGTCCTCAGGATGTATCAGTGAGTCCAGCATGCAAACCCTTGCTCTGCAGAACTTCTAGGGAGGCAGGCCATGCACAGAGGATGAGCTTGTGTGAAAGGCATATGTTATAACAGCATGTTAAAAGGAGGTAAATATTTTATGAAAATAGTATGAATAAAGAAGTGGATGGAATACATTAAAGTATTGGGCATGCTGGAAGGATAGCATTTGAAATATAATGATCTGTATGATTGTGTCTTGATCACAGATGGGGAAGGAAATGGTGGGATGAATTGATAAGTGATCTGAAGAAACTGAGAGTAGTTGTCAGATAGTTTGATAGAGTACATATTTTGTGTCATGCATTGTTACAGTTTGTTATGTACTATCTCATTTGAGCATTGACATCACATTATATAGAAGGTGTCATAATGCCTATTTTGGAGATCAGGGCACAGAGAAACTGAAAATTGTACAGATGATTACTGTCAGTGCCAGAAGAAATACCATGGCTAGTAGACTCTAAACCAAACTTCCTAATCAACTTACTGTATTGCTTTCAAACCTATACTATGACTCATGAGGGAGTCAGCAAACTACCCCCATGGTACAAACACAGCTACTGTTCTAGTAAATAAAGTTTCATAAGAACACAACCACATTCACTCAATCACATGTTTTTCTGCTGCTTTGAAGTTACGGTAGTCGTGACGGAGACCAGATGATCCCCAGCCTTAAATATTTCCTATCTAGCCCTTTGAAGTAAGGAACCAAGCCATGACATATGAATAAAAACTCAGGCAGAGAGAACAGTAAATGGGAAAGTCCTGAACTGGGGCTGTAATTGACATACCCAAGGGAAAACAATAGCCCAGCGGGGCTAGAGCCAAATGAATGAGGAAGTATTATTGAGATACAGTAGCCAGAGCATAAAGGGGTTATCATAGTCCTTCAAAGAACTGTGAACTTGATTCTGAGTAATATCAGAAGCCACTGAAAGATTTTCAGCATAGAGTTGATGCAGTGGACAGTGCACTTCAGGACTGAAGTTCTTCCTCCTGCAAGGATGAAAACACTGGCATCAGAAACTCTCAGTCATCATTGCTCTCCTAGAATTCCCTTTCCTGGAGACAGTCATGTTGACAAGGCCATGCCTCATTCTTGAGGCAGACTGCAATAATGGCTGGTACTTTTAGGGCTCCTATGGAGTTAAATTTAGGCCATCATTGAGACTGCATTGCAGCTCAGCTTCTTGCTCCGCCCCATCCTGGTTCTTCCTCTTGCACAGGCAGTGATGCCCAGGGCACTTTTTTTT
This sequence comes from Antilocapra americana, assembly GCA_007570785.1. Classification (NCBI taxonomy): domain Eukaryota; kingdom Metazoa; phylum Chordata; class Mammalia; order Artiodactyla; family Antilocapridae; genus Antilocapra; species Antilocapra americana. The sequence goes on from ML663006.1 coordinate 21,234,256, forward strand.
TTAAGGTACACAATTTCAGACTTTTATTATGTTTACAGGATTGTGCATCCATCACCACATTCAATTTCAGAGCATTTTTTATCAGCCCAAGAAAGTGCTCCCCACCCCTGAGGGATCACCTCCCCAATACCCTTCCTCATCCTTGGTCTTGAGTTGCCATTAATCTACCTTCTGTCCCTATGGCACATTCTATTTTTGACATATCATGTAAGTTGAATGATACCACATTTGTCCTTTTGTGTCTGACTTCTTTCACTTTTGCATAATTTTTCAAGATCCATCGATGTTGTAGCATGTGTCTGAATTTAATTCCTTTTTAAGGTTGAATAATTTTACATTGCAGAGAAACAGCTCATGTGCCCATTCATGAACAAATGGATAAAACACAACATAGTAGGCATATACAATGGAATATTACTCAGCTCAGACTGTGAGCTTTCTGATAAGTCTCCTTCATACTCCCCTCTGAAGCTGAATCTGCTTCACTGGGAACCTACCCAGAAATATCCAACTTGCTTATGAAAAAAATTATCAGATTCAAAGAATATTATAATTGAGCAAGTGTGGAATCAGCAAGATTAATAAAAATGTATGACAGTAGTTATAATAATGCAAGGCACAATGATGTATACATCAGGATATGGTGAGATGTTTAGACTCTGGATGTATTTTAATGGTTGTTCTGATAGAAATTGTAGATAAACTGGAGGTGACATATGAGAGATCAAGGAGTCCAATATAGCTACAAATAACTATAGACAGATAATCAGAATTCCTTTGTTTTTTGTGTTAGATGAGGAAATAAATCAAGAGTTTGCTTTTTGTATATGTGTTAAACTTGAATGATTAGGGTATTATTGTTCATGCTATAACAAATTCTCAACAATCTCATGAATTAAAACAATAATTATTTTTTCACTCACATGTAACCCAGTGTAGATGTCCAGGTTTGACAATTCTTCCAGATACTCTTCCCTTAAAACTGACTCTACTTCATGGTTCTACCATCCTATGGCTTCCATATCACATTTTTGTCATCCTCCAGTAGACAGAGTAGGAAGTTGCACCTTATACCTACGACCAGTCTATTAGGGAACCACAATGCTTCCATCCACATTTTACCATCCTGACGTAGGAACATCCATCCACTTAGATATGAGGTTAGGAGAGAGAAATGCCATCCTTCGTTCTCATCAGTTCTTCATCATAGGGAAAAGCCAATCACCAAGCTATCACGGTTGCATCTCTGTTAAGTATGAGATTATATATAGAAGTGGAGACATAAAATGCAATTGGCTGTATATAGGTCTGGAATTCAGGGGAGATGTCTGGGATGATGAGCAACTGAAGAGTCTGATAGCTTAATTGGTAAAGAATCCGCCTGCAATGCAGGAGACCCCTCTTCGATTCCTGGGTCAGGAAGATTCCTGGAGAAGGGATAGGCTACCCACTCCAGTATTCTGGCCTGGAGATTTCCATGGACTGTATAGTCCACGGGGTCACAAACATCTGGACACTACTGAGTGACTTTCACTTTCCTTTCTAAGTGAATATATGGCATGTTAAATCATGAGATTGCATTAACTTTCCTAGGGGTTAGGTGTAGGGTAAAAAGAGGAAGCATTCAAGTCCTGAGTTCTGGGTCATTTCAGTAGTTACAGGTTGAGTGGATGATGTGAAATACAAAAAACCGGAAAGATGTCACTGAAGGGGCGGGGAGGAGAACGAACAGAGCATGGCTTTCCTGAGGCTAAACAGAGACTGCATTCTGAGGCTGAATCAGATATTGCTGCTAAGAGGAGTAAGGTGAATCAAGAGAAGTGATCACTCAATCTGCAATGTGACCTCTAGAAGGACAGTTTTGTGTAACAATGCTTCAGACTCCTGTTTAGAGTAAGTTTGAGAGAGAATGGACAGATTTGAAGTGCCTGTGTGCTAAGTCGCTTCAGTCATGTCCGACTCTTTGCAACCCCGTGGACTGAAGCCCACCAGGCTCCTCTGTCCATAGGATCCTCCATGCAAGAATACTGCAGTGAGTTGCCATGCCCTCCTCCAGGGAATCTCCCTGACCCAGGGATTGAACCCCTGTCTCCTGTGTTTCTTGCATTGGCAGGTGGGTTCTTTACTGCTAATGCCACCTGGGAAGCCCAATGTGAAGTGGAAGTGACAAATACCGCAGAGCTCTTGAGGAGCTGTATGTCAGAACACAGCACTCCGTTTTTACTGAGTGAAGTCCTATAGCAGGTGTCTGAAATACTTAGAAGAAACTGTGCATTGAAATACTTGGCATTGCTTCAGGGTGCTAACTTATTAAAATATAGGTGATACATTGTTTTAGCAACATTAAAAAAAAGATTGGGGTGATCTATATCTATGTTTGCCTCCTCACTTCCCATTTCTACCTGCTTTAACATCATCCTTTGACTTTGGGGCATGTATTTGTGTGTTTGAACAAGTTTTCAAACACTCTACTGTTCTGATTTTTTTCCAACTCAGATTATTCAGACTTGGATAAGAGGTGTCTCATTTCTACACAGTACAACACTGAAATATTTTGACAGGAATTCTTACTAGGAGTGTAAGAGAACTACGACAGAAACACACAAAAAATATATAGAAAACAACTCCATTTCTAGAGTTCAATTCCATGCCAGAAATGCAGTCCAATTCTGATCTAGCTGACAATGACCTTGGTAGAAAAGCACTATTATTTTTCTCTTCTAAATCTCATGTGATCTGAACTCAGGGGAAAAGCAATTGGCTTTCCTCTACTCTCAGAATACCCAGAATAGCTCTGATCCAAGTCAGTGACCCAGAGAGATTGAGAGGAAACAAGAAAGAAACATCTGCAGACTGAAGAAAATGCTCATCTCTTTACTGGCTCTATATTCAGTACATATATTATATATATATATATATATATGCATATATATCTGTACATGTGTCTATATATATATATATATATATATATATATCAGTTTAGATGACTTTGTGTTCCTTGGAACATCAGGGGGTAGTAATGACATAGCTTAATGTTTCTCTCTTCACTTGAATTTCTATCACGTATCTATCATGTAAGCAATGAAAATAACTTAAAGGAGAATAGCAGGAGACTTCATCTTAAAAATAAGGCTTCTACAAGTCTGTTCTCTGTGTCTTGTGAACACAGGAGGGGAAGAAGAGGGTGGGAGGAATTCAGAGAACAGCATGGAAACATATACATTGTCATATGTAAAATAGATAGCAAACAGGAATTTGCTGTATGACACAAGAAGCTCAACCCAGTGCTCTGTGACAGCCTAGAAGAGTGTGATGGAAGGAGGATGGGAGGGGACATAGGTGGTGCTAGCAGCAAATAACCTGCCTGCCAATTCAGGAGACATGGGTTTGATTCTTGGATTGGGAAGGTGCCCCTGAGAAGGAAATGGCAACCCACTCTAGTATTCTTGACTGGGAAATCCTGTGAACAGAGGAGGCTGGGGGCTATAGTCCTTAGGTAGGATCGCAGAGAGTTGGACATGATTGAAAAACCTTAGCATGCATTTACATGTGTATCAGTGGCTGATTCATATTAATGTATGGCATAAACAAATTAGAAATAGAGAGAGAGAGAAATGTATAGCTTGGTGACTATAAAAAATATTATATTACATACTTGAAAGATGCAAAAAAGAAAGGCTTGACTATGTCCACCAGGATGTACATCAGCCTCAGAGCACTTAAAGAAATTAGCACCAAAAAAATAGAAAAATTGTATGATAGTGATGATTTTTATAAAGCTGTGGAATCAGCAAGATTAATAAAAATGTAGACATTAGAAAGTATCATTAATATAAAAAATATGAACTAGATTTGCTCAGTAGCTTCTAGACATTTGAGGCTTCTTTTTTCTTTCTTTTAAACTAGAAATTATTTGTCTCTCATCACAGTATGTTTGTCTCCCCTACCCAGGACAGTTCTGGTAATTTATTTTAAGATCAGAAATATACATGACTGCTCTGGGAGAATTCCTTCTAAAGGGCTCAGTCTAAACAAAAATCATCAGATTTTAGAAAGGATAGAGAAAGACACAAATTGACAATGAAAGGAACATTTTTATTCTTGCCTCATTTTGTTACAAGTCATGTAGACAGTTGAATAGGAAAAAAGATATTCAGGACCGAATAACCCCCTGCACTTGAAAACAGAAGTTTCTGAAGGAGGAAAAGTGTTTTTAGATTGAAAGTGTGCCTGACAAGGTTTCGTTGATGGGCTGTGACAGTGTGAGCTCTTGGGTAAAAATTATGGCAGAAAAATCTTGGCTCATTAGCACTCAGTCTAGATGAAGTGTCAATATGATGATTACTAGAGATTTTTTCTGAAACAGGGCTTATTTGAACTAGATGAAGAGGGAATTACAGCAAATTGAAAGTGGCATAGATTTTTATGTTGTAAATCTTTGTGCTTTTCAATTGTTGGACTGGAAGGATGGTATTCTTGTGACACTTCTTTATTGCCCTTTAGTTTTTCTCTTATTTGCTAGCTTTGAAGACTACCTTCTCTGCATTCTGAGTGATTAAGACACAGATTTATACTTGCCTGCTTCATTTTTCCCCATACTATTACAAGCATTTTACATATAGGATAGAATCTTTCTCCATGGAAGATGGAGAGCGTGATTGGATTTCTAAAGACACATGACCCTGTATGTATCAACTATACCATCTGTCCTTTTGGCACAAGAATTTTAAAAATGGATAATTTCTAAATTCTTTCATTGCATGTCATTTTTATTTTATTTTCCCCTATTGATATGACTTCCAGGATCAAGAGTAGGAAGGATTGTGTTTCAACATGGACTGATAATTCCAAGTGCCAGAGTTGAATCGGGATTTTTGAATTTTAAAATGAACTTACTGAGGTTTCCTAATTGAAAGCACATTCAGAAGGCAGTCCTGTGAATGGGAGGTAGCTGGTAACAGCAAGTGTTCTTCTCAAAAGCCTCATTCACATGGCAGTGTCTTGAAGAAAATAGAATTTGTAACCTCACCTTTTTAGAAGTAAAATCACATCCAAACAGCAGGATTTCTAAACAGAAGGTGCCTTATAACTATATTCTAAAATTAAACCTCATTTAAACTACATTCATTTTAAATGGAAAATGTACTGTAGTTGTTTTCTGCATTAAAGTCAAATTCAAATCATTGTTACCCTAAGAGGTAAGTAGCTGAAATAACTTCTGCCATGTATTGAAGATTAGTATGTACTTCATATTAGGTTTTCTGAGTAATTTGGTGGAAAATGATTTCTTCCTGCACTGGTTTCACATAGACTATGAAAGAAAAAATGCACTATTTGAGGAAGATTGCTCATTAGTGAGATGTGATGTTTGTTTTATGTTTCAACCCAGGAAGAAGACTAAATGACATGTGAAATATTGATCAAGCTACTTCTCGGAGAAAGAAACCATCCCAGGGACTTGTTGTCTTTAAGTTCTATAGGGAGCTCAAATATAGAAATGATATCAATGCACACTTTTCAGGGAAAAGAAGAGATGAAAATGATGGCTTATTAGTGATTTGCTCAACAGAATGAGGAATGAAAAGGAAGATTAAAGCTATGGTAGCATTTTAACTCTTTCTTTCAGAGATATGAAGCTGATTTTATAAGATTCACCAGCACAGCCCTTGTTATTGACCCTAATATGTCCCTTAATGAGAAATCAAACACTAATTGATTAAGCAGAAAATAAGTCTTTTACTTATTTTTCTGTTCTTACAAATAACATAGCTGAACACTAATAGTAATGTATCACACACACATATGAGCATGTGTGCTGAGTTGTGTCCACCTCTTTGTGACCCTATAGATTGTAGCCTGCTAGGCTCCTCTCTTCATGGGATTTTCCAGGCAAGAATACTGGAGTGGGTAGCCATTTCCTCTTCCAGGGGATCTTCCAGATACAAGGACTGAATTTTCATCTCCTGTGTCTCTTGTTTTGGCAGGTGGATTCTTTACCACCTGCCTGGGAAGTCCATCCACATATGTATGTATATGTAAAACATTTACCTTTGCAAACTCTTTCACATTATCTCAAAATTCAAGGAAGGCATCCTAATCTCCAGCTTCAGTTTCTCTCTTTTGAAGTATCTTTAATCCAGGTGTCTGAATAAAAAGGATGAAAAAGATTTCCCAATGCAGTGTTTTGTATATTCTGTATGTTTCCCCCTAAAACTGATGCTTTCAGCATGCTCATTATTAATTGTAAAATGTGTATTAAGGATACTAATTGAGGATCAATCACTTTTGACCATTTGCTCATTGGAAGGACTAATGCTGAAGCTGAAGCTCCAATACTTTGACCACCTGATGCGAAGAGCTGACTCATTTAAAAGATTCTGATGTTGGGAAGGACAGAAGGCAGGAGAAGAGGCCATCAGAGGCTGAGATGGTTGGATAGCATCACTAATGCAATGGACATGAACTTTGGCAAACTCCCAGAGATGGTGAAGGGCAGGGAGGCCTGCGGTGCTGCAGTCCATGGGGACATGACTTGATGACTAAACAACAGCAGGACTCTTTTGCATTTTTCCAGTGTGGAATTCAAGGCCTCTGACATGTTGCTGAAGCTGCTCTGGGCAGCACTTGGTGTGTCTTCAGATGTGGCTGTTTATCACTGTGTTCTATCTGAAACAAGCATGGGAAAGAAAACAAACAAATCATCTTTATCCCCCATGTTCTTTCTATCAGCCTGGTGTGGCCTGATAATCACCAGAGATCTATAACCAAGATTAAGTGTAAACCTTTTCAAAGGATGCTTCTGATTTCTTATTTACAATCTCAGCATTGGAAAATACTACAGAAGACAGTTTAGGCATTTTGCCATACATGATTCAAGTATATTATTTTTCACTGCAATTCAACAATGTGTGGAGATGAATATGCTTTGATGTTATTGCTAGTAATAAGCAAAATGCATTTTACATTAAAATGTCTAAGTCAAATGAGGGAAGTGGAAGGTACTTGAATAACTCTAGTACTATATTTTAAAATATGTGGTCCATGTATTTGTGTCAGTTTTTAGGAAATAAGGCAGAAAGAATTAATGAATTATTTTATTATCAGAAAGGTAAATATAGAACATACACATTGACTTACCAGGAAAATATTTTCCAAATATTTTTCTAAACTAAATTAAAGCTGGCATTTGTCAAGTAAATAGTAATACAGATGGCAATGAGTTGTAGACTGAATTTTGAGGTAAGAGTTTGAAACTATATCTCTCATTGGACCATATTAATCTCTCTGGAGTCAATTCTGTTAAGTAAATGCTCTATTTGAATACAATTTTGTGTCATTCTCACTGCCCTCCAGCCTTTGTATTGTGGATTAATTATTTCTGTAAGCTTTATCTAGTTATATTTGCATAAAAGGAGATAAATTCTAAGTGTACAGTTCAGGGAATTTTGTCTAATGTGTATTCCAGTATAATGACCAGTGAAAACAAAATAAATTTCCAGCACTCCTCAAATTTCTAAATTAATCCCAGTTGCCACACCAGGGAACCACTAACCTAATTTTTATAACTTAACTTAGTTTTGCCTATTTGGAACTTCATGTAAATGGAATCTTAGAGCACATATTCATTTTGCTTCTAGATTCTTGAATTAAACATAATTCTAAGATTCATTCATGTTGTTACATATATAAGCAACATGTATATTTTAATGCTACATTACACAAAGAAGCCATAATTGATTTACTTTTTTTCTCCCTGATGGTCATTTGTATTCTATGCAGTTCTTGGGTATTATGAATTAGTCTGCTATGTGTAGTCTTGTGTGTGTGTGTGTATGTGTGTGTGTGTGTGTGTGTGTGTGTGATAAGTCTCTCAGTCATGTCTTACTCTTTGCTACCCATTAGACTATAACCTACCAGGATCCAGTGTCTGTGGGATCTTTAGGCAAGAATACTAGAGTGGGTTGACATTTCCCTTTCCAGGGGACCTTCACAACCCAGGGATGGAACCTGAGACTCCTGTGTCTCCTGCATTGCAGGCAGATTCTTTATCTGCTGAGCCATCAGGGAAGCCCAGGTGTATGATCTTATACAGAACGTTTTCCTCTTTGTTTCTCTATTAGATACAATGTTAACTATAGTGATTAGTAAGTGCTTTTTCAAATTGAGGAACTGTCATTGTTTTTCTTGTGTGTTGTGAGTTCTTTACGTTTTTAATCATAAATGTATGCTGAATTTGTGAAAGAGTTCTATGGATTTAGTATATTTATCCTTTGTTCTTTTAATGTGATGAATTATATTAGCATTTATTTTTATAACAGATTGTTGACATAGTTCATATATCATCTAATTCACTCATTTCAAGTAAACAATTCAATGGATTTAGTATATTCATTATCTTCATTATCAATATCATCTATTTTAAAAAATCAAAAAGAAATCTCTACCCATTAGCACTCAATCTCCATTCCCCCAACCACCTCAGCCCTAATCTTCTATTTATCTCAGCACTGCTTTTTATTAATATTTCATGTGCATGGAGTACATTGGCACATTTCATTTTATATGTTTTCAAGGTTCACCTATGTTATAGACTGTATTGGAACTCCATTTTGTTTTATTGACAAACACTGTTCCATTGCATGAATGTATCATGTTTATGTACTGATTCATTAACTGATGGATATTTGAATTCTTTCAACTTATTGCCCATTATGAGAAATACTGCTTTGAACATTTGGGTACAAATTTTTGTGTGAACATATATTTCCACTTCTTTCGACTATAGGTATAGAATTGCATCATATGTAACTTTATGTCCAATCATTTGAGGAACTATCAGACTGTTTTCCAAAGCAGCCGCATCACTGTACATCCATTTTTAAATATAGATTTTATTACTATTTAGGTATGGCAAGGATGACAGATAGTTTGTTATACCCGCACTTTCCAAGTGGAGTGAGCATGCCACACTCTGGGGGTCACATGGAGACACACCAGAGTTGGTCAGAAGCCAGAGGAGAGTGATGAGAAAATGTTTTCAAGGGTCCTTTTGTAGTTTTCATGAGAAGAAACAGGAGAGACAGAGTGAACTGGTTTAGAATAGGCTAATTTTAATAATTTGAGCATACTCTGGAGGATAGGAGCTGTGCCTGGTCATATGGTACCTCAGGATTTAAAAATCTATTTTGTCTGATATTTTTATGGCCTTTGCAAATTTTTTATGATCTGCTCCCCCCATCCTTTCACTCACAATCTATCTGTATCTTTGAATCTAAAGTGTATTTCCTGTAGATCATAGACTGGATATTTTCTGTCATTTTGATGACAGTAAAAGTCTCTGGCACTTGAGTAAAATCTGGTTTGACTTTTGATGGCATTTTTAACAATCTTTTGATTGCATTTTTAATTCATTCACATTTAATGTTATTGTTAAAATAGTCACCAGCTTAAATCATATTACTCTTCTTAATGTATTTTTGTACTTTTGTAATAATTGGACATTTTCTATATAACACTTTTATTTCTTTAATAATTTTTCTACTACACTTATTTATTTATGTTTTATTGCTTGCTCTAAGACTTAGGTTACCAGAAATTACTTCAGACTTATAGTTAATTCTAGTTATATACAGAAACATTAATCCTACATTGCTCTATTTATCTTTGCATTTTTGTGCTGCTATTGTTATACCTATTACATTAATATATAATTATAATAAATTCTCAAAATTATTTTATTAAATTTTATATCATTAAGAAAGAAGAAGAGCAATAAATATATTCATAGAGTGTGCTGCATTAACCTTCTAGCTTACAATTTTTATTTACATCCTCCAATACCTCAGTGCCCCTGTTAATCTTGTTACACACTATTGGTTCATGAAATTGCTTTTTACACCAGTTAAGAGAAGAATGGAAAAGAAATATGCATTCATACTCTCTTTTAAAACTGCATATTTGCCTCTACTAATGGTCTTTGTTTTTCATGTGGGTACAAATTGCTCTCTGAAATCATTTGCTTTTAGGCTTAAGAATTTTCTTTATTAACTTGCAAGCCTTATTCACTAGCAACAAATTCTCTCAGTGTAGTTATTGTTTTCTTAATCTGAAAATGACTTTACTTCTTTTTGATTTATTAAAAATATCTGTGCTGGAGATGAGATTCTTGGTTGATAGTTATATTTTTCTTTCTGAATTTTAAATGTGCCATCCCACTGTCCTCTTCTCTCCATAGTTTCCAATGAAGAGTTAGTTGTTATCCTTACTGTTTTACTTGAACATAATTTGCTGAGAATAAGAGGAAGTCCACAGGAACAAAAAACTGTGATTATTTCTATAAATTAACTGAAAAAATATGTGTGGGAAATATTGTGATACATGCAAAGAAGCAAGAAAGATTACATACAAATAGGTTTAAAAAAAGCAGATAATAGAAACTGCTCTTGGGCCCAGATAGTGGGTTTAACAAACACTACAATGTATTAATTGTAAAAAAATTTTAAAAATAAAAATGAAATGTTACTTTAAAAAGTAAAAGAAAGTGTGATGACAACATTTAAACAAATAGAGAATATCATTGTAGGGAAAGAAGTTATTAAAAAGAAACTCATGTAAATTCTGGAGTTGAAAAGCACAACAACTGCTATGAAAAACTTACTAGAAAAACACAATATTGGATTTAAATCAGCAGTTAGCTAAGTATTGAGCAGCACTGAAGTGGGGTTATCCTTTTAGTTCTGCTATGGGTTTAGGAACAAGGAAAATCTCTGTTTTCAATATATTCTCAACTTTCTGCACTGCTAAAGGGCTTTAAAGTCATTAACAGCAGAAATTTAATTGGGTGGTAATTGACTCGTGGTTTTGGTGAGACTCTGTTCACCTTTGTTTGAAAATACTTTGAGTTCAGTGTTCTCTTTCAAAGAGAGAATACCTGTGCTTTTAAATCTCACATTACAACAGAGTCATACCATGGAGATATCACAAGATATCTCCTGGAACTGCAATGGTTCAGTTCCAGACCATTGCAATGAAGGGACTATCACAAGAAAATGAGGAACATGAAGTTTTTGGTTTCCTGGTGCCTATAAAAGGTGCTTTTGCACTACACTGTTATCTACCAAGTGTTCAATAACAATAAATAAAAAATGTACATGCCTTAAATAAAAAATACTTTATGGTCAAAAATGCTATCATCCTTTAGTAAGCCATGATAGTTTTGCAATAATGACAACAAAGATCGCTGATCTGAGCTGATCATCATGGTACATACAATAATATTAAAAAATTTTAAATATTTCTAGAATTACTAAAATGTGACACATAAACACAACATGAGCTAATGCCTTTGGGAAAATTGTGCCAATAGACTTGCCTAACCCAAAGCTTAGGCAAACGCAATCTTCAATTTGTACAAAATACAATATCTACAAAGTGCAATGAATTAAGGAGCAATAAAATGAGGTAGGTTTGTACTTTGAAGTCTTGGAGATTCAGAGGTCAGAGGGTAAAGCGTCTGCTTGCAATGCAGGAGACTCCTGTTTGATCCCTGGGTCAGAAGATCCCCTGGCGAAGGAAATGGCAATCCACTCCAGTACTCTTGCCTGGAAAATCCCATGGACAGAGAAGCCTGGTAGGCTACAGTCCATGGCGTGGCAAAGAGTCAGACACAACTGAGCAACTTCACTTTCACTTTCTTTAAAATGAGGTGACTGGGAAATTAAAAGAACAGGAAATCATGAATCCATGAGATTTTAAGATTCTGAGTCTTTGAGTTTTCATGCACAGTACCCCACAGGACCAGAGACATTCTAGATCACAAAACATCATAACCATGTGATTATTAGACTAAATTATTGTAAAATTATACAATTAAGCAACCCCACCTTCAGCCTTTCCTTACTTAGTAGAACACTTCTTGCTTCTGGATGTCATTGGCATTTAAATCTGACACACCAGCCTGCTCAGTTCAGTTGCTCAGTCACATCTGACTGCGACCCATGGATTGCAGCAGGCCAGGTTTCCCTGTCCATCACCAACTCTCGGAGCTTGCTCAAACTCATGTCCATCGAGTTGGTGATGTCATCAAATCAGTAACATCAGCCCATAGGTTTGTCCAAAGTTTGTCTGGTTTTCCTGCCATACTCTTGTAAACTCTTTTCTCAATTTCTAATATAATCCTCACATAGGAAAGCTTTCTTCATTGTATGCTCACCAAGAAAGGAAAAACTCATGCAGGTTTAATTTCTTTGGATTTTTTATACCTGCAAACTTTTAAGTGACTTTAAAAAAATAGTGTAATAGGTTGGTTTATTTAGTAATATAGTTTTAGCAGATGTAAAATTCTTTTACATTCTTCTCTTTTAATCAGGGAAGAATTGTTAGATTAATTCTTGACTACTTTCTCTCTCTTGCTTCTCTTTTTCTGTGAATACTTGTTTCATCATTTCTGTGGTACTAGTAAGTCCCTTTCCACTGTTTTTATCATGACCCCATTGAAATCGTTAGTCCATCCTTTTTTATGTGACCATCATTTCCAGCTTTATTTTCCTAAATTGGTGATGTCTGCATAATAATCTGATGTCTTATTGTTTTAATGTATAACTATTTTACATTAATTATGCAAATAATTAACAAAAAAGAAACAAATATGTATAACATTTTGGCTATTTGGTTTCTATTTGCATCAGTTCCAGTCCTAGTGCCAATTCTGGGCCCATTTGTGAATTAAAATTATGTGAAACATATGTATATGCACTTTATTAGCATGTTAATTTCTATTGAAATGTGAATACTTCTGCTCTTTTTTTTAAATTTTATTTATTTATATTTTTATTGTTTTTGCCATACAATGTCATGATATCACCATGGGTTTACATATGCTCCCCCTCCAGAACCCCCCTCCCTCCTCCCTCCCTCCTCCCTCCCCCCCGGGAAATCTCGCTGCACCAGCCCCGAGCATCAATCCTGGGCTGACGATTGATTAGACATATGATGATTAACTTGTTTCAATGCCCTTCTCCCATATCATCCCACCCTTACCCTCATCCACAGAGTTCACGAGTCTATTCTATACATCTACGTTCCTTTTGCTGAACTTATGTTTGATAAGAATGTGTTTGTAGGGATGGAGTTTCAGATACTTTTACATTGAAAATATTGACTCTGGTGGCTATACATGGGGACAATTAATAACCAAATTGTATGATGCTCTCTGATGTTTTTTTCTCTTCTGACCTGCTTTGAACTTTCTAGACATAAAGTTACCATCCCAAATGTACAGAAATAACATCTCTAAAAGCAAATGTCTTATATCATGCATAAAAAATACTTTTAGCCAGTGGACGAAACTAACCACTTCAACATATTTCAATAAGAGCTACAAACAAAGTTGATTGGCTACTTTATTGATATTTGGATAGAAGGGGGAAAACAGGATGATGACAAGTTAAAAATACTAAACACTTGAGGGCTACATTTATTCACATGTGTATTCTACTATGAAGTTTGCTTTGACATTAAATCATGAAACAGGCCGTAATCTGCAAAAGAAATCCCACAGCGGTAGTATATGATGGCTGTGGCAACAAAACAATAAATAATTGACACTGACAAGGAAGGCTGTTTTTTTGCAACACATCTGATAGTTAATGTGTGAATAACTCCCCTGGTATTGTCTGCCTGTCAATACATTCTATTTCAGGGATACAGAAGTTGACAGAAGTGGTGTCTTTTAAAAAAGTTTATATAGTAATACCAAATAGCAGGGAAGACTAAAGAAAATGATTGAAGTCGATGAGCACATATTCAAAAGACAATGTACCATATGCTTTCAATTAAAACTCAAGAAATGCTAGTTTTTGTGAAAAAGTATCTTTTCTCCCTGGACATGAAAAAATTTTTAAGAGATGCTCTAAACTAGAATAAAGCTATTTGTCTACTTTGTAGACATTCTCTTAATAGATTGTTTTCTTGATGACACTTTTTCAGCACTTTAGGTTACACAGTTCTTTGGCTCTTGGATTATATTTTTCTGTGATCATTGTATACTTCGTTTACAATTGTATACAATTTGGTTTGGTGGCAGGATGTAGGAAAGATTCATAAAGTGGTAGATAAACCCCTGGAGAAACTGAACCAATCCATAGAATTTTGTGAATTCGCTTGCCACTTAAACAACAATATTATTATAGAAAATGTCAGAGACTGTTTCCTGACTGTATAAATCATTTTCAGAGAAACACCACACAAAGATAATCTCACAATTAGCATGACAGCAAAAAATGTTGCAGCAAGAAATGTACTTGATGTTTGAATCTATTTTGCATTTGACCCAGGAAAATGACTTTTGTTAGTCAAAACAAATCTCTCAAAGGCATGTATTAGCAAGATATATTAATTTAAGTTAGTGAAAATACATTTTGGACTATTTATCCGTTACTATATTAAAAAATGTTTCAATAAATGTAGCAAGCTATTCCAATCTGAAAGCAGAGCTTAAGAAATGCACATGAAATTTACTTTTGGGAGCAAAGATGCAATCCTCTAAAGCCTTAAGTAAGAAATAATAATGATTTACAAAATTGTCACTCTTTAGGAGCATGCTACATGAATGAGAGTACATGAGCCAGTTAGATAACTAATAATTTCAAAACTAACTCCCACCCTACCAAGATAGGCCAGGTAGGTGATGTATATTTTAAGCCATAGCTCCAACCTTGTTCTTCCAGATGATAAGTCCTCACAACACTGTGGGGTGACTGGCTTCAACAGCAACCTGAAGGTTGGGTTTTGTTTGAATGTGTTCAATAAATGGAATAAAAACACCTGAAAGTATGGAATTATTCATAATTTAATAGAAGGTGGTCTTATGCACATATGCTTTTCTTAAAGAATGTACACAATGTTGTAAAGTAATTATCCACCAGTTAAAATTAATTAATTAAAAAAGAACCATTCAGACAACCATTTTGCCTTTTTGCATTTCTTTTTCTTGGGGATGGTTTTGGTCCCTGCCTCCTGTACAATGTCGCAAACCTCCACCCATTGTTCTTCAGGTACTCTATTTATCAGATCTAAACCATTGAATCCACTTGTCATTTCCACTTTATAATTGTAAGGGATTTGATTTAGGTCATACTGAATGGTCTAGTGGTTTTTCCTACTTTCTTCAATTTAAGGCTGAATTTGACCTTAAATTCAGGGGTTTAGGATGAGTTCAGGATGGGGGGACACATGTATTCTTGTGGCTGATTCATGTGGATATGGCATAAACCATCACAATATTGTGAAGTAATTATTCTGATTAAAATAAATCAATTTTAAAAAGAAATGTGCAAATTTTTATGAATTTTTTTCCTGGACATGTATTTCATCCTGTTATCATTATTTCCTTTCTCTTCTTTAATCAGTCACTTGGCAATTTTATTTCCTGAACCTCTCTTTTTTTCCCCTGTTTTAACCTTTGCTAATATTTTTAAATTAAAAATTTTTGCTTTAGTATAGTTGATTTACAGTGGCAATCTTCAGGTCTCTCCATGTTGCTGCAAATTGCATTATTTCATTCTTTACCAGCCTGAGTAATATTCCACTGTATTTTGAACCCTTTTAGTAGAAAATTTTGTGAAAAACTTTGATAGATATCAAATAGCATTAAATGGGCCCACATATTTAATTGACATGCTAAAATCTCTATAGTATATACTATTTTAAGTGTTATTCAGACTTTGAGAATATTGTCTTGGTTCTAAGAAAAGTTATAGATTAGATGTGGTCTGATTATATATACTTTTCAGATGCTAGTTCCTACAATAGTAACCTTGTGCAAACTGCGAAAAAGATTCAGATAAAAGCAAACACAAAATCATGCCTTTATTTTATTTCTTAAATTGTTAATTTCACATGATATACTAATACTAAACTTTGGGATATAATTTTTTTGTTATCTTATTTTTAAGACAGCTGTCACTATTTGTACTTTTATATATCTGTGGAATTAAACCTTCTTGTCCGTTAGTCAATGGATAGGAAAAAATTTGTGTAATTCCAAGTACCTGGAAAATAAAGGAAGATTTTTTTTGTGTGATAGGACATCAACATGCTTTCTACCAGGGTAGGCTTTTCACCATGATTGACAATGCTGAATAAAAGCAAGAATACAAGGCTTTTGTGAGGAAAAAAAAAAGACCCTGTTCTCAAGTCCTTTGGGTTCATTCCTCTCTCTGCCCCTCCTCTCTCTCTAAAATGCCTCACTGACTCAGGGTTATTATCAAATGAATTCCTAGGTCTATTCTAGTTAAACCCAATGGAGTGATTTGCAGGATCCAGCTTTTATTTACTCAAAAGAGCCAATTGCAAAATTTCAGGAATTTTGAGAGCCCCTGACACCATGTTAGTAGTTTTAAGATGGATCATACCAGGAATATTTATAGCACAGAAATCAGCAAGCACCTCACACCACGGCTCTCCTCCCCCTCCCTGGTGGGTCACTCAACACTTATAAGGACATCACTGGTTGTTTGTCACTGTGAAAAATGACTTCTTTAAACTCATTGACTTCAAGACTTGATGGACCATTTTTCTGGCTGTGATTTTCCTCTCAGATGGCCATTTTCTGTGGTTGCATATCTGAATTCTTTCTTTTCTACAGTCTTTAAATGTGTGCATTCCTCAGAATTTTGTCTAGGTCCTTTCTATTCTCAGTCTCTCTCCATGAGTAAACTTTGCATCTGCAACCTCTCTAACTAGCTTCCAACACTTTCTTAAGTTCTAAAATTCTTTAATTGCTTTCTAGAAACTCCCCTTATAGGTTGTATGGGGATAGCAGTCTCACCATGAACAAAACCGAACTCATCCCCTACTGTCTCTTTGCCCTCTTATGCACCTGAGCACAGTGCCCCCTTGTTCACAGGTCCTCTCCTCCTTGTTGACTGTCCAGTGTGGAACTATCACCCAAAACTCATTAACTGGCTAGACTTGGTCTCTCCACTTCTTTGTCATCTATACACCTTCCTCTTAAAATCAATGTGTAGTCAGTTACATAAACCCCATGTAACTAAAAGACAGGGGCACCAATATATGCTGGGTGCCTCTGGAAAAGAAAGAAGACACATAGGATAGTGTTTGTCATCAGAGGAATTATATAATTTGCTTCAAGAGTGAACTACACACTGGGAGAGTTTGAAGCCTGTGTCCCTGGAAAGATATATAAATGCTGAATACAGTGTTCTCATTTACATTGTTGGACTTAAGAGCCTGAGGTCTTCCATGGTCTTCAGTCAAACCTCTTTGCCATGCAAAGAATCGGGCATGAACATCATTGGGGACCATTATTCTGCCAGTCACAAGTGCCAGATCTAGAAGCTGGTGGAAAGAAAATGAAGTTCCTTTTTCACTCCAGCATGCTTGCCTGCTATTGTCAAGCATCTGTTGGGGGATTCCTACAAAGCCTGAAGTCAGTTTCACCTTCCTGTCATTCCTGTCTGGGATGGTTTCGCAAGTTTGTTCTCCCCACCATCCTGCATCCTTGGAGTAGGATTCTTCCTCTTGAATTGACTACATTGTGGCTGCCTTAGATGCCATCTCCTTAGATCGCTTGCATCAGGATATAGGCCCATCATAGTGTTCCTCTCCCTTCTATATGATTCTGAAGGGCCAGGTGGTAGTTGTCTGTTTGACTTGCCTCTTAATCTCCATCAGTTTTCTGCTCTAATGTCGCACTGATAGAGGCTCTCTCTGAGTGTTCTATTTAAATAAATCTTCTTCCTTGATTATACATTTCCTGTCCTCACTCTCTTTTGAAGAGAATATAGGTCCTTGATCATCTTCTGTCCTCCAATTTGTTTGTTTAGATTATAAACTTTCTTCACCATAAATTTAGTAAACTTCGTGAGTACAAATTATCTTCCATTCAGTGTCACCAGAGGCCAGAAAAGTGGCCTATGCATGAGAGGTGCTCTATAAATACATTTTTAGTGAATAAATGAATGAGAAGCTTTCTGTTTGTTTGGTTTCTTCTCAGCATCGGTTCAGTCCAGTCACTCAGTCGTGTCCGACTCTTTGAGACCCCATGGACTGCAGCACGCCAGGCCTCCCTGTCCATCACCAACTCCCAGAGTTTACCCAAATTCATGAACATTGAGTCAGTGATGCGTTCCAATCATCTTATCCTCTGCCGTCCCCTTCTCCTCCTGCCTTCAATCTTTCCCAACATCAGGATCACCATCATCCTTTCCCACCAAGGAATCCTTCTCTATGTCTTTTCCCTGTCCATTTCCTTGGATTCCAAGCTGTGGACTTTTCCTTTATTCATTGCTTCTCCTCTGTGTATTTTTTTCCAATGTATTCCCAGACGCAAGGGCATCCTAACTGCTCTCTGTCTCCTTAACCTCAGGACCTGAACGTGTCTTTTGCACCACTGACATGGAACTCTCTCCAAAACAGCAATATTTTCAAATCATTCTGTTTAAATCACTCTCACTGATTCCTATTCCCTATGTGAAATAATGCATACAACTTATTCTCCCATTTAAACTGTCCTTTATAGTGTGGATGCTTCCAAATTTTCCAAGCTCATGTAATCCCCCAGTTTAATCAATAGTATCCTCTACCAACATGGAATTCCAAATTCATGCTTTGATATAAATGATCTCAACATTTCTACATAATTTGAAAATAAACATTTTTGACTATAACAAAACTGGATGTTTTTGTAAGAAAAAGAATCTTTACAATTTAGTGGAGAAGACAATGGCAACCCACTCCAGTATTCTTGCCTAGAAAAATCCCACGGATAGAGGAGCCCAGTAGACTGCAGTCCATGAGTCAAACACGACTGAGCGACTTCACTTTCACTTT
>ML663006.1:21253117-21333113 GCA_007570785.1 Antilocapra americana
GCGACTTCACTTTCACTTTCCACTTTCATACATTGGAGGAGGAAATGACAACCCACTCCAGTGTTCTTGCCTGGAGAATCCCAGGGAGGAGGGAGCCTTGTGGGCTGCCGTCTATGGGGTCGCACAGAGTTGGACATGACTGAAGCAACTTAGCAGCAGCAGCAGCATCAAGTCTTTTACATCCTTTAAAAAATGTCATGAATCTATATCTTCAATTTTGTGGCCATGTTATTTCACTATAAATCTACTATGTGTGTGTGTGTGTTATTTCAAACTGTGGATGAATTCTCATTAAGAACCATTTCTTGTGATACATTCTCAATATTCATCACAGTATGTTGCATGTAAAATTAACCCTATGAATAAGCAAGTGCTATATAAAAATCTGTCACACCGTGTTCTATTTTGATGTATTTAGAGGCAGTTGAATTCATGAGCTATCGATTAATTACAACAATATAGTCTTGTTATATATTGTGGCACAAGCTAGTGTTTTCATATAATTACAGTATACTTCTTGAGTACAATTTGTTTATTCTGAGTATGTTCATAGATCTCATTTATTTGATGAATTTTATAATTATCCTATAAGATGGAGACCAAATGCTTTAAAAATATATACAGTAATTTTTAAATTACATATTCATGATACAAAGTAATAAAGGTACATACAAAATCTCAAAGGCAACTATGTTTCTATCATCTGAGGTATTAAATATTAATATCTGTATTGTATATTTTCCAGTTTCATTTCTAGGCATATTTTTACTTTTGCACCAAAGCAATCATAAAGTAAAATATATTATAACCTGCTTTAAAAGCCACTGTCTCAAATATCATCTCATATGGTTAAATGTTCTTTTATACAAGATTTTTTAATGTCTGCATAAAATACAATAGCATGATTAAATGCTTTAAGAATATTCAGGATCTGAACAAAGTAGTTGTATTTTTTTATGGATATCTTTTAAATTATTTATTGCTTTTGAAAGAATGCAGTTGCATTTTCTATTTTACTTCTGGACTTCCCTGGTGGCTCAGATGGTAAAGTGTCTGCCTATAATCATGTGAGTTAATAATATTTGTATAATTTAAATAAATCTTGATTTTCCAGAGTTTTCTCATTATTCAGTGGTGTGCCTGTGGGTATTATATATATATACATATATATTTAGTTCATATAATAATCAGAAGTACACACACACACACACACACATGGGCTTCCTTGTTGGCTCAGACAGTAAAGAATCTGCTTGCAATAAAGGAGACATAGGTTTGATCCATGGGTTGGGAAGATACCCTGGAGAGGAAGGGAATGGCTATCCACTCCAGCATTCTTGCCTAGAGAATTCCATGGACAGAAGAGCCTTATGGGCTACAGTCCATGGAGTTGCAAAGAGTCAGACATGACTGTGCAACTAACACTTTCATTTACATATATACATGCAAATATGCAAAATACATATGTGTAGTCTTTAACCCAAATGAGATTGCAATGATTCTGAAAATACAAACAAGGCATATTCATAATGTGAAAGAGCAGTACAGAATCACTGATAGTGAAGTATCTAATGTGTGAGTAACATAGGAAATTCTCTAAGCATTCAAGGTAGGAAGGGGACACCACTGTCTGTTGTGACAGTGAAGACAAATTTTGGGAAGAACATATTGTGATAGGGAAGAACAAATCTGACCCCATATTGTATTTGTTCCATTTATTTTAACCTTTGTGTTCTGTTGTCTGTGCTTAGTTATGAAAGAAACCTCTAGCTAATGTATGTTGGAGGGTGGGTGGCGCTCCAGTTAGCTCAGGTCCTTTATGTCTCAGTATAGAAAGAAGTCAGTTAGAGGCAGAGTGATAGATAAGTGATTTATTAAAATAGGATACTTGTGAGGCTTACATGTCAGTGGGCAAGAGGCTAGTGGCCCAATAATTTACTGGGTTACAGTTTTATAATCAAAGGAAAAATGGGGAAGGGGAGAGGACCACATTCTTCCTCACTCTTAAGTAGACATCAGGCTTCCATCATCAGCTCCTCCTCCAGGTTGGGCAGGGGAGTTTTCTTGTTCCTACACCATCAAGCAGGTACTTTCATAGGACTAAGAAAAAATTATTTCAGTTCTCAGTACAATGTGAGTCTTTCACTTTAAAATGTCACCTTTCCATAAATTATTGCTTCTTATGTGTGCAGAGAGCATGTCCTAGAAGCAATTAACTTGCTGAGCTCACTGCAGAATGAGGGCCTCATTTCTCTATAGTTCTATTGTTTTGAGGCTGTGCTTCTGTTTCATGCTTGTGTGTTAAGCAAGCCTGCTTGGTTTTTTGGTTAAGATGACCTTTTTCTTGAGTCATTATTAACATACAGTTGTCTCCCAAAACTCCCCTAAAGTTACCTCTCTGCTAATAATATTTTAATGGTATTTCTGAGCTGTTTGCTTACCCTACTCTATCCTCACCAGTTAAGTTGGCTCTGCATCTTTTGTAAAAGAATGTTGCATATAGCAGCCTGAATTATACAGAATAGTCCATTGTCAAGGCTCTGACCTTTAAAGATATAACACTTTCCATTTATACAGAAATTTTAAAAAAAGCAGAATAGAGAATGACATTTGTTTATTTGGAGGCTTATAGGAACACTGTGACCTGATCTATAGGGACAACTGCAAGAACAAAGGATTCCAGAACCAAGAAATTTGTGACAACTAACCTCCTCCCTGTTTCACCTGGCCTTTAAAAGTGCTTTGCTGAAACCCTTCAAGGAGCTTGAGGCTTTAGGTCTCAAGCCACCAGTATCCTTGCTTGCCCTGAAATTAACCTTTCTCTGCTCCAAACTCTGATATTTAGATTTATTTGTCCTCACTTACCTCCAGAACTTCAACTTGCTTTCAGTAACAACAAGACTTTTGAAGAGTCTTGAAGAGGAGTTAACACATGAATAGATGAAATGGAGAGAGTAGGTCCCTTCCAGTTGCCCAGCAGTTTTATATGTGAAGTATGTTGGTATGTTTTGCTGTTGTTTAGTCACTAAATCATGTCCTGGAGTTTGCTCAAACTTATGTCTACTGAGCTGGTGATTCTATCCACCCATCTCATCCTCTGTTACCCTCTTCTCCTTCTGCTTTCAATCTTTCCCAGCATCAGGGTCTTTTCTAATGAGTCAGCTCTTCACATCAGGTGGCCAAAGTATTGGAGCTTCAGCTTCAGCATCACTCCTTCCAATGAATATTCAAGGTTGATTTCCTTTAGGACTGACTGGTTTTATTTCCTTGCAGTCCAAGGAGCTCTCAAGAGTCTTCTCCAGCACCACAATTCAAAAGCATCAAATCTTCAGCATTCAAACTTCTTAATGGTTTAACTCTCACTTGTGTACATGTCTACTGGGGGAAATTGATAATGTATAAAGACACAGGGAAGAAAAGTGTGAGATAAGAATGATAAAAGTTGTATTTAATAGAAGTCTGGCTTTTTCAATTAGTTTGAAAAGGTCCTTTGAGAACAAGAAGCTGTATGTTAATTAGTTCTGACTCTAGTGACTATTAGGAAGCAACAGTTAGAACTGGACATGGGAAAACAGACTGGTTCCAAATAGGAAAATGAGTACGTCAAGGCTGTATATTGTCACCCTGCTTATTTAACTTATATGCAAAGAACATCATGAGAAATGCTGGGCTGGATGAAGCACAAGTTGGAATCAAGATTGCCGGGAGAAGTATCAATAACCTCAGATATGCAGGTGACACCACCCTTATGGCAGAAAATGAAGAACTAAAGAGCCTCTTAATGAAAGTGAAAGAGGAGAGTGAAAAGTTGGCTTAAAGCTCAACATTCAGAAAACTAAGGTCATGGAATGCAGTCCCATCACTTCATGGAAAATAGATGGGGAAACAGTGTCAGACTTTGTTTTGGGGGGCTCCAAAATCACTGCAGATGGTGATTGCAGCCATGAAATTAAAAGACACTTACTCCTTGTACGGAAAGTTATGACCAACTTAGTAAATTAAAAAGCAAAGACATTACTTTGCCAACAAGGTCCATCTAGTCTAGGCTATGGTTTTTCCAGTAGTCATGTATGGATGTGAGAGTTGGACTATAAAGAAAGCTGAGCACCGGAGAATTGATGGGTTTGAACTATGGTGTTGGAGAAGACTCTTGAGAGTCTGTTGGACTACAAGGAGACCAAACCAGTCCATCCTAAAGGAGATCAGTCCTGAATATTCATTGGAAGGACTGATGCTAAAACTGAAGTTCCAATACTCCAGCCATCTGATGTGAAGAACTGACTCACTGGAAAAGACCCTGATGCTAGGAAAGATTGAAGGCAGGAGGAGAAGGGGATAACAGAGGATGAGTGGTTGGATGGCATCACCAACTCAATGAACATGAGTCTGAGCAGGATCCAGGAGTTGGTGATGGGCAGGGTAGCCTGGTGTGCTGTAGTCCATGGGGTCGCAAAGAGTCAGACATGGCTGAGCAACTTGACTGAACTGAACTGAAAAAAAAAATCAATTGTGCATTTGGCAACTTCATTTCAATTGAAAAAAAACAAAATAAGGCCCTAGCCTGGAAGGCAAGATTTATAGCAACCAAGAATAAGTACTAAGGTTAATTTACAATTTTTACATTGGCTTAATGAATAGAATTTTTAAGTAGTAGTAAGAATATTTTTTCTTTGTAGGAATATTACATGTGATTTCATATGCTTCCGTGAACAAGTAAATTAGAAATTTAATGCCTCAGTTGATGCAAATTATAGTAGCAACACATCTTTTATCACTAAATCCTAAAAATTAAATAAATAAATATTTTCTTTCTATTAATGAAGGAAACTTGCTAAAATACAATTACCTTTAGCAAGTTAGTCAGTTTTGGTTGAAAGTTACTTATGTAATTTTCTTAGATGATACTTTTAAAATAGTGTGGCTATAAACTCTTTATGTTTTCTCATAACACTATGTATAGTCCATAGATACAGAGTTATAGAAAAACTAGGCAGAATCGAAGACTAATAATTATTTGAATTCACTTTTATTCATGAATATATTAAGAACCTACTATCAAAATATGATTTGAGTTACCCATTATCTTTTTCATAGAAACAAATATCAAAATTAATAAAGCAAGGCTGGAATATTCTATACAAAATAATTAACATCATTTGATATTTTACCAGTATTTGATTATTCTAATTAATTATAATTATACTTTGTAAGATTAGTTCTTTAATCTTTCATAGAGCATTGTGTATTTTAATCTTTCATAGAGCATTGTGTATTGTGGGTATCTAAAATTTTTATATTTGCTTTCAGTATTTTGAATATTATGGTTTTTTGTTGAAGTAAAAGTTGCATAATTTAAAGTTAATAATTTTAAAGTGAACAGTTTGGTAACTGTATAGTCAAAGCTATGGTTTTTCCAATATTCATGTATGAATGTGAGAGTTGCTTATGTAATTGTACCACAAAGAACTGATGTAGTGGTAAAACAGAGTTGAACTATAAAGGAGGCTGAGTGCCTAAAAATTGATGCCAAAGAATTGATGCTTTTGAACCTTGGTGTTGGAGAAGACTCTTGAGAGTCACTTGGGCCGCAAGGAAATCCAACCAGTCAATCCTAAAGGAAATCAATCCTGAATACTCATTGAAAAGACTGATGCTGAAGCTGAAACTCCAGTACTTTTGCCACATGATGTGAAGAGCTGACTCATTGGAAAAGACCCTGATGCTGGGAAAGATTGCTAGCAGGACAAGTGTTTGACAGAGGACGAGATGGTTGGATGGCATTACTGACTTAATGAACATGAGTTTGAGCAAGCTCCGGGAGATGGTGAGGGCAGAGGTGTGGAGTGCTGCAGTCCATGGGATCGCAAAGACTTGGACATGACGGAGGAAGTGAACAGCAGTGCTGTGTAGCCACCACTTCTGTCTAGTTCAATTTTTTTTTACGTAATCCTGAAAGTTAACCCCACTCCAATAAAGAGTTGCTTCCCATTCCTCCTCGCCCTCAACCCAGGCAACCACCTACTTGGTTTCTGTTTCTACAAATTTACATGTTCTGCATATTTCACATAAATGGAATAGCAGATTATGTTAATTTTGTGTCTGGCTTTATCTGCTTTAGTACATTTTTGAGGTAATCCATGTTGCAGTATTCATTGAAATTTTATTTTGTGTGGCTGAATAAGTTTCATTGTATGCATGTTTCCTTTAATCTATTCATCCACTGAAGGGCCTTTGTGCTATTTACACTTTTTGGCTGTTGAGAATACTGCCATTTATGTACGATTATCTGAACATTTATGTAGGAGTATTTGAGTACATTTTCTCAGTTCTTTTGGATTGAACACTACTTTACCAGGCCATGCTATATGCCAACCCTTCTTGTTTGCCAGGTCTATGAGAGTATTTCAGGGTTCAAACAAAAAACAGTGCCCAGACAAACCAGAGCATTTGAACTGGGAAGGTTTTCATGGATATTCCCAAGTGAAATTATCTATACGATCCAGAAATAACTCCCTAATTTCTGTTATTTAGAAGCTGCATTTCACCATAGCTTGCCTTTACACTGGACCGTGAACTTATGTATTTCATTTGTGTTAGACACTTAAAGCATTTAGCACAATGCTCAATAAAAATTTAGAGGTTAAATTTGTAATAGATTTAAATTAAATGAAAAAAATGTATTTGTGAAGAAAATTGGTTAAGAATGTGTACTTTAGAGTCATGCCTGCTGTTGCTGCTGCTGCAAAGTCACTTCAGTGGTGTCCGACTCTGTGCGACCCCATAGATGGAAGCTCAGTAGGCTCCTCTGTCTACAGATTCTCCAGGCAAGAATACCGGAGTGGGTTGCCATTTCTTTCCCCCAAGTCCCACCACCTGGGTTCAAATTACCAAGTCAGTAAGTTATTGGCTCAGAGTCATTGCACTGGAAATACGTTTTTTATTTTTTTTTAATTTTCTTTACTTTATTGTGTTGGTTTTGCCATACAGTGACATGAAACCGCCATGGGTCTACACATGCTCCCCCTCCAGGAAACCCCCCCTCCCCCCCCCCCGCACTCCCTCCCCCTGGGACATCCCGGTGCACCAGCCCCGAGCATCAACCCTGGGCTGGCAAATGATTTCACATGTGGTAATTATCATGTTTCAATGTCATTCTCCCATATCATTCCCCCCTTGCCCTCTTCCACAGAGTCCACATGTCTGTTCTATACATCTGCGTTCCTTTTGCTGTCTTGCATGCAGGGTTCTCATTACCATCTTTCTAAATTCCATATATATGCGTTAGTATACTATATTGTTGTTTTTCCTTCTGGCTTACTTCACTCTGAATAATAGGCTCCAGTTCCATCCACCTGAGTAGAACTGATTCAAATGAATTTTTTTTTAATGCTGAGTAATATTCCATTGTGTATATGTACCACAGCTTTCTTATCCATTCATCAGTTGATGGGCATCAAGGTTGCTTCCATGTCCTGGCTATTGTAAACAATGAGGCGATGAACATTGGGGTACACGTGGCTCTTTCAATTCTGATTTCCTTGGTGTGTATGCCCAGCAGTGGGATTGCTGAGTCATATGGCAGGTCTATTTGCAGTTTTTTAAGGAATCTCCACTCTGTTTTCCATAGTGGCTGTACTAGTTTGCATTCCCACCAACAGTGTAAGAGGGTTCCCTTTTCTCCACATCCTCTCCAGCATTTATTGCTTGTAGATTTTTGGATTGCAGCCATTCTGACTGGTGTAAAGTGGTACCTCGTGGTTTTGATTTTCATTTCTCTGATAATGAGTGATGTTGAGCATCTTTTCATGTGTTTGTTAGCCATTTTTATGTCTTCTTTGGAGAAATGTCTGTTAAGTTCTTAGGTTCACTTCTTGATTGGGTTTTTTATTTTTCTAGAATGGAGCTGCAGGAGTTGCTTGTATATTTTTGAGATTAATTGTTTGTCCGTTGCTTCATTGGCTATTAAGACAGTATGGTACTGGCACAAAGACAGAAATATAGATCAATGGAACAAAATAGAAAGCCCAGAGATAAATCCACGCATCTATGGACACCTTATCTTTGACAAAGGAGGCATGAATATACAATGGAGAAAAGACAATCTCTTTAACAAGTGGTGCTGGGAAAACTGGACAGCCACTTGTAAAAGAATGAAACTAGAACACTTTCTAACACCATACACAAAAATAAACTCAAAATGGATCAAAGATCTAATCATAAGACCAGAAACTATAAAACTCCTAGAGGATAACATTGGGAAAACACTCTCTGACATAAACCAAAGCGGGATCCTACATGACCCACCTGCCAGAATATTGGAAATAAAAGCACGAATAAACAAATGGGACCTAATTAAAATGAAAAGCTTCTGCACAACAAAGGAAACTATAAGCAAGGTGAAAAGACAGCCTTCAGAATGGAAATATGTTTCTTATTAAAGGCTAAAGTGTTTGCATTCATTGAAAAGGGACAGCAAATATAAAGGAAAACATCTTTTCATATGTATTTATTTCATATTTTTTCATATTTATATATTTTATGCTTTTTTCTACAATAACATAAATAAGTTAAACATGCTACTTCAAAGCATGCCCTCCATGATCACGTGGAATGTATTAAAAGTTGTAGCTTTTTACAATCTTTGCTTAATTACTTATGTAATTTTTCTAATGTGGGAGGAAATGGGCTAAGACCATCAATGTAATGATTAAAACCAACCACTGATGGATAGAGACCTAATTAAGTGAAAAGCATAAAATATAAATACAAAAAATATATGAAATAAATACATATGAAAAGATGCTTTCCTAATTAAGTGAAAGAGACACAAGTCAGTCTCTTAGGTTTGAAAGACATTTGATTTGTTGAATGTTTCTTTGAGATCACCCATTCATCTCAGACTTGCAGTCTCCAAAGAAGACAGTTCTCTTAACATTTAATTCATCTTTCTTATGAGGGTCTAAGCCCCAGCTGGATTGACACGCCCTATTAGGTTTAAAAATTGATATCTCCTTAGACGGGTGGGTGAGGAGGGAGGTTCAAATAGAAAGGAATATATGTATGCCTATGGCTGATTCATGTTGAGGCTTGACAGAAAATGACAAAATTCTGTAAAGCAATTATGTTCAATAAAAAAATTAATTAATTAAAAAAATCTATTGGAAAACTGGCACCACTAGTCTTGCTTGACAAGAGTTGCCACAAAACTTCAGTTTGTAAAAAATATAATATCTGTGAAGTACAATAAAACAAGGTATGTGGTGTAAAAAAATAAAAATGTCTCAGATAGTCTCCTCATTTAGAAATATATCTCTTCACTAGAGATTATAGAAGACCACAGACTTAATGGTGGACTTAAGGTTTGGAATACATCACATATAGAAGCATGATACTGTAACTTAAATGTACTATATACACTGCTGAAATTTCTCTTATTTTAAAATAAAATAGTCAGGATTTAGAAGCCATTTATTGATGGTTCAAAAGTTTTCTTGTGTCTATTTTTATTTTTTGTATCAATAGCTGTAAAAATACTGAAAAACTGCCACGCTGCCCTTACACATGAGTCCTTGCCCAACCATAGATAACATGTGTCTTCCAGAAAGATTTCCTTTTGCTATGTGTGTGTGTGTGTGTGTGTGTGTGTGTGTGTGTAGAGGCCTTAATGTACTCGATATAAGAAAATCTGAATAAATTGAGGATCTGAAATAGAGATTATAAATTTGATTTATATTCAATATGCTAAGAAAAGTTGCTGTCCCATTGCTAGTTGAGAGGCACTCAAGACCAATATTTGGTCTGTTTTGTTCTTTATATCCCAGAATAAAAAAGTAAGTTCCCCTGGCATCAGCCTTTATTTAATTTTTATCTCACTGTTGCACAATGTATTGTTGAGCTATTAATCTTTGAAAGTACTGAGAACTTGTTTTATTTGTGGATGACTAGAAAAGTCCTAGAAAATCCATTAAAACATCAAATGGCTTGACCACTTGCATTAATTCTTATTTTAAAAAAAAATGTATTAATCTCACCTTGCAACTCAAGTGTCAGGTTTCAAGACATTACATTTTGAGTTGCTGAAATAAAAGTGCTCCAGAAGCAGTGTTTGGAAGGAAAGTACAGTGCCCTTAAACCACAGCACCATGATGCATGGCACTGTAATCAAAAAACAATTCTTGATACACATTTTCAGTGAGATTCTTTTGGATTATATGGTTCCCTTAGGAGGAGATAAAAGATACTTCTTCCAGAGAAAATGCTATAGCTAGTGAAGGAAATGTGTTTTACATGATTTTTAATTACTAATATGATTCAGGTGCTGGCCCAGATGAATCTTGAAATAAAAATACAGTTTTCTGTAATATATGACTCGAACACTATCTGATCAGTACACATCACAGAAGGTATACCAACTTTTAAAAGATGATGACTATTTCATGAAAAACAAAATACTCATGTTGATTTTTTATTTTGCTTTTATCTTAAAAATTAAATAATATAGATATAGTTCTGCAGAAATTTTCATTGTGTAATTATATGGAGTTTAAAAAATGTTTATTTTTATATGAGTTAATTTACCAACTTCTCTTGTCCTAATTTGGCTATAATGAGTTGATATTTCAGCTCTCATCCTGAAATCCTAACCCTAAAATCCATTCTCACATACTTCTGCACAATAAAATTAAATTAGCTAAGAAATATGCCTAGTTTATTTATGAAGGTTTAATTTCTGAATATGTTTACTATAAATTACATTTTCTCTCCTACAGAGAATTTAATTTAATTTACAGAAAGGTAACTGTGTCTCACCTCTTCTCTATTTTAATACCTAGAACAGATCAGTAATATCAAAGACCTGTATAAATATCAAGAGAATGGTTTAATTAATCTTAATTTATCAAGTTTAACTATGTTGATTGCAAATAGCACATCTTACAACACTTTTTTTTTTCCTAGTAATGTTTATTTTCCCACATTCCTCAAAGACTATTCTTCACTCAATTTATGGGCCTCTGCTTTCTAAAGTCTCTGGCAATTTTCTTTTTATCATATTTCACAGAGAAAATAAAACCTATTAAAAGTGATTCCTGTTATCTCCTCACCACCAAATGAAATTTTATGCATCTTTATCCTGACTTTGCTTTTGCCTAGGTTGAATCTAAAGACATGCCATCTCTCTCTGAAATGTCAGCCCCTCTCTGGGTCCTCTAGATTTTCCTACAAATTGACTTCTCAGGGACCTGAATTCTTCTGGAAAGCTCCCATCTCTCCTCAATCTTTAGCTGCTTTTTTATTAAAATCCCCAGGATCATTTTTTGGGGGGCATGTTTTCATAACTTCAGTGCTAGAAAACCAAACCAAAACAAGGGAAAACAAATCTTACAGCAAATCTCTCTCTAGTTAGCACCTTATTATTCTACATAATTCTTTAATCACAATTCAGATATCAGAAAAGTTTGAAAACAAAAAATTTATCTTTTAAGTTTCACTTAGTTGGTCAAAACCTTATCAGATTTTACCTGACAAGAGGTTATTTATAGTCTTATCCATAACTATTCATTTATTTTACTCAAGAAGAGTTAATGGTATTTTAACATAATATTTGATTTTGGAGTGTTGTTAAGAAGTCACTGAGGGTGACTTGTATATAGTAGGAGTATTTTTGCTTTTTAAAAATGGAAACTATTCAGAATTTCAAACACACCTGAGTCCCTTATTTTCACATGAGAGACTGCGGACCTCTCCTTTTCTTCTTGGTCAAACTTCTCAAGATAAAAACTTTCACCCACTGTTTCCACCTCATTGATTTTAATTCACCATTCAGCTCACTCCGGGCTTCTATAAGGATGCTATTTTTGCCAAGGCAATGGATAATTTCCATGTTGACAAATCCAATGACATTTTTCATTTTTGTCTTGACCCATGCCTAATTTGACTCAGTTGATCATCCCCTGCTTCCTGAGATATTCTTCTTTCTCTAGGTTTCCATGACTTCTTCCTTTGCCCTTCTCCTCCTACTGTGGACCCTGTACAGTTCATTAAACAGGCTTCTCCTCTATATATCATCTGAAGGTTGGTGTTCCTCATAATATTGTCTATATGCTATCACTCTACTTTCTTGAAACTTGAGGGATCCATCCCCATTCATCATCTGTCAAATAATGACTCCAAGATGTATATATTCAAACTCTATGATTCTGTTTCTGTAAGCATAAACAGTCAGCTCAACATGTAATAGTGTTCCTTGGAGGTTATAGAAGTATTCCCAAGTTTTATCCTTCAAATTTCATTCAGCTCATCTTTGAGACCTCCCTTGACAAAGTGAATCTTAATTAAAACAACTTTTTTTCCCCACATTCCCTAATTTGAATTTTTTTTTAGTACTTACTATAGTAAGTACTTACTTATAGTACTTACTATAAGCCTATACTCTTCTTGGTACTAGGAGGATATTAGTGGAAGAGATGACTGTGGTCTCTCTGCATGAAAAACATCAGATTGATAAATCACAAATTAAAATGTTTTAAATACTTACAACTTTTAATGAGTGGTATGAAGTATAGTAACTAGGTTGCTGAGATAGGTCATATTTCTTGGTTTGATTCCTTTTGATAGGATGAGCTGGGAAGGCTTCTCTAAAGAGGCATCCCCAATACTGAACTGTGAAAGTGAGACAGATTTGATGAGGGTCAGAATGACAGTCAGGAAGGTGAAAGTGAAAAAGTCCTCAGTGGAATGATGAAAGGGATGGCATAATGATGAAAATAAACTTCAGCTAGATAATAGAGGTAAATTTTTTGTATTTCTATTTAGAAATAGATTGCATGTTTTAAAATTATTTTATGCCATTTGAGAAAGCACACTTAACCTATTTTGATAATAGCTGAGTTGAGTTTCTTCCAGAAGTATTTCTTATGTAATCTCCATTTATTCTCTTGATTATAGTTGATGATATATTAGAATTTTCTATGAAAGAAGAATAAGTCTTCCCAGCACTTGAACAGGCTTCCCAGGTGGCTTGGTGGTAAAGAATCCACATGCCAATGCAAAGGACATGATTCAATCCCTGGGTCAGGAAAATCCCTTGGAAAAGGAAATAGCAACTCTCTCCAGTTTTCTTGCTTGGGACATCTCATGGACATAAGAGCCTGGAAGGCTACAGTCCATGGGGTTCAAAAGAGTTGGATACAATTAGCAATTAAACAACAACACCATTTGAGAAGTCACTGAAAAGAGTAACTTAGAACTTTTGAGAACAATAATTTTTCTAATGTTTCTTTTGAAAAATATTAAAGCTTTACCAATTTATTTTTAACAATTTGCTCTTCGATTGGTGTGAAACTTTTAATTATTCTCTTCCTTTCTTCACATTGAGTTGAAATATAGTAGGTTACCACTCAAGTTTACTATATTAGGTATACTAAATAATGGTCAGAGTTTGGATTACTACAGCATATAGAAAAGTGCTGGAAAATATGAGAAAATTTTAATATTTAATACATACTATTTAACTTCACTTTATAGTAATGGTAATTAATACCTTTCAACTTTTGATATTTACCATGTGAAAAGAGACTGAGAAACCCCAGGGAATTTGACTTTGAAGTCCAGTGGGAGTTGATTACAGAACTTCCACAGGACTGGGGAAACAGACTCTTGGAGGGCACAAACAGGCACAAAACCTTGTACACACCAGGACCCAGGAGAAGGAGCAGTGACCCCACAAGAGACTGACTCAGACTTGCCTGTGAGTGTCAGGAATTTCTGGTGGAGGTATGGGTCGACAGTGGCCTGCTTCAGTCGGGACACTGAATACAACAAGTCCTTTAGAAGGCGGATGCCACTACTGTTGTTACTCCTACCATAGTTTGGCATCAGGCCAAACAACAGGGAGAGAACACAGTCCTGCTCATCAACAGAAAACTGGGCCCTGTCCAACAGAACTCTCCTCATAGAGCCAAACGATCCAAGAAATAACAATTTATTTAAATGGTAGGAGGAACAATAGACTTTTTAGTCCTTACTGAATTCTCATTTAATTATTAAAATTAAAGAAATAAAGATCTCCATTCAGTGACTGCAGAGCTACAGAAGAATCACTAGCAGCAAATGTCCCCAGAAAGCTGAGATCTTCAATGCCAAACAAGCAAAGCAGATCTATATTGATCCACAGGAGAAGGAGGTTTAGGATGCCATGAAGTACCTCACCCCAAAATCCCAAAATTTAAAGCATCAACATTCACCTTTTGAAACCAAATCAGAGCCTTGAAATGTTTGATTTATTTTCCTGGTCTCTCTAAGATGTCTTTTGAGATGATCACAAGCTCTTTCCAAAATGAATTACTTTCATTTAATAATTTAAAAAATCATATTTCATTTAAGCTATTGACTTTATACATATCTGCGAATAATTTTTTTTTATGTAAATCTTTGGTTGGATCCCTTCACCTCTGTTAGCTCCAATTCAATCCCCTGCAGAGTATGATTAATGGTGTCTCTCTCTTCCTTGCCTTCCTAGAAACTTGTAAGGGTCCTGACAGGATTATTAACAGGAAAATGGTAATATTTTAAAGAAGACATAACTCTTGTGAATCAAAGTGTGACTCATAATACTAAATGGAAATACATGTTGTTTTAGGAATGCAGGAAAATATACATTTTTATAGTTAAAAAATAAGATATACACATCAAAAAAGAGTATATTTTTCCTTGCATAGAAAGTGTTTCTAATGGTAATACAACAAAGTATCTATTTGTATGAATTTTAGCTTTCGAAGAGCATATGATTTAGATTCTCTTATATGATGCAATTTACCTGGCTTATTTATTTCAAAATTGAGTCATTATTGATTTGAGACTCTAGAATGTATTCACCACTGAACCAGAGCAAAACAAAAAAAACCTGCAACTACCATTAGCAGAAACATCAGAGATATTAACGTGGCTTTTTTAACCTCTATAGTTGCTGACCTAGTTTTAATTGATAGTCTTAAGACGGTAAGAAGAGAAAATTTGTGGCCTTAATAGGAGAAAACATTCTCTACAAAGCTGTGAAGACAGAATCACTTAAATTCAATGTTCCATTTTTGACTTGCTGTGTAAGATAATAAAAATATGAGTAAAGTGTAATGAAGAGCAATTCTTCATTGAACTTGTATAATGTCTGGCACATTATATGGAATCAGTATTGCCTACTCCTTTGGATAAATGCTTTTGTATAGAAATGATTTTGCCTATCTTTGTATGTGCCTACAACCTTCTCAACAAGAACCAGAAATTGGTCTAAAGTTACTTTTTTAGCTCGGCCTTTCCCTTCCCTCCTATCAAAGTAGCTAGGTCTATAGGTGCCATGTTCTTGGCCACCTAGCACTTCTCAAGTTTTCATCTATTGCCTTTTATATTCATGTATTTATTTGTATGTCTCTTCCACTGGAATCTAAATCCACTGTTGGCATATAACAGGCTAGTAATATTCATTGGTGAAATAAGTGCTATTGGGTAATTCGTTGCTTCCATTTTGTGTACGCTACATGAGTCTTTAGGATCTCATGGATAAGAAACAAACAGATACTCTAAAGAAAGTACCATCATTTTTAAAGAATCATTTTCTGTCTATTATTCCTTATATAAACCTGACAATTCTGGATGTTTCTAAAGGATGCTGCTATATACTTCTTAAGGAAACAGTTAGTCATATAAGTTTAGCTTACCACTGGAATTCCAGTTCTGTTTTTCAACAAAAGTTTAATTGATCAGTTTTATTAATGTGTGTACTCATGTTTCCACCATATTAAATAACTCTAGATGGACGCATTTAAAATTTTTTCCAATCTTGTGTATATATTTATATATTTGCAACCTTGTATATATATATATAACATTCCAACAATGTTAATAAATACTAAGGATAGTAGAGGAGACTAAAATTCCCAGTGAGATTCACAGAGGGCCAGAAGGAGTTCCACTTGGCTGAAATCCTCCAAAACTATTTCTAGCATAAAAGCAAAGTTCAGTAAGCTTAATTAAAAGAAAAAGAAATGGAAAACTCTCCATACTAATGTCAGTTTACCCATGGGAAATAGGTTTCACCAAAGAAATAGATTTCTTTGTAATCTCTGATACTCATATGTGCAAATAAAACATTTCACATAGCTATATTTTGGGAAAGCTACTTTCTTTGGAAAAGTAATCTTATACCAAGTTTATCATAAAAATAAACTTTATTGTACTTCAGAAATCACTTTTTATATAGAATACATTTTTTTTATTTTGGTAAGAGACAGTAATGAATACACAAATGGAGGACTCTTCCATTATTTGGCATAATTTCCCTAGTCCTCCTGCAATGATGTTGAGAAAGCTTCCCTAAGTACTTTTCTCTAATTTTGCATATCCTTAAAGAAGTGGCCAAGTGTTGAATAAAGATCTATTTATCCAATCATAATTACATTTACTGTTTTAAAATTCCATAGTATCCAAACCACTTACTAGCATTCTTGTGTGTGATACTAACACTAGTGCCATAGAAATTGCAAAATGAAAAGGATGTTAAGTGAAGCAGTTTTACTACATTGTTAATCTGACTCCGAAGCTTAACTTAAATGTAATCTGTCCAAGCATCTTTTAATTATTTAAAAGTGTGCATTGATCATAGCAAAAGCCTCTTCCAAAAACACAAAGATGACTCTATGCTTGGATGTCACCAGGTAATCAATACCAAAATCAGATTGATTATATTTTTTGTAGCCAAAGAAGGAGAAGCTCTATACCAGTAGCAAAAACAAGACCGTGAGTTTACTGTGGCTCAGATCATGAATTCCTTTTTGTCAAATTCAGACTTAAATTGAAGAATGTAGGGAAAACCACTAGGCCAGTCAGTTATGATTTAATCAAATCCCTTAGGATTGAACAATGGAAGTGACAAGTAGATTTAAGGGATTACATGTGACAGAGTGACTGAATAACTATGGATGGAGGTTCATAGCATTGTGCAGGAAATGGTAAGCAAAACCATATTGAAGAAAAAGAAATGCAAAAAGGCAAAATGGTTGTCTGAGAGATCTTACAAATAGCTAAGAAAAGAAGAGAAGCAAAAGGCAAAGGAGAAAAGGAAAGATATATCCATCTGAATGCAGAGTTCAAAAGAATAGCAAGGAGAGATAAAAAAGCTTTAGGTGAACAATGCAAAGAAACAGAGAAAAACAATAGAATGGGAAAGACTAGATATCTATTAAAGAAAATTAGAGATACCAAGGTAACATTTCATACAAAAATGGGCAAATAAAGGACAGAAATGGTATGGACCTGACAGAAACAGAGGACATTAACAAGAGTTGGCAAGAATACATGGAAGAACTATTCAAAAAAGATCTTAATGACCCAGATAAGTATAATGGTGTGGTCACTTATTTAGAGTCAGACATCTTTGAGTGTGAAATCAAGTGGGCCTAAGGAAGCATTACAACAAACAAAGCTAATGGAAGTAATGAAATTCCAGCAAAGCCATTTCAAATCCTAAAAGAGGATACTGTTAAAGTGTTGCACTCAATATACCAGCAAATTTGGAAAACTCAGCAGTGGCCACAGGATTGGAAAATGTCCATTTTCATTCCAATCCCAAAGAAGGGCAGTGCCAAAGAATGTTCAAACTACCACACAATTGTACTCATTTCACATGCTAGCAAAGCAATGCTCACAATTCTCCAAACTTGGTCTCAACAGTGCATGAGCCAAGAACTTCCAGATGTTCAAGCTAGATTTGGGAAAGGCAGAGGAAATTGCCAACATCAGTAGGATCATAGAAAAAGCAAGAGAATTCCAATAAATATCTACTTCTGCTTCATTGACTTTGCGAGAACCTTTGTGTGGATCACAACAAACCATGGAAATTATTTCAAGAGACAGGAATACCAGACCACCTTACCTGCCTTCTCAGAAATCTCTATGCAGGTCAAGAAGCAACAGTTAGAACCCAAATTGGTACAGTAGACTGGTTCCAAATAGTGAAAAGAGTACGTCAAGGCTGTATATTGTCACCCTGATTATTTAATTTATATGCAGAGTACATCATGAGAAATGCCAGGTTGGATGAAGTACAACCTGGAATCAAGATTGCCTCAAGAAATATCAATAACCTGAGACATGCAGATGACACCACCCTTATTGCAGAAAATGAAGAAGAACTAGAGAGACCCTTGATGAAAGTGAAAGAGGAGAGTGGATAACCTGACTTAGAATTCAACATTCAAAAACTAAAAACATCGCATCCAGTCCTATCACTTCATGCCAAATAGATAAAGAAACAATTGAAACAGTGAGAGGCTTTATTTTCTTGGGCTCCAAAATCACTGCACATGGTGACTGCAGCCATGGGATTAAAAGATGCCTGCTTCTTGGAATAAAATCTATGATCAACCTAGACAGCAAATTAGCAGAGATATTACTTTGCCAACAAAGGTTCATATAGTCAGATCTATGACTCTTCCAGTAGTCATGTATGGATGTGTACGGATGTGAGCTTTGGACCATAAGAAAAGCTGAGTGCTGGAGAATTGATGCTTTTGAACTGCTGTTTGGAGAAGAATTTTTTTTTTGAGTCCCTTAGACTGGGAAGAGATCAAACCAATCAATCTTAAAGTAAATCAAGTCTGAATATTCATTGGAAGAACAAATGATGAAGTTCCAATACTCTGGCCACCAACTTATTCATAGAGGTGATTCATTGGAAAAGACCCTGATGTGGGAAAGATTGAAGGCAAGAGGAAAAGGGCACAACAGAGGATAAGATAGTTCAAAGACATCATTAACTCAATGGACATGAGTTTGAGCAAGCTCTGGGAGATGATTAAGGACAGGGATGCTTGCATGCTTTTCACTGGGTCTCAACAAGTCAGACACAACTAAGCAACTGAAAAATAACAAGGAAAGCAAACCTTGGCATTGTTATATTAAAATCATACTAGGTGATATTGAAATATAACTTGATCATCAATTTATTATAGCTCTTATTGAAGACCTAGATGTCTTGCACTGTATAGCTCAAAACACAAAACATAAATTTATAACAATAAAATAATTTTCATGATCCCAAAAAAGACATCAGCTTTAAAGGATCAGTTATTAGTTATTTTTAAATTGAGTAGAATTGTATCTATTTTGTATGCAATATAACCACAGTCATTGGCTCAGATGTTAAAGAATCTGTCTGCAACGCAGGAGACTAGAATTTGATCCCTGTATCACGAAGGTTCCCTGGAGAAGATAATAGCAACACATTCCAATATTTTTGCTTGAAGAATCCCATGGACAGAGGAACCCAGTTGGCTAAAGTCCACAGGAACCCAGTTGGCTGCAAAGTGAGAGTGAAAAAACTGGCTTAAAACTCAACATTCAAAAAACAAGGATCATGGCATCCGGTCCCATCACTTCATGGCAAATAAATGGGGAAACAGTGAAAGACTATTTTCTTGGGCTCCAAAATCATTGCAATTGGAGACAGTAGCCATGAAATTAAAAGACACTTACTCCTTGGAAGAAAAACTATGACAAACCTAGACTGTGTATTCAAAAGCAGAGACATTACTTGGCCAATAAAGGCTTATATAGTCAAAGCTATGGTTTTCCAGTAGTCATGTACAGATGTGAGAGCTGGACCATCAAGTAAGCTGAGCACTGAAGAAGTGGTGCCTTCAAACTGTCATGCTGGAGAAGACTTTTGACAGTCCTTTGGACTGCAAGGAGATCAAGCCAGCTGATTATTCACAGATAATCATTTGTTGTTATTCAGTCACTCAGTCATGCCCGACTATTTGTGATCCCATTGATTGCAGCACTCCAGGCTTCCCTGTCCTTCACCAACTCCCAAAGCTTGCTCAAACTCATCTCCATTGAGTCGGTGATGCCATACAACCGTTTCATCTTCTGTTGTCCCCTTCTCCTGCCTTGAATCTTTCCTAGCATAAGGGTCTTTTCTAATGAATCGGCTCCTGGCATAAGGTGGCCAAAGTATTTGAGCTTCAGCTTTAACATCAGTCTTTATAATGAATATTCAGGATTGATTTCTTTTAGGATTGACTCTTTGATCTCCGTGCTGTCCAAAGGACTCTTAAGAGTCTTCTCCAACACAACAATTAGAGAGCATCAATTCTTCAGTGCTCAGCCTTCTTTATGGTCCAGCTCGCACATCTATACGTGACTACTGAAAAAAACATAACTGACATATGGACCTTTCTCAGCAAAATAATGTCTCTGTTTTTTGATATGCTGTCTATGTTTGTCACAGATTTTTTTCCAAGGAGCAACTATTTTTTAACTTCATGGCTGCAGTCACAATCTGCAGTGATTTTGGAGCCCAAGAAAATAAAGGAGTGATGTTGAAGTTAAAGCTCCAATACTTTGGCCACCTGTCACAAGGAGCCAACTCATTGGAAAAGACCCTGATGCTGGGAAAGAGTTTGAGCAAACTCCAGAAAATATGAAGGACAGGGAAGCCTGGCATGTTGCAGTCCATGGAGTTGCAAACGGTTGGACACGACTGAGAGACTGAACAGCAGCAAATTTACTATATTTCTTATGAAACAGGAAAAAAAAAAACATCTGGCAAAATGATATTTTTAGTACATAATAGCGTTTCTACTGAAAATCAGTATTATTAACATGTTGAAACAACTTTTTTCATAGTGGTCAATCTCATGCATATAAATATAACTATACTATTTCATTTTTGCAAACATGAAGTAATTGATTTTAGGAATTTCTTCCTCCTTAATTTCTTTTTCCTTTTATAGCCTATCCATAGACTTACAAGTGCTGCAAATAGCTGGTTCATCTTTCTTGTAGACCTTTCATTAAAATGCATAACTTATTTTGAAAGGATAGATTGTAATGGCCATTGCAGACTTGGCTAGTGACATATACTGATGAGGATATAAGCTAGCAAAGTCACCAAATTAATACTTTACAAGAGGATTATAATGAGCAGCATTAACACATTGGAATTTTATTAATTTCCAAGAGGGTTTTTCGTGTTTGGCAATAGTCAGGCAAAGAAAAATGCTTTAAATATTTTTTCATTTAGTTTAAAATGAAATACAGAAAAATATATGTAAACAAGAAAAAAAAAACTCATCAAATGGAATCATTATCTAAAAAAAAAAATCAAAGTTAGTCATGAGAGCCATAAAATTTCCTTTTATATACAATTGGTTTTCCATTATCTCTGGCTTCACTGATCACTATACAGGTGAGGTTATTGCTTTTTCAGTTTTATTAATAAACCTATTAGTACATAAATAGCCTTCTGGCCTTTCCTAAACAAATGGAAAATGAAATTGTTTCATTATCCCCAGGGTTTCATGCACTCCTGTTTATAGAACTATACCTGAAGGAATGTTTCTGTTTACAAGAAAATGTTTATCTTGAAGACTTTTCAAATTGGATTCTATATTTCTGTAATTCTTTATGTTTTATAATCAGAAGTGGAATATTATTTGAAGCCCTGCTATAGTTTATAGAGAAAATCTTTAAAATTATTACAGGCAGTTTCAAACAAAGGGTAAAGCATGAGTCTTGTGAAATGGCAAAACAAGAAATATGAGAATAGGCATTTGGTGTCAAAGAAGGGTATTTTAGTATATTGCAGGGATATTTCATGGAGTTGAGTATTTTAATTTTCAAATGGCCTTCAAATCAAAAAAAAAAAAATAGGAAAGCAGCAACTATAGGCCAGGCCTAATAACATGTGCTAGAAAATGAAAGACAAATAATGCTGCATCCCATTCATCTGTTGCTTCATACCAGATAAGCCTAACTATTCCTCAACCAAGAAGGTACCTGTCACCTGCCCTAAAGCCTAGAATTCTTTCTTAGTCTTTACATAGAGAAGATAATTCTTTATTTGCCACAGATTGGATCATTGCATTCATTGCTACTGTGTAAAATTGCCTTGGTTACAACATTAGTCAGAAAGATACCAACAATGAATTTAAAAGCAGTGATTCTTATGTTCCAGCTTTGTGTTCATACTGCATGATTATACCAAGCTAGAGTTAACTGAACATCCTTTTAAGATACTGAATTTTATAGGACTCAATGAAATTGCAAAAATAGCAAGCAAGTGAAATAGCGAGGAAGTGAAAAAGCAGAGGTCCAAAGAATTGACTTGATGGCTAATCTGTCATTTACTGTATGAGAAAAAAATGACTGTTAGTTGGTTGAATAATAAAATATAATGGAATAAGACAAGGGAGTCATTGCATAAGCAGTTCTAAACTCCATACTTCAGAATGGATCATTTGAAATGATTAGAGACAAAACCATTCTTGTTAATTCCTTGAAAATCTGTACAACTCCAACACTGAATTTAGTGCTTGACTGTTGAAGTGCACTAAAATTTTTGTTGAATGAATGAATAATTTATTAATAAAAATAAATATATGTGGGTTCTAAAATATCACACAAATAAACTTATCTACGAAGCAGAAACAGACCCATAGATGCAGAGACCAGATTTTTGTTTGCTAAGGGGGAGGAATGAATTGGAACTAATAGATGCAAACTATTACATTTAAAATAGATAAACAGCTAGGTCCTATTGCATAGCACATGGGCATATGGAACTATACTCAATATCCTGTGATAAACCATAATGGAAAAGAGTGTGGAAAATACTATATATATATATGTATAACTGAATCACTT
The DNA here is from genome assembly GCA_007570785.1 of Antilocapra americana. Taxonomy (NCBI): domain Eukaryota; kingdom Metazoa; phylum Chordata; class Mammalia; order Artiodactyla; family Antilocapridae; genus Antilocapra; species Antilocapra americana. The sequence continues at coordinate 21,275,816 of ML663006.1, forward strand.
TTTCAAGAAATTAACACAGCATTATAAATCAATTGCACAGAAATTTAAAGAGAAATGAATAAAAGCCACTATCCAAAGGATGAAACTTTTCCATTAAAATACAGTTCATTTTGTACATATTTATTGAGGAAATTTTGTATTAGATTACTTTATATAAAATTATATACGTCAACATTCCTCAGCCTTTTTGGAACCAGGGACCATTTTCACAGATCTTTATTCCAAGGCCTCAGCAAGGAGGGAGTGGCTTCAGGATAATTCAAGAGCATTACATTTATTGTGCATTTTATTATTATTACCTCAGCTCCACCTCAGACCATCAGACATTAGATCTTGGAGGTTGGGGAGCCCTGATATTGGTGACTTAAAACCAATAAAATGCCTTAAAACAGATGTTTAAGATTATTTCATCCTAATTGAAAAGCTAAAACCTAAATTATTTAGATTCTAAGTTACTTAGGCTCTCATACAACATATACAATGTGGAAATGAAAAGATACAGACTAATGGCAACACATGCCTGTTGTGGCTTACCTAAAGACTGCTATTTTTAATGCCCTCAGCCCTTCAGAGAGATTCTGCCAAACACAGCTTTAAGATTCCTGTCTAGCATCAGAAATCATATAGATCATAATTTTCTCTATGAAATTTCTACAGAACTGTAAGGAAAGTTTTTCTTAAAAACTTAGGTTGTGTATTTCCCATAGTGAAGTACTGAATGCTTAATAAATTTTCCAAAAATATTTATTAGCATTTTATTAATGAAAAACTGGGATCATAAGGATGAATTTATTTGCCCACAAAAATTCATAAATGCTTAAAATATTTGCTTTTATAAGTGTACAATTATTAAATAACAGATATACAATTTATAATAAAAATAATATATTTGGGATAATGAAAACATGAACAATTTCTGTTTGAAGATAGTCTGAATATATTCAATTCACTTGTGTTTTTTGTATTTGTTATTATAAATGTTGACATAAGGATCGGGGTAGCCTCCTGGTTGCCTTGTCATGTTCTGGTATCTGCCTTGTGTGATTTTATGTCTACAGTCAATGAAAAGAAATGTTAGGCATATGCCATGTTCTGTGATACTCATCCTCATATAATAAGAACTATAATATTAGTTGTATATGAAGGAAAAAACCCTTTTCCATTTCTAAATATTAAGTCTCAGTATTAAAGGTCAACATTTTCTTAATTCATTTTTAGAATGCTTTCATAAACATTTCCCAGCAAGACTACTTTCCTGAAAGGTGCTGCCTCCTGAATTTAGGAAGGACATGATTCATTGAAATGGTAATTTACCAAATGTTCGGTTATTGTACCTACTTATCAATATTCCTTTTAGAATGCCTGCAGGAGATGCAATGTCTCATTTTCTAGTCCCAAGGGACAGCAGGCAATTTATGCATAATAACTATCTGTTACATTTCCCTAACACAGTCACTTTGCTTGTAAATAATAACTGTGTTTTACTTATAGGAATGTTTACCATGATATTAACAATTTGTTAAAGCCCTGACATGGAGAATTTAAAATAATATAATTCAATTTGAAAACCTATAATTTCAAGTGATGCAGTTTCACCACTCTTCTTAGTCAAGGTAGGATAAAGCAACTTTCCTGTCAAAGATGATTGGATAATGTGATACATTACCTGATTACCAAATGATTCTGGGAAAACAACCCATTTCTCTATATTAATCTGACTTGTTTAGTGTTCTTCCTCTCTCTGCATTCAGATGAGGTACTCAACACCAACCTAATTCTTTTTTATGTGCATTGGCTGTTTTTTTACAACACCATTTTCCCCTAACTGCTTAAATAATGACAGTTTTGCAAAGTTCTGAATAGTTTTCCAAATGTCTTGAATTTTAATTTGGTGCATTTTCCTTCATGACAATATGTGTGGGTGGAAACAAGAAATTGGAAAATTTGCATCTTGGTGAATTTCTATAATATGTAGTAATATCTTAATGTGGCTGATATCACTTTGCATTTGTATGGTATCTTGCATTAGGTACTTTTCACATATTTTATTGTTATTTTCCAATTATTAATTTTTTTAGAAAAGGAAATTAGGGACACAGATGAAATAGACAATTCAATTTTGCATGGACAGTGAATAAATGGCTAATACTAGACAAATGTCTTTTCTGAGGCTTTTAAACATTTGCTTGAGAAAGGTAGACATCATTTGTCTACTGTTGCATACAAGAAGTTTCATATATTGTGCTGAACTTGTCCCAAATGTCATGCCTTATGTTTCATAAGATACAAGCGTGTGGCCTTTTATCCTAGTTGAAGTCAGTCAACTGTCTTAATACACTGTAATTAATATATCCCTGCCACTAGAATGCCAAGTAAAGACTCAGATGTTCTTTCTTATTTTATGGATTTGTTGTTGTTATAATAGTTTTACTCATGATCCTAGCTGTTCCAATGTTCTTTTCCAGTGGTAGAAGTAAAAATTCCAATAGACTTTATTTGCATCATACAACATAGATTTTTTTGTCTCAAAGGAAACTTTAATGGCCTATTGCTTAGCTCTCTGAATGTGGAAATGGAGGCACCAAGAGTTGGAAGGACTTTTCTAAATCAAAGAGGAATTTAATGGGAGAATTATAAATTCAAAGGATATTCTTATGCTGCTTTTCTAAAATATAAATGTTCTCCTTCTTTGAATTCCACAGTTGCTTAATTTAACCTTGACCACTTTCATCATAGGGCTTCCCTAGTGGCTCAGATGGTGAAGAATTTGCCTGCAATTCAGGAGACCTGGGTTCAATCCCTGGGTCTAGAAGATCCCCTGAGGAAGGGAATGGCTACCCACTCCAGACTTCCCTGGTGGCTCAGATGGTAAAACATCTAACTACAATGTGGGAGACCCAGGTTTGATACCTGGGTTGGGAAGATCCTCTGGAGAAGGAAATGGCAACTCACTCCAGTATTCTTGCCTGGAAAATCCCATGGATGGAGGAGCATGGTAAAGAGTCGGACACAACTGAGTGACTTCAATTCACCCACTCCGGTATTTGTGCCTGGAGAATTCCAGGAATAGAGGAGCTCGGTGGGCTACCATCCACGGGGTGCAAATAGTTGGACGTGGCTGAACAACTAACACACTTTCGTTATACCACAAGAGTTATTCTTGTTTTTTAAAGCTAGTAATGACATAGGTTTCCTTGTAATTTGCTTGTTATTTGACTACTAAACTCTCTATGTCTTGCTTTCTTCTACATGGAAATTGAATTCTCTTGCTTGATTTTCTACCCTTGTCATATTTTTCAAGTACTATTTCTTACATTCTGTTTTTTGGATATTTTCTTCTGAATTACTGACCTTAATCTCTGGCTTGGATTTTTGTCTATTTATTTAGCTTATGTTCCATTGTTTCTATGTGCAGGCCAGAATAGTGTTTTGCTTTTGTTTTTAAACCACTTTATTGAGGCATGATTAACATAACATGCAAAAGGCTGCATATAATAATGTACACAGTTTGATGAGGTTGGAAATAAATATATAGTTGTGAAGTCATCATCACAATGATTACCATAAACCTATTACTGCCAAGTTTCCTCTTGCCCTCTTTATTCATTTATTTCTGTGAAATAAGAGCATCTAACATAAGGATAACATCTTAGCAAATTTTAAAGTGGACAGCGTAGTATTGTTCATTGCAATTACTATGCTGTATAATAGATCCCTACGACCTACTCACTTGTTATAACTGAGACATTGTATCTTTTGATCAACCCTCCTCATTTCCCTTCCCCACTGCCCCTGGTAACACCATTCTACTCTCTGCCCCTGAGTTTGACTACTTTAGATTCTTCATATCAGTGGGACTATGTATAATCAGTGGCCCTCAGCACACTCAAACTTTCAGTATTTCAGACTTGATGGAGGGCGGGGACGGAGAACTACTTCTACTGTAACATGTAGACCAATGTCTTAGGTCCTCTTCCAGAGGTTCTGAAAACCACTGGGCAACAGTGGACACTTTCAGAGTTGACCTTGCTCTGTTTCTTTTCTATGTGAGTTAAAGTCTTGTTCCAGCTAAAGTTTGAATGCTTTGTGTTTTTGTTGGTCACTCTAACATCGAGTTACAGTGGGCAGAAAAAAATTGGACTTCTATCCTGGTAGTGGGCATTCTGATAAAGTTTGCAGACCTCCATAGAGTGGAAGTCCTCCCCTGGCGCTGATGACTGGCACATGGTATCCTACCTCACACTAGGGAACATCCATAATGTTTTCCATAGTGGCTGCACCATTATATTTTCCAACCAACAAGGTACACATTTCCTGTTCTCCACATCCTTGGCAGTAACTATCTTTTGACCTTTTGATAATGGCCACTCTTACAGGTATGAGGTGGTTTATCATAATGGTGTTGATTTCATACACCTGTTGGCTATTTGAATGTCTTCTTTGGATAAGTGTTGATACAGTCCTTTGCCCATTGTTAAATCATTTTAAGTTTTTGTTTGTCTGTTTTTCTATTGGGTTGTCTGAAATCCTTAAATTAAATAATACTGGATATTAATTCTTTGTCAGTTATAAAGTTTGCAAATACTTATATTCGGTAGATTGCCATTTCACTGTCTTGATTATTTCTTTTGCTGTGCAGCAGCCTTTAACTTGATGTAATTCCATCTGTGTATTTGCTTTCATTACCTGTGCTTTTGATGTCATATTCAAGAAATCACTGCCAATGCTGATGTGAGGAAACTCTTTCTGTTTATTTTCTTCTAGAAGTTTTACAATTCCAGCTGTTATGTTTGCCTTTAATCCATTTTGATTAGTTTTTTTTTATGGTGTGAGATTTCATTTTTTGGTATGTGGATGCCCAGGTTTCCCAATATCATTTATCGAAGAGACAAAAATGCCATTTGAAGATCCCTAGCCTCAGAAACTTACATAAACTCTAACTGCAGTGTTGTGGGTAAGATTTATTGTGTGTGTGTGATCTGAGGTGATGACACACAATTATGTATATGAGATACCAGGATCACATAGATATCTGTCATTTCATTAGCCCCCATAATGTCCTTTCTCTCCTTTGCATTGTTTAGTCACTCAGTCCTGTCCAACTTTTTGAGACTGACCCCATGGACTGCAGCACACCAGGCTTCCCTGTCCTTCACTCTCTCCTGGAGTTTTCTCAAACTCATGTCTATTGAATCAACGATATGATCCAACCATCTTATCCTCTGTCACCCCCTTCTCCTCCTGTCTTCAATCTTTCCCAGTATCAGGGTTTTTCCAATGAGTCAATTCTTTGCATCAGGCAGTCAAAGTATTGCCGCTTCAGCTTCAGCCTCAGCATCAGTCCTTACAATGAATATTCAGGGTTAATTTTCTTTAGGAAAGAGTCCAAAGACTCTCAAGGGTCTTCTCCAACACCACAGTTTGAAAATGCCAATTCTATGGTGCTCAGCCTTCATTACAGTCCATCTCTCACATCTGTACAGGACTACTGGGAAAACCATAGTTTTGACTAGACAGACCTTTGTTGTCAAAGTGATATCTCTGCTTTTTAATACACTGTCTAGTTTCATTATAGCTTTTCTTCCAAGGAGCAAGCGTCTTTTCATTTCATGTCTGTGGTCATCATCCGCAGTGATTTTGGAGCCCAAGAAAATAAAAGTCTCTCACTGTTTCCATTGTGTCCCTGTCTATGTGCCGTGAACTGATGGGACCAGATGCTATGATCTTTGTTTTTTGAATGCTGAGTTTTAAACCAGCTTTTTCACTCTCTTATTTCACCTTCATCAAGAGCCTCTTTTAGTTCCTTTTCATTTTCTGCCATCAGAGTGGAATCATCTGCATATCTGAGGTTATTGATATTTCTCCCAGCAATCTTGATTCCAGCTAAGCTTCATCCAGTCCAGCAATTAGCATGATATGCAATGTGGGAGACCCAGGTTCGATCCTTGGGTTAGGAAGATCCCCTGGAGAAGGAAATGGCAACTCACTCCAATACTCTTGCCTGGGAAATCTCATGGATGGAGGAGCCTGGCAGGCTACAGTCTGTGGGGTTGCAAAGAGTCAGACATGGCTGAGCGACTTCAGTTTTAGTTTTACTCTGCATAGAAGTTAAATAAGCAGGGTGACAATATACAGTCTTGATATTCTCCTCTCCCACTTTTGAACCAGTTCATTGTTCCATGTCCAGTTCTAGATGTTGCTTCCTGACCTGCATACAGATTTCTCGGGAGGCAGGTAAGGTGGCTGGTATTCCCATCTCTTTAAGAATTTTCCAGTTTGTTGTGATCCACACAATCAAAGACTTTAGCATAGTCAATGAAGCAGAAGTAGGTGTTTCTCTGGAATTCTCTTGCTTTCATTATGATCCATGGATGTTGGCGATTTGATCTCTGATTCCTCTGCTTTTCTAAATCTAGCTTGCACTTCTATCTGGAACTTGGATTTTCCCTGATATCTGTGGCCCCATTACTGAGACAATTTTTCTCTTATGTGACCTTTCCAGCAGATAAGAAGCTAAAAGGGACTTTTAGTCATTGGGAGTTCCCTGTTTTATATAGAATATCCTGAAAGATTATCCAATATTGGGTAATCATGAGCCCTTTAACTTTATCTGGCTGCTGCTGTGTGTGAATAGAAATACTGAATAGAAAAAAAAAAGGAATCTATAACTCCAATGGGGGGAAATGCTAAGGAAATAATTCCATATATTTATCAAAATATTATTCCTATCTGGGAACAAAAAATGTGTTAAATCATGACATTAAATGTCACAAGTCATGGTTAAGTAGATTAAAAACATGGAGTGCTTTAATAAGTCTCATCCAAAAATGGAATATAAGGTAATGATTAGATCCGGAAGGCTAGTGATTGGGATAGCGCATGTATATGAGAGTTCACTGACTCACACAATATGACTGTTAACTAGAAATGTGTGGGTGATTCCAGTAAAGAAAATAAAGGCTATAATTCTGTAGAGAACATCTATTACTATGTAGATGGTGATAAACAAAGATTCTATCATAATTTAGTGTCTATCTATTTGATTGCCTCAGTTATAGGCTGAAAGCATAAGAAATCTTGGTCATCATGTCTGTGGGGCAGGCAGAGATAATTTAGTATTAGATTCACTACCTTCTGATTGAAAAAAAAAATCCCTGCTAGTAATTAAATCAGAAAATTTGACCAGTTCATATAAGCGGCAGCTTTAAGCTGGTACATGGTTAATATTGTGCAAGCATTTGTTAGAATTATTGTTGATAAACAACTTGGCATTCTAGCAAAGTAAGGGCTGGATAGACCACATACATATAGGAAATTCAAACTGTCCTCAGGAAGGACAATATTTGTTGTCCACAAAGGACAATGTTTCAGTTCATATATGTTTTCAAAGAGAAGTGAAAGATCTTTATAAACTCTTATGTTGCATAGCTAGACTGAATTTTTGCTGTCAGGTTTCCAAATCTAACTCAAAAATTAAGAGTAGAAAATTATATAGTTTCTTCCGGAGGAGTTCTATTTCTACCTTTTCCATGGTATCATTACCCTTCATTGGCTAAACTTTCAGTATTTATTTCCAAACCTGGGAGTCACTTCTGGAAATAGTTTTGAGAGATTTCTTCCCCTCATGGCAATGTAGCACTTCACCATATGCCAATATAATGTAAAAACACAGTGCCCAACCTTTGTATGACATTTATAAAATATAAGCAAATTTACAAAAAATATGGACAGTTATCTGATTATTTAGATGTTACATTATATTCCTGTTTTTAAAAATTGCTTTACAGAATTGGGTTTATACAAATGTATTTTTATTTCCACTTAAAAGAGGGGCCCATGATTTTTTTCTACATATATGAGTTTAGATAGCTCAAAAGACTAAAAATAGAAGTTAAAGCATGAAGATAATGTTTAAAGGTTCATTTGTGCAAAGAATTAGGTGAACTGATACATGTATTCTTTCAGGAACTACTTGCCATGTCCCCTACCTCTTTTTGACGAGTCACATCAAAGAAATGGCTCAGGTCTTGAAACTCGAAGAGGGATTGTAATCTTTCCTTTGGTGGTGACTAACGTCAGTCAGTCATCTGAGCTTTGTATAAATCATGGGTGTTTTTGTTTCCTCTTCTTATGTTTCACTCTTAGGATCACTATTGTCAATTTACAATTACCACCGGTACTTTTGGGTCCAATTTGGCTGACTATTAGAGTAATTATGAAGACATTAATTATGTTGGTTAATTATCACTATCTGGCCTCTGATATTCTGTAGTCCTCTCATCCCATTGGCAGTAGGGAGCATCATTTTCTATCTTCAGTCCTGGACTTGAGAGAAATACCACCAAGAACCATCTCTTAAAATGTTTTCATGGGTGCTATTCTTATTGCATTAGTGAAAAGATTGTCTTCCGACATGTTTGCAGAACAATGTGAGCTTGTAGTCTTCTATGAGCTCCTTAATTTCTTCTTTGATACTCCATGAAGGGCATTTTAGCATCTTTCCTGCATTTACTGAAACTATTGTCATTACCAAATTCCAAGGAGCCATCCTTGCAGGAAGGTCCACCTTAGCTGTCTCTGTTGGGAAGTTCTATCCTGAATTATAGGGCGGTGTCACAGTATCAATCTTCTGTCCATAGCGATTCTCCAGGCGAGAATACTGAAGTGGGTTGCCATGCCCTCCTCTAGGGGATCTTTCCAACTGAGCAAGATCAAACCCACATTTCCCACATTGCAGGCAGATTTTTCACCATCTGAACCACCAGGGAAGCCCAAGAATAATGTAGCCTGTCCCTTCTCCAGGGGATCATCCCAACCCAGGAATCAAAAAGGGGTCTTCTGCATAGCAGGCAGATTCTTTACCAGCTGAGCTACCAGGGAAGCCCAAATTATAGGTAGGGGTCACTATATCAACAAACTCTCTCCAAACTAGTCATTTTATTGTCTTAATACTGAAGTCCAATACTATCAAGATTGACTCACACACGACTTCTCCCCATTTCTACTAGTTTATAATGTCCTGGAACTTCAATTACTTTTAAATAGAACATATTTCCTTCAGAAATAGGAACTATATTTCTCTGCATGATCCATCCTGAGGCTTGATCCTACTTACTGGCTAGAGGAAATCAAAATAGGACAGATTGTGAGGAGGTTAAGTATCATTGTGAGGAATCCATCTCAGATGAGGACTTTGCATATTCTCCAGATAAATGAAGCTTTTCTCCTCTAACTAGAGCTTTGCTTCTGAACCACACAGTTCAAGGTTTCCCATTTTAAATCTAGAGCCTTCTTTCTCCATTATCGGGGACCTGGAACATTAGCATGGACAGACTACTAATCTTTGCATTCATACTCTCTTGTAATTTTGTTGCTTAGCTACTAAATTATGGCTGATTCTTCTGTGACACTATGGACTGTAGCCCTCCAGGCTCCTTTGTCCATGGAAATTCCCAAGCAAGAATAGTGGAGTGGGTTGCCGTTTCCTTCTCCAGGGGGTCTTCCCAATCCAGGTATAGAACCCAAGTATCCTGCATTGGCAGGTGGATTCTTTACCATTGAGCCACCAATTTTGTTATGATCAAGTTCTGGGCCTGAATTTTTCATAGCAAATAATCTCCTTATTTTTTCTTTTATTTATGTTTATTGGAGTATATTTGCTTTCCAATGTTGCATTAGTGTCTGCTGTACATAAAATGAATCACCTATATGTTTATATATATCTCCTCCTTTTTTGGATTTCCTTCCCAATTAGGTCACTACAAAGAACTGAATAGAGTGCCTTGTGTATACAGTAGGTTCTTGTTAGTTATCTATTTTATACATCGTGTTAATATTGTATATATGTCAATTTATCCCTTGCTATATCTTTATATCCCAACAGCTATATCTTTATTTCTGCTTTGCAAATAAGATCATCCATATTGCAAAACACAAATAATCCCTTTAAATGCCAGTAAGACATTTGGCATTTACAACCTTCCCCAAGATGATAATTATCTGATATACACTTTTCATTTTTCCTTCAAAATTGCTAAGATATCTCTACAACTTTAAATGTTATTTTTTTCACTCCTATTGGTACTGAGTCCAAGCTGCTCTGTTCTGCTGGCATGACAGGCCAATGAATCCAAAGGATGAGGTATTGGAAGAATACAACTTTATTTGAAGACTGAGAACATGGCAGACTAATGTCAAAGCAACCATCCTGTCAGGGCCTGGATGACAGGTTCCTTTATAGAAACAGAGAGAAGCACTGAGGAACTAAAGTTAAAAGGCAGAATAGAGAGAAACAGTCAGTGAGGAAGTAAAGTAAAAAGAGTCTTCAGTCTTACAGAACATCTCCACATCTTCTGGAAGAACCAGACTTTGGAAGGGGTATGTTACTGTCTTCTTTTTTGTAGGCATTCACATGCGGGGCAGGGCCAGATTATCTCTCTATGAGCTGAACAATGGCATTTTAACAGTCAGGAAGAGGGACAGGGTCTTTGAGGCAGGCCATTATGTATGATTTTAATAATGACAGCAATGAAACAAACAGTTCCAACATGGAGTGATAATTAGTTCTTCTCTGCAACACTGTCTTTCAAGGTACTTAACAAATCAGTGCTTCGCACTTGACCTCCATCTTATCTCATTTATGAAGGATGAGACTTTTAGTAATTGTGATACTTTATCATGATGAAGACTATTATCATCCCACTTGTCAAGAGTAATGGGGTCTTTGTTGCTATCTGACTGATAACTGATTTAATTCCAGAATTCCTTGTGGAGTGTCTGCTTACTAGGAAGATTCTGACTATATTAAATTATAGCCTTCCAAAACAAACCCTCCATAAGTCTTAAGTACAGGTGGTTTGGTTTGATGTGGAGCTAGGACATGCAGGATCTATGAAAGATAAGCGAGGGAAAGACACTAACAAAGAGTGTATAACTGACAAGTTGCTGTTCTGGATTTACTACCACATGGGACGATGACAAATATGATCGGGAGGCTGTGGCTTTTTAAATTTTTTTTAACCTACTCCTGTCTCTCACTGTTTGCTTGAGTGTTGCTCTTTTCTTTTTTTTTTTTTTCTTTTTCTGCCCAAGCACAGTGAGTTGAGTGTTGCTCTTAAAGTCACTCACTTCACACAATTCTGGGTTATGCAAAGAAGGAGCAAAGCAGTCTCTACCAAGTGGCAGAAAGTCCTCAAGCTGAGAAGCTTTACACTTAAGATGCAAAGCAGTAAACAGGCAGGAAACTGTGCATCACAGTAATAAGTCATCTCACAAAAAAGAAAAGAAAAGAAAGCCTAAAGGCAAATTCTATAATTCTTCTGGAATTATCAACCTATGGCCAATTTTGTTTCTTTATTCCTCACACACACCCCAAACCTCGGTAGGATTATAATTTTGTCTGTAAATATATATATAATTTTATCTGCAAAAATGCAGAAATATATTTTTTTAAATGAACAATTAAAAAAATATAATCACAGTATCTCTATACCTGGAAAGGAACAGTACCTCCTTAATCTTGTCATTTATCAAGTCAAAGGCTACAAGATTTCAATGTTGTAAGTATAAAGTTTATTTTTTTTAGCTTTTGTTTACATTATATGTTGTTCAGTCACTAAGTTTTATTTGACTCTGTGACCCCATGAACAATAGTGTGCCAAGCTTCCTTGTTCTTCACTATTTCCTGGAGTTTGCTCAGACTCAAGTCCATTGAGTTGGTGAGGCTGTCCAATCATCTAATCTTCTGCTTCTCCTCCTGCCCTCAATCTTCCCCAGCATCAGGATCTTTTAAAATGAGTTGACTCTTCACATCAGGTGGCCAAAGTTTTTAGTTCAACTTCAATATCAATCCTTCCAGTGAATATACAGAGTTGATTTCCTTTAGGATTGACTGGTTTGATCTCTTTGCATTCCAAGGAATTCTCAAGAGTCTTGTCCAACACCACAATTGAAAGCATCAATTCTTGGTGCCCAAGCAGTCTTCTTTATGGTCTAAATCTCACATCCATACATGACTACTGGAAAAATCATAGTTTTGATATATGGAAGTTTGTTTGCAAAATGATATCCCTTCCTTTTAACACAATGTCTAGGTTTGTTATAGATTTCCTTCCAAGGAACAAGAATCTTTTAATTTCATGGCTGCAGTCACTGTTTTCAGTGATTTTGGAGCCCAAGAAAATAAAATCTGTCACTACTTGCACTTCTTCCCCTTCTATTTGCCTTGAAGTGATAGGACCAGATGCTATAATCTCGGTTGTTTGAATGTTGAGTTTTAAGCCAGCCTTTTCCCTCTCATCTTTCATTTTCATCAAGAGGCCCTTTAGTTCCTCTTTCCTTTCTTCCATTAGAGTGCTATCATCTGCATATCTGAGGTTGTTGATATTTTTCCTGGCAATCTTAATTCCAGCTTGTGCTTCATCCAGTCTGGCATTTCTCATGATATACTCTGCATAGAAGTTAAATAGGTAAGGTGACAGTATACAGCCTTGATATATTCCTTTCCCAATTTTGAACCAGTATTGTTCTAAGTGGATCTTAACTGTTGCTTTTTGACCTACATACCAGTTTCTCAGGAGACAAGTAAGTCTGGTATTCCCATCTCCTTATGATTTATTTGTGATCATAAGGATGATCATATAATTTGTTGTGATCCACACAATCAAAGAATTTAGCATAGTCAATGAAACAGAAGTAGATGTTTTTCTGGAATTCCTTTGTTTTCTTTATGATCCAACGAATGTTGACAATTTGTTCTCTGGGTCTTCTGCTTTTTCTAGACCCAGTTTATACATCTGGAAGTTCTCAGTTCACATACTACTACTTTCAAGCCTAGCTTGAAAGATTTTAAGCATTACCTTGCTATCTTATGAAATGAGCACAATTGAACAGTCACTTGAACATTCATTGGCATTGCCTTCCTTTGGGACTGGAATGAAGACTGAATTTTGCCAATCTTGTTGACACTGCTGAGTTTTCCAAAATTGCTGGTATATTGAGTGCAACACTTTAATACCATCATTTTTTAGAATTTTAAATAGCTCAGCTGGAATTCCATCACATCTAGTAACTTTGTTTGTAGTAATGCTTCCTAAGGCCATCTTGACTTCACATTCCAAGATGTATGGATCTCAGTGAGTGACCACACCATCGTAAATATACAGATACAGATAGTGATATCTGTATCACTAAGTCTTTCTTGTATACTTCTTTTGTTCATTCTTCCTACCTCTTCTTAATGTCTTCAGCTTCTGTTAGGTTCTCACCTAATATATTCTGTTCTTTATTGTACCTACTCTTATATGAAATGTTCCCTTGATATCTCCACTTTTCTTAAAGAGATCTCTACTCATTCTCATTCTATTGTTTTCCTCTATTTCTTTGCATTGTTCACTTAAGAAGACTTTCTTATGTCTCCTTGATATTCTTTGGAACTCTGCATTCAGTTCATAATATCTTTTCCTTTTTCCTTTGATTTTTTTCTTCTCTTCTTTTCTCAGCTATTTGTAAGGACTCCTCAGACAAACACTTCGCCATTTTGATTTTCTTTTGCTTGGGAATGATTTTGGTCACCACCTGCTGTACAATTTTATGAACCTCCATCCATAGTTCTTCAGACACTCCGTCTACCTGATCTAATCCCTTGAATCTATTTGTCACCTCCACTGTATTTGATTTGATAAGAGATTTGATTCAGGTCATACCTGAATGGCCTAGTGGTTTTCTCTGCATTCTTCAATTTAAGTTTGAATTTTGCAATAAGAAGCTGATAATCTGAGCCAAAGGTAGCTCTAGGTCTAATTTTTGCTGAGTATATAGAGCATCTCAATCTTCAACTGCAAATAATATAATCAATCGGATTTCAGTATTGACCATCAGGTGATGTCCATGTGTGAAGTCACCTCTCATGTTTTTGGAAGAGAGTGTTTGCTATCACCAGTGCATTCTCTTGGCAAAACTCTGTAAGTTTCTGTCCTGTTTCATTTTGTGCTATAAGACCTGATTTGTCTGTTACTCCAGGTGTCTCTTGACTTCTTTTGCATTCTAATCTCTATAATGAAAAAGACATCCTTTTTCTTTGTGGTATTAATTCTAAAAAGGTTTTGTAGATACTCGTTGCCTCTGTCAACTTCAGCTTCCTCAGCATTAGTGGTTAGGTCATAGACTTGGATTATGTGATGTTCAATGATTTGCCTTGGAAACAAACCGAGATCATTCTTTTTGAGATTGCATCCAAGTACTACTGCACTTCAGTATTTTGTTGACTATGAGGGCTATTCCACTTCTTCTAAGGGATTCTTGCCTACCTTAGTAAATATAAGGATCATCTGAATTAAATGTTTACTGACTCCTAAGATGTTGATGTTCACTCTTGCCATCTCCTGCTTGATGGCAGGAGTTTACCTTGATTCACGGACCTAACATTCCAGGTTCCTATACAATATTGTTTTTTACAGCATCAGACTTTACATTCACTATGGGAAACGTACCCAACTGAGCATCATTTCTGCTTTGGGCCAGCCTTTTCTTTCTTTCTGGAGCTATTTTTCCACTTTTTGTTTGCATTAGTTTTGTTCATCTTTGTAAATATAGATTTTAGTCAGCTTTTGTTTACATATTTGGTCATATTTTGTTACTTAAACATTTTGGTATCTGGTTATATTAACCTAATAATTTTTAGTGTGTGTGCGTGGCAATTCTAAACAATATAATAAATAAAAACTATAATTAAAATTAGAGTTGGGGGCTAGAAGTGGTAGGCCTCATGCCCTACAATGATAACAGAACCCAACAGGAAGGGAAAATTCTTCTTTCCTGGCAAGGATTCAAACAACTAAACATCATAGACTCTCTGTTTACTCTAAGTCTCCCAACTTATTTTGTACCTCTATTCAAGCAGTTTCCTTTTGTTGCCATGTGAGGTCTTGCATGTGCCTTGTCATAGTTTCAGAACCCAAACTGCAAATCTTTGGTGATCCCTAACACCTCTCCTTTCTTTTTCAGTGGGGAGACAACTAGCAGTCTATTTGTTTTACATAAACATTTTGGTTACCTCTATAGGGGTCCAAAGAAGACCCCAGTGACTTCAAGGGTGACGAGCAAGCAAATGCAGCACCCTCACTTTTTTTCTCACCCACCCTGGGGTTAGAAAGGAAATCTTTTTTCTGAATTTGAACTTCCACCCTCTCTGCACTTTGAATTTTACCAGGTTTTATTCAGGATCTATTTAAGGATTTGTCCCTTCCATTTAAGACCTTCCTCTGTCTTTTATACTCTTTTGGCACTTTGGTCTGACTACTGAAATCAGGGTATTCCAACTGGAACTGGCCAGCCTTAGTCTGTTTCTTCAGGAATAGGGACTGTTTTATTGTGACTATGCTCTTAAGCCTTTGGCTTGACTCCTTCAGAATTAGGCTGCCCCATCACAGCTATTTTGAGCAGACTTGGGACCAGCCTTTCCCCTTAGAACTGGGTGGTGTTGGGCTTACAGGCTGTTTGAGTTGCAAGCTATTTAGGCTGTTTGAAATTTATTCTTTTAATCTAGAGAAAAAAGGAACTCAAGATATCAGTTATGTGAA
The DNA here is from genome assembly GCA_007570785.1 of Antilocapra americana. Lineage (NCBI taxonomy): Eukaryota > Metazoa > Chordata > Mammalia > Artiodactyla > Antilocapridae > Antilocapra > Antilocapra americana. The sequence goes on from ML663006.1 coordinate 21,291,394, forward strand.
TATTTTGAGTACAACCCACCTACAGGGGTCCCTGCTGAGTTTAGGTTAATAACTGTGATTCTTTCTCATGCACATTTCTAACTAAATGAACCAACAACTAAAGTCAGTTTGGACTATCAGTGGCCACTATAAGGAATGTTTGAAATTCCCAAAATTACTTTTCTTAAAATTGACTGGACTACCATAGATCTAAAATTTCCCAAACTGAATGGCATGCTTTGTCAGTTGATATTTTGAGGCTTCTAAATGTTATCAGGAGCCTTGAATTGCCTCTCTGCAAAATACTTTTAAGATTAAGGCAAAACAAATAAACAAACAAAACACACACACAAAGAAAGAAAAGATGCCTTCCAAAGCCTCAAACTTCTCTCACCAGTTCCTTTGCCTCAGGTGCCACTCCACATTCATCTTTGTCCTTTTTTTCTTCTACACCAATTACACCATCTCTATACTGACAGATCCCCCATCTTAACTTTCTCATCAAATTTCCCTTTTTCTCTGAAACTCATCTCAGCCCCCATTTCCCCTAAATCTATAGGAATCCATTCAGTTAAAATGAAACCTTCTGAGGATCCAAAGGACAAACCCTTGTTACAAAGTTGAACTGTAAACCATAGCCAAAGATTTTCACAAAGTAACAAAAGACCCTCACAGATTTCCTACAGAATTTAATATAGTCATTCAAATGTATCAATATGATTTCTCTCACTTATATCAGCTACGTTATATGCTTGTCAGTGAAGCCCAGGCCCAGCATTGCATAAAAATCACTAATTGGGAAAGTCCTGACAGGTCTCTAAAACTATACCTGGGAGACCAGTCACTAACTTCTATGATCAGGCTCAGGAAATTGCTAGGCATTTTCAATGAGCAAATTCCTAAGGCTTTTCTGAAGACTGTTAATCAGAACAGAACTCAGGTTTGCACACAAAAGCCTGATTAGTATATTCAGAGTTATTACAATCAACCTCAGATTATTATTAAAGAAAAGTCTGATCTTTTGGACCTTTGCTTTCTAGTAATAAAGACCAGGAAGGAATGGGAAGCTATGTTTACTCCAGAGTCAGTTAGTTTGTCAAACCACTTCTCTCATAACCTAGATGAGTAATTTCAAAGGAAAACCACCACAATTTTTTTGACTCTTACTTTTTTTTTTTTTAATTTGAGGGGATATAACCAATTTACAATATTGTGTTAGTTTCAGGTGTTTAGCCAAGTGATTCTGTTATACAAATGCATATATCCACTCTTTTTAAGATTTTTTTTACCATATAGGTCATTACAGAGTATTGTTCCATGTGCTCTGCAGTACATCCTTATTAGTTACTTATTTTATATATAGTAGTGGGTCTGAGGTAAGGGATAAATTGGAAGATTGGGATTGACAGATTCTATCAATATTTTTAATCTTCAACTGCAGCAAGTGAAAGACCCTAAATAAAATCAAAACTCTCCTAGGTTCTTCTGTTATTGCAAAGAGCCAACATTGAGGAAGAGATTGTTACAAATTTAAATATACCTGGCACTTTCAGCCCTCTAGCTGGACTTGCCAACATTCTCCCAATTCTCTGTAGTGAGGCTCTGAGGAAATGCAGGGCCTCATCTGAATTCTCCCTCTTAATTGGTTTGGGGAAACATTTCTCCAGATTAGTGATGAGCTCTTCCCATCCTAGATGACACCGGAGTAACACTCTTGGTACTCAACATCATTACTATAAAGCAGCCCCCACCTTAGAGGACTAAAACAGTTTCAATAAGTAACCTCCAGAGGTTCCTGACTCTGAACCAATGCTATTTTGTTTAGGCCCTTTCAGAGATGCATGATCTTTTCTCTGAGTTCTTCTACCACTGATTGCTTGAAAAGTAAAGAGTCTACTTGCAAGGGAGGAGATGCTGGAGACTTGGATTAGATCCCTGCGTCAAGAAGATACCTCTGGAGGAGGAAATGGCAATCCACTACAGTATTCTTGCCTGGAGAATAACATGGACAGAGGAGCCTTGCAGGCTACAGTCCATGGGGTCACAAAGAGTCGGACACGACTGAAGTGACTGAGTACATGGACACACATCCACTTATTAGGCCAGGACTTCTTAGATTTGCTTTTCCCAAAGAGGGATATAGTTCTTGAACCTGATGGTAATCATCAAGGCAGCCAAGACGGTGAAGTAAATGATTCTTTGACATTTTTTACTTATTCTCTCTCTGATGGTGCTAGAAATGATAGTGGAAATATTCATCATTCACCTTTTGAATCTGCTACGACCCTCTTTAAGGGCAACATTTCCAACTAATATGAACAGAATTCACAGCACAAGTTTCATCAGGATTCAAACAGATCCCTTATATCCTCTCCTAAGAATTATTCAATATTATATAAAGAAATCTTTCAAGGTATAAGGCCCATAATAGAAGATTATCATTACCCATATAGTACTCCCATTTATCAATGAGAAAATCTGAGGGCTGAGGGCAGAGGTTTGTCCAAGACCTCTCAGCAATAAACAACATTGTTATCCCTTGACATCTTATTATTCCTAATCTGATACCCTGCTAAAAATCATTCCCACTGGAAGCAAATTCTTTGCTATAAATGATTTATGGAGTGTATCCTCTAGTATTCCTGTTGATGAAACTTGCCAATACCTTTTTGCCTTCACTTGGAAAGAAAAGCAGTTTACCTAGACAGTAATGCCTCAGGGATTTACTGAGAGTCCTTCTTATTTCTCACAAATTCTGAAGGCTGATCTAGATGATATAAAATTCCCTAGGGCTTCTAATTTGCTGCAATATGTGGATAATTTGGTTCTTTTCTCTCTTTTTCAGGCCTCCTATCATCTACTTACTTGCTAAAGCTTTTAGCCTTAAAGGGATGTAAAGTCACCAAGGAAAAAATTGCAATTTTCTCAAACCCAGGTTTGATATTTAGGGCATCTGATATTAGAACAAGGGCTACACCTATATCCATATCAATTTCATGGTGTGCTAAGCTTCCCAAAACTAAGTCATAGCTTAAGTTTTCTCAGGCTTATTGGTTATTTCACAGGCTGGCTGGCTTCTTAATTCAGTTCATTTCAGTTCAGTCACTCAGTCATGTCCAACTCTGGATTGCATCACTCCAGGCTTCCCTGTCCATCAACTTACTTAAACTCATGTCCATCACGTCAATGATGCCATCCAACCATCTTATCCTCTGTCATCTCCTTCTCCTCCTTCCTTCAATCTTTCCCAACATCAGAGTCTTTTCCAATGAATCAGTTCTTCGCATTAGGTGACCAAAGTATTGGAGTTTCAGCTTCAGCATCAGTTCTTCCAATGAATATTCAGGACTGATTTCCTTTAGGATGGACTTGTTGGATCTCCTTCCAGTCCAAGGTGCTCAGCTTTCTTTATAGTCCAACTCTCACATCCATACATGACTACTGGAAAAGCCATAGCTTTGACTAGATGGACCTTTGTTGGCAAAGTAATGTCTCTTCTTTTTAATATGCTGTCTAAGTTGGTCATAGCTTTTCTTCCAAGGAGCAAGCGTCTTTTAATTTCATGGTTGCAGTCACCATCTGCAGTGATTTTGGAGCCCCCCAAAATAAATCCTCTCACTGTTTCCATTGTTTCCCTATCTGTTTACCATGAAGTGATGGGACTGGATGCCATAATCTTAGTTTTCTGAATGTTGAGCTTTAAGCCAACTTTTTCACTCTCCTCTTTCATTTTCATCAAGAGGCTCTTTAGTTCTTCTTCACTTTCTGCCATAAGGGTGGTGTCATCTGCATATCTGAGTTTTTTGATATTTCCCCCAGGAATCTTGATACCAGCTTGTGTCTAATTGGTAAAACATGCAAACATCTGTATGTTTTACTTAGTGCAGTGCAGTGCAAGCTGCTCAGCTGTGTCTGACTCTTTGTGATCTCATGGACTATACAGTCCATGGACTTCTCCAGGCCAGAATACTGAAGTGGGTAGGCTTTCCCTTCTCCAGGGGATCTTCCTGACCCAGGAATCTAACTGGGGTCTCCTGCATTACAGGCAGATTCTGTGCCAAATGAGCTATCAAGGAAGCTTTGTTTTACTTAACAGCAACCCCAACTCAATTTTATGGGATGAACAGGACAGCATGGCCTTTGAGAACTTAAAAAAAGAGTTTGATGAACCCAGTGCCCTTAGACATGCAAATTGTTTTGCATGATTATTTTTCCTTTTTGTATAAGAAGAGGGAGGGGAACGCCCTTAGGGCAGGGGTCCCCAATCTCCTCTGAGATCTGATGCTTGATGATCTGAGGTGGAGCTGATGTAATAAGAATAGAAATAAAGTGTACAATAAGTATAATGCACTTGCATCATCCTGAAACCATCCCCTCCCACCCGAGTTCTTAGAAAAATTGTCTTCCATGATACTGATTCCTGGTGCCTAAAAGGTGGGGGACTACTGCCTTAGGGTATTAGCATAGAGAGACAATGTGAGTAGCTCAGTTATGCCCATCTCTTTGTGATCCTGTGGACTATAACACACCAGGCCCCTCTTTCCATGGAATTCTCCAGGCAAGAATACTGGAGTGGATAGCCATTCTCTTCTCCAGGGGATCTCCTTGACCCAGGGATCAAACCCAGGTCTCCTGCACTGCAGACAGATTCTTTACCATCTAAGCCACTAGAGAAGCCCAGGAATCACCATAGACCCACAGGATATTATAACCAGTAGCTAGACCCTTGTCAGAAGGATGCTTCCCTTGCATTAGGTCCATCATGATCATGGCCCTTTTGGTTAAGACTATCAAGAAAATTACTTTAGGATCCTCTGCAATCATTTTTGTGTCTCATACAGTAGAAACATATTTGAATTTATAGAATTTTTGGTAAACCACCTCATCTCCTTTGAAGTCCTTTTGTTAACTTCTCCTCACATAACTCTTTTACATTGTAGTAACCTTAACCCTCCTACTCTTTTTTTCCATCACTGATGAATTCCCTCACAACTACTTAGTGCTAATGGGTCACCTCCTGACTCCTCATAGTAATCTGCAGGAAATTCATTCATGTCACACTTACTTCACAAAGCTCTTATTCAACAGGTGACAATGGCAAATATCATGCTGGGTATGCTATTGTAACTCCTCTTGATACTGTTGAGACAGCATCTTAACCTATGGCTACTTCAGCCCAGCAGGCTCAATTAAATACTCTTTCACAGTCTTTTATTTAGCTAGCCAAAGACAAAACTGCCAATATTTATACAGCTACTAGGTATACTTTCAGAATAGCTCATGATTTTGGAGTGTCATGGAAGCAACATAAGGCTGCAAAATGTGTCTACCTTACTTGTCTCACTTGTTCAAATGACAATCCAGAAAAGTCTATTTGTTCTGATTCCAGCCATTTTCATCTGCCTAATGGACAATTCAAGTTCTGGCAAATGGATTTCATATAGCTTCTTTTTTCTGATAGATATAAATGTGTCTTAATCGTGTATGCTATCACACTGGACTGAAGCCTTCCCTTGAAGACAGGTTACTGTCTACAATCTGGATAAAATCTTTTTGGAAAAGTTTGTTCTCACCTCTGGAACTTGATAGTGATCAAGGAATCCAATGTACTGGTCAGGTGCTGTGACACATCTGTGCTATTTGGCTGGTTTTGCTATGCTTTCACTGTGCTTACCACTCTTCAATCCTCTGGTTTAGTCAAATGAACTACTGGCACTCTTAAGACTCAATGGGCAAAATTAGTAGAGACCATCCAAATATGTTGGGCAAAGGCTTTCCATTAGTATATCTAAGATTTATATCCACCCTTTTTGAACTCATAAATTGCCATCCTTTGAGATACTTACAGAATGCCAAACATACTTGGCTACTGCCTCCTTTGACTTACAGTCAAAGGAGAAGTATCTCAATATTACAAAGGTCTAATTGCTTCTATAAATATAACTGTGTTTTGATAGAGCAACTTTTTTCATAATGTGCCATTAAGAGGTAAAGACTTTAAGCATCACATTTCACAGCTGAAGATTTTGCTTATTAGAAAATACATTTGGAGAAGTTTCTCTTCAACTTCTCTAGAAAGGTCCCTGTCAGATACTGCTAACCAAACTTTGTGCTGCCAAGCTCGAGGGAATAGACTCTTGGATTTATATAACACATTTAAGGAAAATACCAAACTCTGACCAGACTTGCATGTTTTCTAGTGATCTGGAAGCAAAGATTTTCTGGAATTGAGGCAGACAGAATCTGATAAAACAACTTTCCCAAGATGTCCAGACCAGATCAATTGGAATTTTGTTGTCAAACCTTTAATGATGACATAACACTTCAGATGATCTCCAGTCTCTATGATCTTGATAACTAATGGGCTTAAAATAAAAAGTGAAACTTTTCTCTCCTACCCCTCCTGCTATTCAGTGTAATCTCAATAGTTTTCCAGCCTGTGCATTTTCCCTCTGATGTGGGATGTACACTCAGGAAAGATCTTTCCTAACACTGAGGGACAAAAAAACTGCTGAAACTGGAAAAGCTGACTTGATCAGTGATGCTTTCAGAGAAAAATCTTGATCCAAAGAAGGGAATATGAAAATTAGTAAATGGAAACCTCAATTTAAATAGAGTTAGGAGGCCAAAAAGGGAAGTTCCCATGCCCTGCAATGATAGCATAGTCCAATGAGAAGAAGAAACACTTCCTCTCCTTCCCTGGCAAGCACTCAACTAGTGAAAAGCCACGGGCTCTGTTTACTATTAATTAATGTCATCTTCCCAGCTTCCTTTCCCCCTCTTTAAAAGAGTTCATTTCTTAACTGTACTGAAGACATATGTATGGCTCACTTTGTTTGGACTCTGAAATTCAGTTATTTGCTGATCCTGAATAAAATCTCTTTCTCTTTTTAAAAAATTTTTCTTTTAGGTCAATAATATAAATAAAACAGATCCAGAATATTAATATAATTTATAAATATAAAATTGCTAAGGAATACCATTTAAATATACTTGTTTCTTTTGCAGTTTTGTTGCAGTTGTTGTTATTATAGGACTTTCATCCTCTTAGTACTGAAAGTTCATCTTGGTCTTGAAATCAAAATCCTTCTGTTCCTGGAAATTTATTAGTCCTGGGGGAAATGGGACAGTTTGCTACCAAAGGTGTATTCTAATAGCCAATATAGTCAAGTTTTTTAATTTAAATCTATTTGAAATAATTGTTTTATCTGTATTTAGTGTATCCATTATATTTATAGTTATAAATATTTTCATTTGTTTTAAATTTTAAGTATTGTAACAAATCACAATTACAGTTGATTACATTGATTGTGGTTAATCAAATTAATCAAAGCAATTATTCAAATTGCAGTTCATTGAATTGATTAGCAGCAAGTAATTAAGTTGACCAATTGCCCTATTCTCACTTGGACACAATCCACTTTAGCTTTCACTCTCATTTTTTTCCATCAATTCTGCTTTTATGAGTATCAATGTTACTTCTGGATTGTAGTGTCCAAACCTTAGTTTTCTATTAATCAATGGCATTTGAAACAGCAAATAATTTTCTATTCATAACAATATCTGAAAGTATTTTTTCTTCTAATGTTTTTGAGGCATAATTGACATATAATACTGTATAAGTTTAAGGTATACAGCATAAGATTTGACTTACCTCCCAATGAAGTGACTATTGCAATAATATTAGAGTACATTCATCATCTCATATAGATATAAAATTAAAAAATGGAAAAAAAAGGTTTTCTTGCAATGACAACTCAAGATTTATTCTCATAACAATTTTCATGTATAAACTACAGCAGTGTTAATTATATTTATCATATTTATATTATATCCTTAGTACTTATTTATCTTTTAACTGATCATTTTCTCCTTTTGACAGGTTACTTATTAAAAATATATGTTGGAGACATTGCTTGCTCCTCCTTTTACTTTACTGCACTGCACATTCTCAGGTTTTACTAATTTGCTTAATCGCTAAAGTTGAAAACTCCAAAATGCAATCTCTGGATTTATTCAAGTTTTTTATTTTTCCTAATTAAACCTGTTGGTAATGTCCTTCAGGTTAATGGTTTCATCTTCTTTATACTAAATACTGCCAAACATGGATTGTTAGCTTGGGCCTCTGTCCTAATCTGCAGTTTTGTATATTCAATTACTTTGTTATCTCCATCTAGAAGTCTAATTGACAACTAAAGCTTAATATGTACAAAAACATGTAACTTCTGAGCTACTTCCTGCTATAATTCACATTTGATTTTTTCTTTCTCTATACTCTTTATTAAGACGCCACTGGAGTATACTTCATATACTGTAAGTTCAGTTCAGTCACTCAGTCGTGTCCAACTATTTGTGACCCCGTGGACTGCAGCATGCCAGGCTTCCCTGTTCATTATCAGTTCCTGGAGCTTACTTAAACTCATGTCCATCAGGACGGTGATGCTATCCAACCATCTCACCCTCTGTCACCTCCTTCTCTTTCTGCCTTTAATCTTTCCCAGCATCAGGGTCTTTTCCAATGAGTCAGATCTTCGCATCAGATGGTCAAAGTATCATAGCTTCAACTTCAGCATCAGTCCTTCAGTGAATATTCAGGACTGATCTCCTTTAGGATGGACTGGTTGGATCTCCTTGCAGTCCAAGGGACTCTCAAGAGTCTTCTCCAACACCATAGTTCAAAAGCATCAGTTCTTGGGTGCTCAGCTTTCTTTATAGTCCAATTCTCACATCCATACATGACTACTGGAAAAACCATAGCCTTGATTAAATGAACATTTTTTTGGCTTTTTGTATGTTTATTTGCCTATCCTGAACAGTTTATTTAAATGTAATCATATACTATGTGGTCTTTTGTGACTGTCATCTTTAACTTCACAGAATGTTTTTAAGGTTCATCCATTTATACCAGGTATCAGCACTTCATTCTTTTTGATAGGTGAATGGTATGCCATTACATAAGTATACTGTTTCTGTTTATCGATTCGTCTGTTTATGAGCTTTTATTTTTTTGTCACCTTTTGGCTATTTTGAACAAAGTTGCTGTAAACATGCATGCAAAAGTTCTTATATGAACATCTATTTACTTCTTAGAGTGGAATTGCTGAAATTATCATATAAATCTATATTTTACCATTTGAGGAACTGCCTGAGTGGTTTCCAAAATGCAAAATTATTTAAAATTCTTATCAGCAGTATGTGAGGGTTCTGATATTTCATTTATTTGTTGATACTTGCTATTATCTGGCTTTTTAATTCTACATCTGGTGAGAGTGATAACCCACCTAGAGCCCAGACAACTGGGAATGCAAAACCAAGTGGGCCTTAGGAAGCATCACTACGAACAAAGCTACTGCAGGTGATGAAAATCCAGTTGAGTTATTTCAAATCCTAAAAGATGATGCTGTGAAAGTGCTGCACTCAATATGCCAGCAAATTTGGAAAACTCAGCAGTGGCCACAGGACTGGAAAAGGTCAGTTTTCATTCCAATCCCAAAGAAAGGCAACGCCAAAAAATATTCAAAGCTCTGCACAATTGCACTCATTTCACACACTAGCAAAGTAATCCTCAAAATCTTCTAAGCCAGGCTTCAAAAGTGTGTGAACCGTGAACTTCCAGATCTTCAAACTGGATTTAGAAAAGGCAGAGGAATCAGAGATCAAATTGCCAACATCCATTGGATCATCAAAAAGGCAAGAGAGTTCCAAAAAAACATCTGTTTCTGCTTTATTGACTATGCCAAAGCCTTTGACTCTGTGGATCACCACAAACTGTGGAAAATTCTGAAAGAGATGGGAATACCAGGACACCTTACCTGCCTCCTGAGAAATCTGTGTGCAGGTCAAAGAGCAACAGTTAGAACTGTACATGGAACAACAGACTGGTTCCAAATTGGGAAAGGAGTATGTCAAGGCTATATATTGTCATCCTGCTTATTTAACGTCTTTGCAGAGAACATCAGAGAAGGCAATGACAACTCATTCCAGTACTCTTACCTGGAAAATGCCATGGATGGAGGAGCCTGGTAGGCTTCAGTCCATGGGGTCCCAAAGAGGTGGACACAACTGAAAGACTTCACTTTCATTTTTAACTTCCATGCATTGGAGAAGGAAATGGCAACCTACTCCAGTGTTCTTGCCTGGAGAATCCCTGGAATGGGGGAGCCTGGTGGGCTGCTGTCTATGGGGTCGCACAGAGTCAGACACGACTGAAAAGACTTAGCAGCAGCAGCAGAGTACATCATACTAAATGCTGGACTGAATGAAGCACAAGCTGGAATCAAGATTACCAGGAGAAATATCAATAACCTCAGATACGCAGATAACACCAGCCTTATGGCAAAAAACTAGGAAGAACTATAGACCCTCTTGATGGAAATGAAAGAGGAGAGTGAAAAAATTGGGTTAAAACTCAACATTCAAAAAATTAAGATCATGGCATCTGGTCTCATCATTTCATGACAAATAAATAGAGGAAACAATGGAAATGGTGAGAGACTTTATTTGGTGTGTGTGGGGGGGGCTCCAACATGTCTGTAGATGGTAACTGCAGCCATGAAATTAAAAGATGCTTCTCCTTATAAGAAAAACTATGAACAACCTAGACAGCATATTAAAAATCAGAGACATTACTTTGTCAACAAAGGTCCATCTAGTCAAAGCTATGGCTTTTTCAGTAGTCATGTATGGATGTGAAAGTTGGACTATAAAGGAAGCTGAGTGCCAAAGAATTGTTGCTTTTGAACTGTGGTGTTGGAGAAGACTTTTGAAAGTCCCTTGGAATGCAAGGAGATCCAGCTAGTCCATCCTAAAGGAAATTAGTCTTGAATATTCATTGGAAGGACTGATGCTGAAGCTGAAACTCCAATACTTTGACCATCTGATGCGAAGAGCTGACTCATTGAAAAAGACCTTGATGCTGTGAAAGATTGAAGGCAGAAGGAAAAGGGGATGACAGAAGATGAGATGGTTAGACAGAATCACTGACTAGATGGACATAGGTTTGAGTAAGCTCCAGGAGTTGGTGATGGACAGGGAGGCCTGGCGTGCTGCAGTCCATGGAGTCACAAAGAATCAGACATGACTAAGTAACTGAATTGAGCTGAACCAGTGTATGTATTTTTACCTGACAGATGATTAACTTATCTGATGTATTAGTAATAGCTCCAGGAATCTTTTCATGCACTGAGCCATTTGTATATTTTTTAGGAGAAATGTCTATATAGATATTTGGCTTTTTTGCTTTTTATTGGGTATAATTGCTTTACTGTTTTATTTTAGTTTCTGTTGTACAGCATCATCTATCAGCCATAAATATACATATTAACTTACTTGTCTTTTTATCATGAGTTATAATAGTTATTTATATATTCTTGATACAAGTCTCTCTTCAGATATATTATTTTCAAATACTTTCATCCATTTAGTGGGATGAATTTTCATTTTCATTGGATTTCTTAGAATTTTCTATATAAACAAACATGTCATCTGTACCTAGAAACAAATTTTCTTTTTCTTTCCAAATGAAAATTTAATTCTTTTTCTTCTTAAACTGCCCTTGTTAGAACTTCCAGTATAATGTGTCAACGTAGACAGAGCATATCCTTTTTTTGTTCCTAGTCTTAAGGAGAAAGATCCAGCATTTCATCAATAAATATAATGTTAGTTTTGAGTCTTTCATATATATTTTTTGGTAAATCTGGTTAAAGTAGTTCCTTTTTATTCTTAATTTATTAACATGTTTTTATCATGAATGGGTGTTGGGTTTTTGTCAAATGCTGTTTTGTGTCTAATAAGATGGCCATATGTTTTTTGTTTTCTATTCTGTTGATGTGCTACATTAGTATATGTGATTTTTGGATGTTCTACCAACCTTGCATTCTAGAATATATCTTGCTTGATCATTTTGCATAATCGCGTTTATATGTTGCTGGATTTGCTTCGTTAGTATTTTCTGGAAAATTTTTATGCCTAGATTTATGAGAAATATTGGGCTGTAGTTATATTTTCTTGTGGTGTCTTTGATTTTGATTAAAGGATAATAATGGCTCTTACAAGTTGCAGTAATTTTTTTTCTTGGCTAGGAAAGTAAACTGCATACAATGATGGTCTGATTGAATCTGTAAACAAGGTAGCCTTGGTACATACTATACATCTCACACTCTTTATTTTGATCAAGCAAATTATCACTTATCAAATGATGGCCCCTTAATTTGAACAAAACCAAGATCATTGCCTAGTATAAATTCTTCTAGAGATGTAGTATGTCTGGAGTTATGATTTCTTTCTTGCTCTTGTGCTAACTCAAGTAGAAGAAAGGATTAAGCACAGTTTTATATTAGAGAGTTGTTCATTTAAAATCCAGTGACATTTTTGTTATAATAGAGGGTCACAGAATGATGGAAGTCTAGTCGTAAGTGTGGTTGAAGATAAAAACTGCACATTAAGTAAAAGATGCCAGAGCTTCCTCCCTCTGACTCCCATAAATAAAGACCAAATCCACTTTATTTTGTTTGGGTGAAAATAAAAATGATTTTAAGTTATAAAATGTGGATGCTTACAAGGAGTAAATACTCATAGGTGACAAAATTTCTATTTCTTTTCTGTCAAACAAATGTTTAATTTTGATGTCATATGTTTCTGAGGAATATAAATATTTATTTAACAAATACATTACTGACAACTTTTTCTATTTTTTTCTCAAATAGCACTTGCCGGGGTCCAGCCCCGGTGGGTCCGGGGGTCTTGAGGGATGAGTGGCGTGGGCGAAGTACTGAGCTGAGTCAATGTGTTGATGGAGCAGTCTCTCTCGTTTACTGTTGTTGGTTTACAGTTTTATAGCCAAAAAAATCCTCATTACATCATTACATCACCTATCATTCTATACAATGTTTTATTTTCTACCTTCCATAGCAACCTTATCATTGAGCTCATTCCCCAATCTATCATGAAACATTTCCCTTGCAGAAGTCAGATTTCTGCCTAATTAGATTTGAATGTCTTCGGCATACTTCATTCAATCATGATAAGTACATCAATCTAAGTAGAAAGGTTACATTTCTCTTATCAGGTGCAACTATGTAGAAGCTAGAGGGAAGGGCTTAAGCTTGAAACTGTTTTTATTCTATTAACCTCAACCACTACCTGTCTCCTTCTGTTCTGATGCTTTGGTTCTTAGGAGGAAAAAGGAAAGAGGACAAAGAGACAGTTTAGCAGCACTGCTTTAGCAATAAAACCTTATTAACCTTATATAACTACTATAATGAATTCCTATGTCTACATTATCCTAAGGCAATCTATGTCTCCAACTATGCTGGCCACAGTTATGAGCATTCCTATGTCCCATTCACTTGATCTCTTCAAGGAAGGGAGCCTCCTCGGTGGAGTGGTCCTGGGAGTGGGAGGTTGAAAGGTGACCCAAGTATGAGCCCTTCTGGTGGTGGCCTTTCCATGACCCCCAGAGAACTCTTGGTAAACTTCCCAGTAATGAGTAGGAGGTGTAGTAATCTATTTAAATGTCCCTTTCATTCCTTCTTTGTCCTCAGGGAAGGGAATTCACCTTCCCAGATCCTCTGGTAGATAAGGTCTGGGGGAATTATCTCAGGACAAATTCTTTCTAACTGGGACTGACCTGAGATGAGCTAAAACAGAAACAGATGAGCATAAACAGAACTTCCCAAGAAGTTTATACCAGGAGGGGCCTTGCCCTGGATGTCCCAATAAAGAAAGTCCACTTTGCAGTTTCCTTCTTAGTCTCGTGACCTTGTCTTCCGAGCAAGGGGGCATCCTGACGGCTCCTGGGAAGCACTCTAGAAATATTTAAGTGTTGGAAATAACAAAGATTTAGCATTTTTAAATGTTCCTTTCTTTTCAGGCCATGTACTTGCCAAATCAACTGTGTTAGTAGAGGGATTTTTTGGCTTAAACATTTCTTGTTACACAGAATTTCATCTTGACAATATGTAAGCAATATTCTTGAGTATGCTATGGGAAATCAAGAATCAAATTATGATTTCCTTTAATAGCAAAAATTTCAAAGTTTCATCTTTGAAACTTATCTAAAAAGATGTGCTGGTTGAAACCAGTAAAAAGGCCTTAAATGTCTTAAGATTTGTAGTCATTTCCCCCCTTTTTATGTAAAGCATATCATAATTATTGCAAAATATGCACATTCAGAAATGGAAAGAAATTCTTCTGGATATGAAGGGTGGTATTTTTAAAGATGTATTTTCAAAGCTTGGCAATGTTTTCTAGGGACAATTGATGCTATGTGTAAAGGTTAATTCAAGAGAAATTTTACTCTTACCCTTGGTACCTGACATTTTTAGAAAAATAGAACATTTTTGGTTGTCTAGATGTCTCAAACTTTTTTGGTTGTCTAGATGTCTCAAACTTTTGCTTTAAGTTACACGTGTAGATATAGTCTTTGCTGATCTATGTTTACTAGTTTTTTGCTGTGCTCTCTAAGAGTTTGATGTGTGATGTTGCCATTGCTCTAGAGAATTTTTTTTTATTGTCTACAGGGTGTAGATAAATAATTTCCACAAAATAAGGCCATGAATAGATGGAAAATTTCATATTTAATATTGTTAAGGTGCATGGTTTACAAACTAAATATGTTATTTTTAAATGTCTCATTAAACTAAAATGACTACACAAAAAATCTGCTTTATCTAATGTCATAATTTTTTAAAAAAGGTTTATAGCTCTACTATAAACATATTTAACAAATTTCTTTTTAAATCAATATTTTTACACACAAGGATTAGGTATTTGTAGAGAAGGAGACTATACATACATCATCTCTAAAGCATCAAAGGATTTTTACTGGAGTGGAAGAAAACTAAGTATGAACTATGACAGAGAATAGTCATCAAAACTAACTGCTGTAATAGAGAAAAATATTCTCATTTTATGTATTGTGTATTGAGTTGCTCTGGAAGTAATAAACACTGTTAAGTGCGGAAAAATTGGAAAATATTTTGACTCTTATGCTATTTACAGCCTAAAAGATACATTTTTCTGGTACTTTTTTTCCATACCACAAATGGTTCATTATCAATGAATAGACCTCAGTTTAAAACTAAGCCAGATTTTCAGGCTCAAATTTTTCTTTGGCTCTGGGCTTACTGTGATCACCATATTCACCCTCCTAATTCATCCAGTCCTACGAACCTGGTAAATAAAAGCAACCAGGATACATATTTTTAAGTTTTTGATTGTGTCGCAGGCACAATAAGCTGTGACACAGGCAGCTTATTAATGATTTTAATTATCTACAATACAAATAATGGTGTGATAAAATCTTTTTGTTTTTTAAAGTGTATATGTCATCCAAATATTTTATATTTGTGCTTTCTAGAAAAAAATTTGTACATCTCACAGATTACAATACCTGCTAATGGAGTATATTAGCCATGTGTTCCTTTTCATGCTTTCCCAGGGCTGCATGATCAAGAATTTTATTTGATGTTGTTTCATTTGTCAGCATAGTTTTCAGTCCTAACAAATAATGATGGTGTTTGCTTTAAAAGACATATACTCAATAAATAGAACTTCTCATGTTTAAGCCATAAATGAAAAAAAAAATGTGTTTTTAGGGATGGAATTTCAGACATGAAAGATAAGGAATTTGCAATGAGAATACAGTTGTTTTAGGTCACTTCATACATGAACTGAACTACAACTTTTATTTTATTTTATTTTAAATTATCTTTACTTTATTGTGTTGGTTTTGCCATACAATGACATGAAACTGCCATGGGTCTACACATGCTCCCCCTCCAGGACCCCCCTCCCTCCCCCCCTCCCCACTCCCTCCCCCTGGGACATCCCGGTGCACCAGCCCCGAGCATCAGCCCTGGGCTGGAGATTGATTTCACATATGGTAATTAACATGTTTCAATGCCATTCTCCCATATCATCCCACCCTTGCCCTCATCCACAGAGTCCACGTGTCTGTTCTATACATCTGCGTTCCTTTTGCTGTCTCGCATGCAGGGTTCTCGTTATCATCTTTCTAAATTCCATAGATATGCGTTAGTATACTGTATTGTTGTTTTTCCTTCTGGCTTACTTCACTCTGGATGATAGGCTCCAGTTCCGTCCACCTGAGTAGAACTGATTCAAATGAATTTTTTTTTAATGCTGAGTAATATTCCATTGTGTATATGTGCCACAACTTTCTTATCCATTCATCAGTTCATGGGCATCTGGGTTGCTTCCATGTCCTGGCTATTGTAAACAATGCAGCGATGAACATTGGGGTACACGTGTCTCTTTCAATTCTGGTTTCCTCGGTGTGTATGCCCAGCAGTGGGATTGCTACAACCTTTAGTTCTGATCCAATTCAAAAATTCTGTAGTTTTCAAATGAGACATTTCTTAGAGTGTCTGATTAAGATACATCAAGGTAGCTAAGATAACGAGGTTTATATACATAATACAAGTAACAAAAGGCTAATTTTTTTTCTATTACAAGTAAAAACTGAAAAACTATACTTTCTACAAATGCACTTGTTTTAAAGTAATGGCTTTATTTACACCTCTGTGTGCACATATTACCTGTAATGCACTCTTTTCTTATTGGATTATCAGTTCCAGGAAGCATGAAGCTGCATTATTATCTATTTTTATGTCTCCAGCCACGTTTATTTGGTGGAGCTCTGATAACTTATTATGTCCCAATTAAGTTATCTCTACTGCCTACCACTACTGGAAGGAAGAGAGAAATAGTTCCTTTTTAACATTAGTCCAAGATACATGCACATATCGTATAGAAAATACAACACCTAAGTGTACCTTCCTTAAATATTTCAGACAAGAAATCCAAGTCATGCAGAATAAGGATGACGCACATCACTTAAGGACCAAATAAATGACCAGAGCTCACTTTCACAAATTCAGATTTTGACTATGTTGTGTTCACTCCTGCTCATTTTGTTTCTTTCTCCTCATTTGCTTCCTTTCTGTAAAGTCAGTCTTTTTTCATGGAGTTCTACCTGTCCTATTTCTTCTGACCAACTATCCTTACTCCTGCAGCCAGATCCTGTCCATTCTCAAGACATGTGAACTTCTTACCTCTTGCCACAGTACTGGATGGATCACCACAACCCTTTCCAATGTCTATTTTTGGATTAAAAGGAGAAGAAAACTTTAAGGCTTTAGAGCAGATGCAAAAAGGACAGACCTTGGAATGATCCTCAGTGTGGGTTTTTTCAGGTTGCTATTTTTTTCTTTGACTGTCTATTAAGTATTTACAAAAAATTTTTCTTCTCATAAGTGTTATCCTTCTCTTAACCTGAAGATATAATGTGATTGCCTGTAAGAATCATGTCACACATGCTAGCATGATTTTTTTCATCTATTTATATATAAAAATCACTCTCTGAATTTTGCAATTTTTCAAAACCTTCTATTATCATTATTGATACTATTATTGAAGGCTGCAATGCCTGATTGCTCTTTCCCAATTCTTAAATCTTTCTCTGAATTATATATTACATAAATATACTATATTTCATTCCAATATAAATAAAATGCAGAAGGGGACTCTTACCAATACATGCACAACAGGCTGGATACTGTCATATATATAAAATATCATGCTTGTATTGGAGAAGCTCTTCAAGGTGCTCATCATTTACCTGGGCCCTTTCAGTAAAGTCTATGAGCTTCTGATCCACTGGTCCACTTAGATCCTCTTTCAGAAATGTCCCACATTATTCCAAAGTGAAAATCACAATTGATTAAATAGATCAGCACTTCACTAAGATGCAGTATTTAGTTAGACACCTGGAAGGACTCCATCCTGAAGTTTACTGCTTACTGAAAACTGGACCCAACTAGGTAGTCCCTTTTCAGGATCTTGAGTCCAAGATAGAGAAAAATAATCAAATAAAAGTGATATGTGGAAACAAAACAAAGAAAAGATTGTCAGCAGAAAGCAGAGAAGTAAAGCAGTAGATGGAAGGCACAGTCCTTCAGTAATAATGTACAATCTCAGCCTATTGACACATCCCTCAACTGTGAGTGACCCAGTTTATCATGGTCCGCTGGCTTGGCTGCATGGCTGCTGAAGTTGTTCATGTTACTCTTTGTTTTCTTGTGAATTTTGTAAGCATTACCTATTAACTGGGGCAATTATGGTGTGCTGTTTTGTTTTCTCTAAAAATCAAAATGTTGTACTAAAACATTATTAAAATAGAGGAGAGTTTTATGTTTAAGAAATTGGTTTTTCAAACTAGGTTAAATAAAGAAATTGACTGATCATAAAGATAATTTAAATCATGCTGAAATGGATTTTATTTGTAATATATTTTTTCAATTTAGTAATAGCATTCAGAATAAATAATATAAGTGTCTTTGGAATGTGTTATGAGAAAAAATAGTATTTTAACATTATAATTTCACAATAAGGATTATTGTTAATTATTGTTGAATATTGTTGTATATAAGTTAGAATAACATAAACGCTGACTCAGAATAGTTTATATGCCACATGAGTTGCAATGCAATTGAAAAAAATCTAGTAATAACATTTTTAATAAAACCTATATACATGTTAAATACTTTGCTTAATTGACTATATATTTATCTGTAGGTCTTAATCACAGTGTTTGTTAAAACTAAAATTGCTTAGCTCCATAATCTACCTACATAAAAATTTATAATTATTTTACAAGCAGTTATTTGTTTTTAATTCTCTCCTACATTGCATTTATCATTGTGTGTAAGCTAATCTGAAATAACACATTTTATAAGCACATGAAACAACTGGTCAAATGGATAGTAACTTTTATGACACTATTAGTTGGTCTTTGAGCAATTTATTCTGACATTAGATGATAATGATATAATTATTATACTTCATCTAAATTTTTATGTCTATATCTTATTTATTTCATACATTCTTAAAACTGTGTGATGCCCAAGTGACTTTTGATAAAGTTGTAAACCATTTCATTGATGATAATAAAGGAATCAAGAAACCGTTTCTAATCATTTTGACAATCTCACGACAGCATAAAGACTGTCAAAGACTAAGATATAGAAAAAGAGTACATATCTTAAGTAGTGCTACAATTGCATTGACAAAGTAGTTGAAATTAGTCTGAGTTGCTTTAAAATATGACAAACCACTTTACTGTTATCAAAAAATACATCACAGATAACTTCAGACTTCTAACATAGTACAATGACTTATATCAGGTAATAGGAGAATCAAATATTAATTCACATTTTTTTAACTTTAAGCAGCATTAGTTTAATGATTTTTCATAGTCTGCCATTTCATATCATTTTTACCATTATTTCAAACAACATTTTTTAAATTTATTCTTAGAGAATAATTGCTTTACAATATTGTGTTGGTTTCTGCCATACAACAATGAATCAGCTAAGTCCTGTCTCTCTTGAACCTCTCTCCCACCCCCATCTCATCCTACCCCTCTAGGTTGTCACAGAGCACTGGGTTTGAGCTCCCTGTGTTACACAGGAACTTCCCACTAGCTATTTATTTTACATATGATAATGTATGTTGCTATGCTAGTTTTCCCATTTTTCCAGCCCTCTCTTTCCCTCACTGTGTCCACAAGAAGGTTCTCTATGTCTGTATTTCTCCTTCTGCCCTGCAAATAGTTTCATGAGTACCAATGAGTTAATATACTATACCATATTTGTGTTTTTCTTTCTGACTTCACCCTGTATAATAGGCCATTTTATGTTTTTTGGGATGATTTTTCAATATAACATTTAAAAATTGAGTTTTTCAAATTGATAGGTGGAGATTTTTCTTGCATTATACTGTTATTATATATGCTGTAACCTGCATCTGTGCTTTCTCATTCTTACATTGATTAGGTTGCAATGTTTATGAAATTAACATAAATTTTATTATTATAGTTTTATAATATATTTTAAATTCTAGACAAGGGAAAATTCTTGCTTATCAATTAGAAAATCTTAATATTTATGTCATTATTTGGATATTATTTTGCCATAAGTTTTCACTTTCATCTCATGTTCAAAGCATTTGTTGGTAAAATAAGCCACTCATTATGTACAAATAAATAATATGAATATTTATTAGAGAATTATCTAGTTTACTTTCAATATACTAACATTAAAAGAAAAAAGAAATGGAAACAGCAGAGGATATGTCCCCAAATCGAATGCTGACCAAAATCTAGTGCTGGAAAGTCCAGCATTACAACACATTTGGAGACCCAATTGGGAAAAGGTCCCATGAGGGAGACTTCAAAGATTGCAGCTCCTGGTTCCCCTTTATAATTTCGGGATGCAAATTGATATCATCATCAATCTGTGAACAAATTGCAAATTTGGCTTCATGTTAATTCTGTTTGTTTTGTCTCCTAAAAATTGGAATGCTGTTAAGCCTGGGGCTTGGTTGGGTAGCCTCCTCCAGGGGCTCAAGAATCTCAGAATTCTTTCTTATCCAATTCTTTCCCATCTTATATACAGTCTTACACTCACAGCAGGCAGTCACTCATTGTTAGGGCAGTGTCCAGGCAGGTTAGAAGCGAGGTCAGAGGCCTGTTCTGCTTAGTCTCTGAAGCCTAAACAAGACTATTTATAATTTTTATTGCTATTTTCAGAAATATTATTTTAATCAAATATCTGGACACCCTGTGGCACAATCAAACTGACACAGAAAATTAACTATCACAAGTCCACCTCTTGTCAACTTGGCACCATTATACATCTCCTTAAATTATAATTAATCTCCAAATAAAGACAATAACAAAGTTGTGGCTCTGATTGTTATGATGCAACTATCTGGTATACAACAGAACAAATGCTAACACCTCCCCCAGAAGAGGTAAAGAACTTGAGTCCTGTTTACTCTTCTCCGTGATACTCGATAACCTCAATGCTATGATGTAGAATTAGCAATACTCACATGATGTCTGATAATAAACAGTAAGGAATAACAGAGTGAAGAAAACAAAGATAGTTACATGCAAATATATTCATAACAAAAGAATTTCCCAGGTGGCACAATGGTAAAGAATTTGCCAGCCAAAGCAGGAAACACAAGAGACTTGGGTTTGATCCCTGGTCAGAAAGATCCCATGGGCTAGAAAATGGTACCTGGATCTAGTTATTACCTGGAAAATTCCATGGACAGAGAAGTCTGGCAGGGTACAATCCAGGGAGTAGCAAACAAACAGTTGGCCATGACTGAGTAACTGAACACATATTCGTAACAAAATGAGGACAAATGGTAATTAAAGTCCTCATTTCAATAACAGGCCTTGCGGTAGTATTTTTAACTACCTTCTTCCACTATTTGCTCTGTATTTCTTTTGCTTTCACTCTACAAGCCCCTCAACTGGTCACTGCTCTGTATCTGGTGATCACATTTTCATTCTTAAAGGGTGCAAGTCTTTGGTAGCTCTGCCTGAATTGAACTGTGGCAATTTTCCATTAACCTTATTCAGAGAGAAAGATGCTAAGGAATCTATATTCCAAACATACTTCTCCACTTCCACTGTGGAGCAGTAGTCTGATCCCCTTTGGTAGTCAGAATCAATTACTCCAGCATGAACAAAAGCTCACTTCTTTGCCTTTTGAAAATTATGAGAATTCCAAAGTGGCCAGGTAACTGTTTTAACTTGCAGCAAAATGAAACCTTTCATTGTGTCTCCTTGCAGAAGCGTAACCTTCTTTGTATCTGAGATCTCTGGGCTGGACTGGCAAAGCATACATTTGCAAAAAAGGAGGAACACATTTTGCTAATAGGTCATTAGTGGTAATAGTGATGTCATTCCCAATTCCCCTGATATTGTACTTATAACTCCTGGTGATGAGAGACACAGTACCTTATACTGGATGCTAATTCAGAGCATACAGAGTCTTCTGGAGACGCTTGCCCCAGGCCTGCAGAGTAATGTTACTTAGCTGGTACAATACTTGAGTCTTCAATAAGCCACTCTGCCATTTCACTACACCAGCTACCTCAGGACAGTGGGGAGGCTGGCAACATCACTGGATTTCATGAGCATGGGCTCATTGCTTCATTTCATTTGCTGTGAAGGGCAATCCTTGATCAGAAGCAATGTGTGGAGTATCAAGATGAAAGTTAAGTCATTTTCTTTTTTTTGACTTAAGAGAACATAAATTTGGAGGACAGACGTGCCAGAGTAAAAGTGTCAGTGGGGTTGGGTTTTCTCTGAAACCACTATGGAGGAGTCCTACCTTCCTTCTTCCAGTTCTTGTGGTTCTAGGCATTCCTCTGCTTAGGGCCACATCACCACAATTTCTGCATCCATCTTCACGTGGGCTTCTCTGCCTTTTCCATGTGGTCTTTTCTTTTTCTGTCTCTTTTCAAGAGAGCTAAGTTATTTATTTATTTTTTAATTCATGGGTAGTAGCGTTGTCAGCCGCACAGTGTTCAGGGGGGAAAAAATATCCACACATCCAGATTAGCTATCTGTTACAGTAAAAACTAAATATTGCCTTTCTATGATGGAAATAATTCACTGTAATCAACCTGCCACCAGGTGGCTGGATGAGCAGCCCTGTAAATTGTGCCATATCAGGGACTTGAGGTTGGTGGGTGAGGCTGACAGATTGGGACTCAGCTGTGGCCATAGACAGTCAACAGAAGTCCATGTTTCTGGGCCCATGCCTCACCTCCATCTCTGCCACCATGACCACTTTGTTCATGAGCCCGTTGGGTGATGACAGGATGGCTGGGGAAAGAGCTGACTGGTATCTATCCACTGGATTATTAAAATCCTCTCAAGCTTTGGTAAGCATTCATGTGGGACATAAATATATTCATGTCTTTTTGTCTGCTTTGAGAGACATAGTTGCATGTCTCTTACCCAAATATTCTTGTTACCAATTTTCCAGATGTGCTCCTTCCAAGTCCCTGACCACTGAATCACCCTTTTGGTCACGGTATGTGACTCAGTATGTAATCACATGTATGTCCATTTCTTCTTCCCAGTAAAGTGAATAACTAGGTCCTGTGCTCTATTCTCTGTCCACTGAAAGCATTTTCCCTCCACACTGCCTTTCAGGGACATCCTGTAAAGGGGTCGTAACACAGCAGCTGTCCACTTCCAAGTAGTCCCTGCATAGCATGCAGACCCATCTGGAAACCAGGCCTGAGTCTTCTCCTCCTCTGTTGACTGACTACGGGGAGCTCCCCATTGGGTCATAGGTGCTGGGTCTGGAAGAGAAGGCAGGAGTGAACAGAAATGGGCACTACAGATATTTGGACCACTTAATCTATTTACTTGTGCCTTCAGGGCCTGATCAGTCTTAATCACATATAAATCACTTCCATTAGACGATGCAGCACTGATGTACACGCTCCACCTTACGGCTTGATGCGTCAGACAATACCCAGTTCATGGTGAGCAGTCCAGGTCACGGGGTAACTCGGTGGCCCATGGTTCAGCATTCAGTCTTTACTAAAGCTCAGCAGCGGCCCAGGAGTTGTTTCTCAAAAGAAAAATAGCTATTTACTGAGAATAGTAGGCTTTTTCTAAAATCTTAAGGGCCTGGAATGGAGGGGCAATTGGAGGGGCCTGTCAAAGCATTAAAAAGCAGCCTTACCTCCATGACACTTCAAGCATCACTTGATCTGCTGGATCTCTTGGCCCAAGGTGGGAAGCTGATTGTCCAGCAGCCTGGGTCTGGTGTAAAGCCCCCTCTTGTTCTGTGCATGCACACTTAGTTGCTTCAGTCTCGTCTGACTCTGTGAAACTATGGACCTTAGCCCACCAGGCTCCTTTGTCCACGGGATTCTCCAGGTAAGAATACTGGAGTGGGTTGCCATGCCCTCCTCCAGGGCATCTTCCAGACCAGTGGATCAAACTCACATCTCTTATATCACCTGCACTGAGCTCCACTCAAAAATAGCGACTTCTCAAGTCATGTGGTAGTTGGAAAGAAATGACATCTTCAGGACAGGAATAAGGTACCTCTAAAACCCAAAGTCTTCCTAAGTGCTGTGCCTCTTATTGGTTGTAGAAAGGGCTGGATGTAGCCACTTATCCTTCACCTAAAAAGCTTATTGTGCATGGAATATACTACATGATTTCTACAAATTTCACTGAAATAGATGCATGGAATATACTACATGATTTCTACAAATTTCACTGAAATAGAATTCCTGAGTTTTTATCAGATTTATTTCCCATACTCTGACTAGCATATACCATACTAATAAGTGTAGAATAGTTTCCAGTTCTTTCTCACTAGGTCCAATCAGCACAATGACATCAATATAATGGACCAGTGTGGCATCTTGTGGATGGGAAATCTGATAAAGTTGTTGGTGAGCAGAATTATGACATAGAACCAGTGGGTTTATATACCTCTGGGAGAGGACAGTAAATGTGATTTGCTGGCTTTGCCAGCTGAAAGTAAACTGCTTCTGTTAGTCTTTAATAAAAGGTATTGAGAGAAAAACATTTTCTAGATAAATAGCTGCATAAATGGTAACAGAGATGTGTTCATTTGCTCACATAATAAAATCAATCTGTTACCACAGCTGCAATTGGAATCATCACCTGGTTAAGTCTATAGCAATCTCTGTCCTTTCTCCAAAACCACTTGTCTTCTGCACAGGCCAGTAGGTGAGATGAATGGGGTGTGATGGGAGGTCCCACTTATAGAATTTAAACACACAAAGATATTACAGATATTTATATATGAGTGTATATAAATATATGTGTATGTTGTTATTCAGTCTCTAATTTGTGACTGACTCTTTACAAATCAATGAAAGTGAAAATGAAAGTCGCTCAGTTGTGTCTGACTCTTTACAACCCCATGGAGTATGCAGCTCATGGACTTCTCCAGGCCAGAATACTGCAGTGGCTAGCCTCTCCCTTTTCCAGAGGATCTTCTCAACCCAAGGATGGAACCCAGGTCTCCCGCTTTGCAGGCATATTCTTTACCAGCTGAGCCACAAGGGAAGCCCAAGAATACTGGAGTAGGTAACCTATCCCTTCTCCTGTTGATTTTTCTGACCCAGAAATCCACCTGGGGTCTTCTGCTTTGCAGGTGGATTCTTTACCAACTGAGCTATAAGAGAAGCCCTTAGGACCCCGTGGGCTTGTTCAAATTCTGGTTCACTGAGTCGATGATGCTATCCAAAAATCTCATCCTCTGTCACCCCTTCTTCTCCTGCTCTCAATATTTCCCAGCATCAGGGTCTTTTCCAATGAGTTGGCTCTTTGCATCAGGTGGCCCAAATATTGAAGGTTTAGCTTCACCTTGAGCATCAGTCCTTCCAATGAATATTCAGGGTTGATTTCCTTTAGGATTGACTGGTTTGATCTCCTTGCTGTCCAAGGGACTATAAAAAATCTTTTCCAACACCACAGTTCAAAAGCATCAATTCTTTATCACTCAGTGTTCTTGATGGTCCAACTCTCACATTGGTACATGACTACTAGAAAAACCATAGTTTTGACTCTTACAGACCTTTGTCAGCAAAGAGATGTCTCTGTTTTTTAATACACTGTCTGGGTTTGTCATAGCTTTTTTTTTCAAAGAGCAAGTGTCTTTTAATTTTATGGCTGTAGTCACCATTTGCAGTGATTTTGGAGCCTAAGAAAGTAAAATCTGTCACTGTTTCCAATTTTTTCCCATCTATTTGTCATGAAGAGATGGGATCGGATGCTATGATCCTTATTTTTTCAATGTTGAGTTTTAAGCCAGCTTTTCACTCTCCTTGTTCACCTTTTCCAGAGGCTCTTTATTTCCTTTTCACTTTCTGCCATTAGAGTGGTATCATCTGCATATCTGAGGCCGTTGATATTTCTCTTGGCAATCTTGATTCCAGCTTGTGATTTATCCAGCCTGGCATTTTGCCTGATGTGCTCTGAATATAAGTTAAATAAGTGGGGTGACAATATATAACCTTGATGCACTCTTTTTTCAAATTTGAACTGGGCTATATGTATATGTATAATATATAAATGTGTATACTTGAATGTATTTATAAATTGACCAGCTAAATTATCTTATATTTTGTTAACAGAAAAAATAAATTATGCCAGTATAATTACAGAAAATGCTTGTTTATTTTATTCAAAATATCATTATGGTCCCCTTTCTATTTCTTTTGGTTACCTTACTGTGACTCTTAGCTTTGCTCCTTGAATAACTATGATTTCTCTTTCAATTTTTAAACATGTATGTCATAGTTTTCAAGTAATAATATATAAAGTATATGTAAATCATCTTTAAATAAATATGTAATATAAAATATATTTATATACTATAAAATAATACATTTATAACAAGGAAAGTATATATGTACCTGGAGAGAGAGAGAATCCATGTAACACACATATATATGTATGTCTGTGAACTTGCAGAAATATCTGAATATTTATAATTATATTTTTATTACCACACATGGCAGTTCTGAACTTGTCCACCTATCAAATCATTTTCTTTGTTTGCAAAAGCAGATGGATACTAACTCTTACTTGGTTCTGGGGTAGTTCTAAGTGAATCTATAGAACTTATTTCATACTGAGCCATGTCTTTAAATCAACATGATTCTATGCTGTTGGTTCATTGAGAAGAGAATTCACTGTGTGAGTTAAGATTTTCTTTTCGTAGGCATATAACTGAACCCTAGATTTGTGAGAAAAAATACGAGCTTACAGGTAGGGAAATCATCATATTATACAAACATTTAGGTCTCACTGTTTTCTCTTCTGCTTCTCATATTCACCTATCCACACTTTTCCAGTACACCTAACTGGAGTCTTTTCCTTTAATAAATAACAAATATGCTTTTTCTCATTATTCATTGCTCAGAAGTTCCTACTTTCTACCTAACCACTCGTATAGAGAACATGAACGCAACAATTTCTGATGCAAAACACAGTTATTCACACTTAAATATAAGAAAATGCAATAAATTTTTATTATAATATTTAGCAGTAATATATAAAACTCAGAAAACTGAATAAATATATGATTAGTATTATTTTCATTAATGTTACTCTATGTACTGTAAAATTATATATAGTAAATGATTATATAATATATAACTACTATATACATGTATATATACATCCCTCACCATGGAAATGCTGAAATATGCCAAATAAATGTAATGAAAATTAAACTGACCTAACATTCCAAGAGACAAAATTAATCACTGTATTCTATTTGTTATATTAATTGTAAACATTTTCCTGTGTTTTCATGTAGAATTTTTAGGCTAAATTTGTACATATGTGCGTGTATGCATTTATTTGTGAGTGATAGTTCTTTCTACTTCATACAAAGTGCCAGTGACCAGAAGTTTAGTGAGATTTCTCACCTGCTACCCCTCTATCTCCTCAGCTATTTCTTTTTCTGTTTACCTTAAGACATCTTTAAGTGCCTGGCCAGGTAGACAGTGATATATGTGGAGGAATTCTCTTTTTACGCACTGCAAAGTTTGCCCATATACTGTTTTCTCCTGGTCACCTTGCTGTCATTCACTACTACAGCTTCTTTCACTGCCAAAGGCACTGGCTGCATCCACTTGGCAGTGTTATCTATTTCCCATTCAACTTTTCATTGGCACAGTTCTCATTGAGTGGTTATTGAATTTCTCCAAATTTATTCTCTTTGAGGTAGATAAAAAATTAGTGGTCTTCTCATACCATATCACATACTGTGATTGGAACTAGAGCAGTGATATCTCTTCTCTAGTTTTAGCAATTACTTCCTAAAGGCAGCTATTTCTCTTCTTTTTATTTTTTCATATTTTATGTTATAGTATAGTTGATTAGGGCTTCCCAGGTAGGGCAAGTGGTAAAGAACATACCTGCCACTGCAAGAGACATAAGAAGCGTGGGTTAGATCCTTGGGTCCAGAAGATGCATGGGAGGAGGGCATGGCAGCCTAGTATTCTTGCAAGGAGAATGAATCCCATGGACAGAGGAGCCTGGCAGGCTATGGTCTCTAGGGTGGCAAAGAGTCAGACATGACTGAAGGGACTTAGCATGCACACATGCATAGTTGATTAACAATAGTTAACTGTTTCAGGTGTACAGTTAAGTGATTAATATATAGGAATCTACTCTATATATGAATCAATATGTATATAATGAATCTATTATTTTTCAAATTATTTTCCCATTTGGGTTAATAGGATAGAGAAGATGTGGCACATGTATACAATGGACTATTACTCAGCTATTAAAAAGTATGAAATAATGCCATTTGCCGCAACATGGATAGACCTACTATCATAATAAGTGAAGTAAGTCAAACAGGGTAAGACAAATATAATTTGGTATTGTTTATATGCAGGATGTAAAAGAAATGATACAAATGAATTCATTTACAAAATAGAAGTGGACTTACAGACTTAGAGAATGAATTTATGGTTACCAGGAAGGAAGAGTGGAGAGGAGGGATAGATTGGGAGTTTGAGATGGACAATACACGTTGTTACATTTAAAACAGATAACAAGGACTTACCTGGTGGTCCAGTGGTTTAAAATCGACGTGCCAATGCAGGGTTCAATCCTGGCTTGGGGAAGATCCCATATGCCGTGGTACAACTAAGCCCAGAGCCACAACGACTGAGCCCATGTGCTGCAACTACTGGAGCCAGGGTGCTGCAGCTGCTGAGGCCAAGCACCTAGAGCCTGTGTTCCTCAACAGAGAAACCGGTGCAATGAGAAGCCTGTGTACCACAATGAAGAGTAGTCCCTGCTTGCCAGAACTAGGGAGAGTCCGCACATAACAATGACGACATAGCCAAAATTTAATTGATTAAGAAGATAGATAACCAACAAGGAGTTACTGTAGGCACCTCTTTCTATCTATTCCCCCCCATTGCCACCATGAGCTGATTTTGGAGATCTGTGACTTGCCATGTTCTCCATTTATTTTGTCCCAGTGTCATGGACACAATCTCCTCTGCTTCATCAAAACCCTCAATGTATTCCCATCATTAAAATGAGTTTGGAGGGTCCAAATACCTGCCAATCTGTGAAGATATGCCTGAATCCCATTGGTGGTCCAGGGGTAGGTCTATCTGGAACATACATAAGATTGCAGCATCGAAGTCAATCTCTTTTCTCAAGGATCTTTCAGAAAAACTCACTTTTTGTAATATTTTAACCATTTGTGACTTGGTCGTTAATTTGTGTTAGCATTATTTTGCCTTATTTTAGCATTATTTTAACTTTGTAAGTAGTAAAATCTATTGATATGCTTTGAGGCATCTTTTATTTCATACTAAAACATTACACTCCTAATTTGAGGCTTATTAGATACTTACCTTTTCTTTTATATTTTATGGCTTTTTATTTATTTATTTCATTCATCTTCCATTTGATGTCTGCTGAAATGGAATTACAGCTTAATACTCTTTCTAAATGTTAAACCTGGCATGGCAAAACCTTCTAAAGGTACTATGATGGCATAAGTATAAATGTGATGACATAAGTATAAATATTATAAGTATTAGTGAGTCATAAGTTCCCAAGTGAACCTTAAACCTATAGGGGAGAACACATGTAAAATACAAACTTACAAAAAATATTAAGTAATGCCCAATGTGATCATTTTTGCTATTACTACTTTTAATACAGTAAATCCCCTACATATGAACCAATTCTATTCCAAGAACATGCTCCTAAGTCCAATTTGTTATTAAATTTAATGAAATTAGCCTAGGTACCTAACTAATGCAATCAGTTCTATAGTACTGTACTGTATTAGGTATATAATAATTTTCATACAACTAATACATAAAAACAAACACCCAAAATAAAGAGAACATTTCTAATCTTACAATACCTTGAAAAGCAGAGCAGTACAGTACAACGGCTGGCATATAGGAGTTGGCATTGAGTGAACTCTTCAGTTCTTCAGATACCTCTTTTTCCTCTTGTCTTTCTTCATCCCTTCCCTGTGCCTCCAATTCTATCCGATCTTTATTAGTAAGCTCCTTGTGTTGCACAGAAAAGAGTTCATTGTTATAAGAATGAATGACCTCTACCAGCTTTTCACCTCACTCCACTCTTTCAATTATTCTCACTTTTGTTTTCATTGTTATCACTTAGTGCTTCTTAGCAACACCAGCTGTGTTACTGCTTTTATGCTTGATTCCAGACATCTTGGGGTTAAAATAAAGATACTGCATGACTGTACTCTGTACAGTATTGTAAAGTACACAAAAGCACAACCACTTGTAAAGGATGCACACATGTGATAATGTATGCCAGATATGGGAACTAACATGTGATTGGACATGCAAATACACACTATCATCTTTGAAAGTTTGTAACTTGAAGGTTCATATGTAGGGGACTTACTTTGTTTAATGTTTGACAAGTGCTTTCTGTGAGCCTCACACAAGGAAGACCCATAATCAACTTTACTAATTAATATAAGAGCTAGGAAAGAGATGTCTCAAAGAAGTATCTGAATGACTGCCACAAGTGTGGTCTCACGGGAATGATGAAAACAGAAGCCAAATTAAATTGAGTGGAAGAGTGAGTAGGAAATAAGCAATAGAAGCAGAAAGTGCTACCAAAACTTCATAAAAATATGTTGTTGAATAAATGAGAGGAAAATATGAACTGGGGAGAACAGAGTCAAGAGAGTGTCTGTTTCTAAGAAGAGAAATAATTTTAATATGCAACAAACATTGGAAAGTAGGGTTCAAGTATAAAAAGACAAATGTGTACCCAAAGGCTGTGAGAGAAAATCTGTAACTAGATAGCTGGGAGGAAGAAGGGGATTGATAAAGGCTGACTCAAAGGAATTGGCTGCAGAGTCAATGGCAGGGTCAAAGGAATTGGCTACTCTAGAAAACTAGAGTAATTCATACATTAGACCTATAGGAGAAGCCTTGGTAAATACATGCTGATTAATTACTTGGTATTAACTTGAGCACCTTTTGACCAGATCCCTTTAACCTGCATCTGGGGTCACTTGGTAAAGGAGTTTGGAAGAAACACAAGAAGGTTAAGAGTAGTGATTGAGGAGAATCAGTGAGTAGATTGACCAAGGAAATTGAACTATGCTGGCCAAAATGGGGGAGCTAATTGTGGGTAGTGACTAACCAGGAGTTACTAGACCTGCAGTTCCTCTGGGCAATGTGTTTGCTTTGGGTTTGACTCTGTTACCCTGGAAAAGCATAAGCAGGACATGATTTCAACCAAGGTTGGAATTCTATAGGACAAATGGAATGAAATAGTTGAGAAGTTGAGAATTTTGTCAAGAGAATCTCAATAATGGTGTTAAGGGGTGTGGGCAGTAGGTAGGAGAATGTAGCTTGGCCCCTGAAATGGCTTTTAACATTCTTATCCTTAAATATACAAATCATAATTTATGGAAAAAATGATTTATCCAAAAAAGGAGTTGGCCATTTGAAATAATTAAAGCCACAGGAGAACGGCAAAGATAATCTAGTTAAGGTTATATATGTATAAATAAATTCAACCAAAATGTCAGAAAATCTCTGGAGAACTTGGGAGAAGGTGTCCCTGCTCTTTAAGAGAGTCTATAGCTAGTTAATACTGGTGTGATGATTGTTCATCCTTTATATATGCTCTAACCTTTTCTTTGAGAGATGCTTGAAATAGAGAGCAGTGAATATAGTACTTTAATTAAGCCATCTCTTCTTTACAGCTCTGATCTTATGTTCTAATATATTCTGTGGAGAATTAGTCATACTACAAAAATGTTTAGAATCTTCTTTTATTCTGCATTTTTAAAATATATGTTTATATGGAGGACTAATTGATCTCTATGCCATGGCAGAAAATTCTGTTTATAAAATTTATCAAATTTGTATCAAAAATCTTGAAAATAAGTTGGTGTTTAAAAAAAGTACTAGGAAGATTGACTAACCAGATTCATTAAAGTGAAGTTTGTGTGTGTACATGAATAGGGATATGATTATATATGTGAATTCGCACAGATTCTTGATTAGCAATGCACAAGTTCAGTACTAAAGTCAGTATCTTGGTTGTGGGTTAAATAGCTGGAAACACCCCATATTTAAAGCTTAAAACAACAACATGGAATGATGGTCATGTGAACAAAGAAACTGCTGTTGTTGTTCAGTCCTGAAGTCATGTTTGATTCTTTTTTTGTTTTAATTGTTTTTGCCATACAATGTCATGATATCGCCATGGGTTTACATATGCTTCCCCTCCAGAACCCCCCTCCCTCCTCCCTCCCCCCCGGGAAATCTCGCTGCACCAGCCCCGAGCATCAATCCTGGGCTGGCGATTGATTAGACATATGATAATTAACTTGTTTCAATGTCCTTCTCCCATATCATCCCACCCTTACCCTCATCCCCAAAGTCCACGAGTCTATTCTATACATTGTTTACAACCTCGTGGGCTGTAGCATGCCAGGCTCCACTGTGCTCCACTATCTCCCGGAGTTTTCTCAAATTCACGTCTTTTGAATCAGTGATATTATCTAACCATCTCATCCTCTGCCCACTCCCTTTTCCTTCTGCCTTCCAGTGTTTCCCAGCATCAGGGTCTTTTCCAGTGAGCTGGCTCTTCACATCAGGTGGACAAAAGATTGGAGTTTTGACTTCAGCAGTTGAGTTGGTTCATTAGTTTATTGACTATGCCAAAGCCTTTGACTGTGTGGATCACAATAAACTGTGGAAAATTCTGAAAGAGATGGAAATACCAGACCACTTGACCTTCCTCTTGAGAAATCTGTATACAGGTCAGAAAGCAACAGTTAAAACTGGACATGGAACAAAAGATTGGTTCCAAATAGGAAAAGGAGTACGTCAACGCTGTGTATTGTTACCTTGCTTATTTAAGTTGTATGCAGAGGACATCATGAGAAACGCTGGACTGGAAGAAGCACAAGCTGGAATCAAGATTGCTGGGAGAAATATCAATTATCTCAGATATTCAGATGACACCACCCTTATGTCAGAAAGTGAAGAAGAACTAAAGAGCCTCTTGATGAAAGTGATAGAGGACAGTGAAAAAGTTGGCCTAAAGCTCAACATTTAAAGCTCAACTAAGACTACGGAATCCAATCCCATCACTTCATGGCAGATAGATGGGGGAACAGTGGAAACAATGGCTGACTTTATTTTTCTGGGCTCCAAAATTACTGCAGATGGTGATTACAACCATGCAATTAAAAAACGCTTACACCTTGGAAGGAAAGTTCTGACCAACCTAGACAGTATATTAAAAAGCAGAGATGTTACTTTGCTAACAAAGGTCTGTCTAGTCAAGGCTATGGTTTTTCCAGTGGTCATGTAAGGATATGAGAGTTGGACGGTAAAGAAAGCTGAGCACCAAAGAATTGATACTTCTGAACTGTGGTGTTGGAGAAGACTCTTGAGAGTCCCTTGGACTGCAAGGAGATCCAACCAGTCCATCCTAAAGGAGATCAGTCCTGGGTGTTCATTGGAAGGACTGATGTTCAAGCTGAAACTCCAGTGCTTTGGCCACCTGATGCGAAGAGCTGACTTATTTGAGAAGACCCTGATGCTGGGAAAGATGGAGGGCAGGAAAAGAAGGGGATGACAGAGGATGAAATGGCTGGATGGCATCACCGACTTGATGGACATGGGTTTGGGTGGACTCAGGAAGTTGGTGATGGACAGGGAGGCCTGGTGCGCTACAGTTCTTGGGGTCGCAAAAAGTCAGACACGACTGAGAGACTGAACTGAATAGTTGGTTCAAGTACTTTAAACTTCTAGCTTTGCAAGAATGCTACTCACTGATTTTTCTTGTTTTTAATGACAGGGAATTAAAAAAAATTGTCACTCTTGCTTTGTCAGGTGTGATGGAAATAGTCGTGAGGCAGAGAATTCAGCCTGGTTAAGTGCTATCTAATTACTGTTTGTAATTTCAACCACTATCCAGAAAGTGTTACCTTAATCATGTTCATTTTAACAATGATAAAAATACATTTCTTATGCTATGAAAATGTAACCTTTTTTTCTATCAGCAATTTTGAATAGTACTGTTTATTGCATATGATAGATAAAGATAGAAAATTTGCTGAAAGACAAGATTTACAAACCTTTTTTGATTGGATAATACTGACCCATATAAATAAATACAGAACAAGTTGTAAAATAATGTTGATATTAGGTTTTACTTGAATTAAGATATTTTATTTTATAGTGCTTCAAAAATAAGTCAATTCAGACAACATGATTATGGAAGGAGGGCAACTTTTTTACAAAGACAAACAAAACTGTGCTTGCCTGATGCCTAGGGGGAAAAGTCAACTTCCCATATCCTAGTAAACAACAAAATAATTCAAGTTAAAGCAAAAAGTAGTGCCAATAAAAAATAAACAAAAATGTATTGTGCAATGGGAACTTTGTAGGATTTTTAGGAGCTATAAAACAGGCTGGATGGAACAAGTGAAACACCTCACCAGTCTGGTTCACAACCGAAAGAAAAAAAACTAAAACCAACTGTCAACAGTAAGGGAAAATGTCACCAAATGTCAGAACTAGAACTCCTACAAAATAAAGCAGAACATTTTCCTAGAGATAAAGACTGCTGTGCAAACCTGTTGGAACTCTATAAATAAGATTCATGAAAAAGGAACACCTCAATAGGCTAGTATGTCAACATTAGTAAACACCATCAAATAGAACATTAGAGAAGGAATGGAAAAAGGAAAAATAGTGGGACTATTTCCATTTTCTAGGCTTGGCAGCAATATGTTTGTGTGGGCTCTAGAAGGTGGGAGTGAGGAAGAAGAAAAACAGCATTAGGAAAATAAGTAGGTGCATAGAATAGGAAAAGAAGCATTTATCTGTAGATATTGGAATTTTTTTTTAAGATGAGCAACTGTGAATAATAGCTGCCATATATTGAGCTTGGTTATATGACAGCAACTCTGCTCACCATTTATAAGATTATTTCATTTTATCCTCAGAATAATTTTTTAAGTGTGTTACTATTCTCTTTAAGAAATTATAAGACTGGATCAAAAAAAAAAACATATATCAATTGACCAGTGTCATATAGGGACCAAGAACCTGAAATAACAGTCCAACCAGCAAACACACAATATTTTAAAATGTAATATATTCACTTGTTCTCTTGTACTGTCATTCTTCTGCTCATCTAATTTATTTTGGTAGCAAAATTGTGAATTTTTACTCAGAGAATTAAAAAAAAATCACTGTATATCACAAAATATACAATATGTAAATGGTGACTTTTTTATATAGAAAGTATATTACCATATTAAATACTCAACACATAAATCCACATTGCAATTGTGAAAATATGAGTGTGATACTGGGTTTCTTTTCAGGTAATAAACTGTGTAAGGTGAAAAGTTACCAATTGGGTAATTTGACCTGAGTAGAAACTTATTTTTGTCCCTATAGAATGCCTGATGATTAAATCACAAGTATTTGACCTCTGGGTGAGATTGTATATTAATCAGTGAAGTCTTAGAAAATAGTTTTCAGACTTTAGGGTTTTGTTTTAGCTCTGCTGCAGCTGAGCTATTATTCTCATTATAATTAGTCAGAGGTTTAATTGCTTGAGGCTTCTTCATTACGGAGCAATGTCGTCGGCACTCAGGGTGATGATTGCTTCTTGATTAATGGTGTTAGAAAGGGCTGCATCCAAATTATCTAAATCAGTAGATATAACACATTATCCATTTTATTTTCTGATTCACATGGATCATATTTACAACATAGTCTCATGGGTGACACCACTCATTATACAGAACAATTCTAAAATGTTGGAGAAGTAGGAGGACATATTACCCTAAGGTAGTGTTTCTCAAATCAGGCTGTTCATCTTAGTCACTTAGAAAATGAAAGAGTTAGTTGCTCAGCTGTGTCCTACTCTTTGAAACCCTGGACTGTAGCCTCTGTCCATGAGATTAACCAGGCAAGGATACTGAATTGGGTTGCCTTTCCTTTCTTCAGAGGATCATCCCAACCCAGGGATTGAACCCAGATCTCCCACATTACCAGCAGATTCTTAAACATCTGAGCCATGAAATCCGTAAAAATACAGTTATCAGATGTACATCCCTACAATTCTGATTAAACATAGCTGATAAGGGCCTGGACATATAATAAGTTTGTAGAACTCTACTTGCTTTGGAAGCATAAATGGTTTTTTTTTTTTGTTATCTGAAAAAATCATTTATTTTCCAGTGATGTTTATTTACTGACGTTTATGTACTTACTTCTGCCATTCCACTCTTTGGGAGTCTTCAGTTCAGTTGCTCAGTCATGTCTGACTCTTTGCGACCCCACAGACTGCAGCACACCAGGCCTCCCTGTCCATCACCAACTTCCAGAGTTTACCCAAACTTATGTCCATTGAGTCAGTGATGCTTGGGCGTCTTAACTCCTTTTTAATTTATAATCTTTTTTTTTAAAATTTTATTTATTTATTTTTTATTTTATTTTATCTTCTATCTTTTTTTTTTTTTATTGTTTTTGCCATACACTGTCATGATATCATCATGGGTTTACATATGCTTCCCCTCCGGGTCCCCCCTCCCTCCTCCCTCCCCCCCGGGAAATCTCGCTGCACCAGTCCCGAGCATCAGTCCTGGGCTGGCGATTGATTAGACACATGACAATTAACATGCTTCAGTGCCCTTCTCCCATATCATCCCACCCTTACCCTCATCCACAAACTCCACAAGTCTATTCTATACATCTGCGTTCCTTTTGTTGTCTCCCATGTTGGGTTCTCATTACTGACTTTCTAAATTCCATATATATGTGTTAATATACTGTATTGTTGTTTTTGCTTCTGGCTTACTTCACTCTGGATAATAGGCTCCAGTTTCGTCCATCTGAGTAGAATTGCTTCAAATGAATTTTTTTTTAATGCTGAGTAATATTCCATTGTGTACATATACCACAGCTTTCTT
The DNA here is from genome assembly GCA_007570785.1 of Antilocapra americana. NCBI lineage: Eukaryota > Metazoa > Chordata > Mammalia > Artiodactyla > Antilocapridae > Antilocapra > Antilocapra americana. The sequence goes on from ML663006.1 coordinate 21,328,260, forward strand.
ATCCATTCGTCAGTTGATGGGCATCTAGGTTGCTTCCATGTCCTGGCTATTGTAAACAATGCAGCGATGAACATTGGGGTGCACGTGGCTCTTTCAATTCTGGTTTCCTCGGTGTATATGCCCAGCAGTGGGATTGCCGGGTCATATGGCAGGTCTATTTGCAGCTTTTTAAGGAACCTCCACACTGTTTTCCATAGTGGCTGTACTAGTTTGCATTCCCACCAACAGTGTAAGAGGGTTCCCTTTTCTCCACATCCTCTCCAGCATTTATTGCTTGTAGACTTTTGGATGGCAGCCATTCTGACTGGTGTAAAGTGGTACCTCATTGTGGTTTTGATTTGCATTTCTCTGATAATGAGTGATGTTGAGCATCTTTTCATGTGTTTGTTAGCCATTTTTATATCTTCTTTGGAGAAATGTCTGTTAAGTTCTTTGGCCCACTTTTTAATTGGGTTGTTTATTTTTCTAGAATGGAGCTGCAGGAGTTGTTTGTAAATTTTTGAGATTAATTGTTTGTCTGTTGCTTCATTGGCTATTATTTTCTCCCATTCTGAAGGCTGTCTTTTCACCTTGCTTATAGTTTCCTTTGTTGTGCAAAAGCTTTTAATTTTAATTAGGTCCCATTTGTTTATTCGTGTTTTTATTTCCAATATTCTGGGAGGTGGGTCATGGAGTATCCCGCTTTGGATTATAGCAGAGAGTGTTTTGCCTATGTTATCCTCTAGGAGTTTTATAGTTTCTGGTCTTATGCTTAGATCTTTAATCCATTTTGAGTTTATCTTTGTGTATGGTGTTAGAAAGTGATCTAGTTTCATTCTTTTACAAGTGGCTGTCCAGTTTTCCCAGCACCACTTGTTAAAGAGGTTGTCTTTTCTCCATTGTATATTCTTGCCTCCTTTGTCAAAGATAAGGTGTCCATAGATGCCTGGATTTATCTCTGGGCTTTCTATTCTGTTCCATTGATCTATGTTTCTGTCTTTGTGCCAGTACCATACTGTCTTAATGACTGTGGATTTGTAGTATAGCCTAAAGTCAGGTAGGTTGATTCCGCCAGTTGCATTCTTCTTTCTCAAGATTGCTTTGGCTATACGAGGTTTTTTGTATTTCCATACAAATTGAGAAATTATTTGTTCTAATTCTTTGAAGAAGATCTCTGGTAGCTTGATAGGAATTGCATTGAATCTATAGATTGCTTTAGGTAGTATACTCATTTTCACTATATTGATTCTTCCAATCCATGAGCACGGTACATTTCTCCATCTGTTTGTGTCCTCCTTGATTTCTTTCATCAGTGTTCTATAGTTTTCTATATACAAGTCTTTTGATTCTTTAGGTAGAAATACTCCTAAGTATTTTATTCTTTTTGTTTCGATGGTGAATGGGATTGTTTCCTTAATTTCTCTTTCTGATTTCTCACTGTTAGTGTATAGGAATGCCAGGGATTTCTGTGTGTTGATTTTGTATCCTGAAACTTTGCTATATTCACTGATTAGCTCTAGTAATTTTCTCGTAGTGTCTTTAGGGTTTTCAATATAGAGGATCATGTCATCTGCAAACAGAGAGAGTTTTACTTCTTCTTTTCCAATCTGGATTCCTTTGATTTCTTTATCTGCTCTGATTGCTGTGGCCAAAACTTCCAAAACTATGTTGAATAGTAGTGGTGAGAGTGGGCACCCTTGTCTTGTCCCTGATTTCAGGGGGAATGCTTCCAGTTTTTCACCATTGAGGATAATGTTTGCTGTGGGTTTGTCATATATAGCTTTTATTATGTTGAGGTATGTTCCTTCTAGTCCTGCTTTTTGGAGGGTTTTTATCATAAATGGATGTTGAATTTTGTCAAAGGCTTTCTCTGCATCTATTGAGATAATCATGTGATTTTTATTTTTTAATTTGTTAATGTGGTGTATTACATTGATCGATTTATGAATATTGAAGAATCCTTGCATCCCTGGGATAAAGCCTATTGATCATGATGTATGATCTTTTTGATGTGTTGTTGGATTCTATTTGCTAGAATTTTGTTGAGGATTTTTGCGTCTAAGTTCATCAGTGATATTGGCCTGTAGTTTTCTTTTTTTGTGGCATCTTTGCCGGGTTTTGGAATTAGGGTGATGGAGGCCTCATAGAATGAGTTTGGAAGTTTACCTTCGTCTGCAATTTTCTGGAAGAGTTTGAGTAGAATAGGTGTTAGCTCTTCTCTAAATTTTTGGTAGAATTCAGCTGTGAAGCCATCTGGTCCTGGGCTTTTGTTTTTTGGAAGATTTCTGATTACGGTTTCAATTTCCGTGCTTGTGATGGGTCTATTAATATTATCTATCTCTTCCTGGTTTAGTCTTGGAAAGTTGTACTTTTCTAGGAATTTGTCCATTTCATCCAAATTGTCCAGTTTATTTGCATATAGTTGCTGATAATAGTCTCTTATGATCCTTTGTATTTCTGTGTTTTCTGTTGTGATCTCTCCGTTTTCATTTCTAATTCTGTTGATTTGGTTCTTCTCCCTTTGTTTCTTGATGAGTCTGGCTAACGGTTTGTCAATTTTATTTATCTTCTCAAAGAACCAGCTTTTGGCTTGGTTGATTTTTGCTATGGTCACTTTTGATTCCTTTGCATTAATTTCTGCCCTGATCTTTAGGATTTCTTTCCTTCTACTAGACCTGGGCTTCTGCATCTCTTCCCTTTCTAGTTGCTTTAGGTGTATAGTAAGGTCATTTATTTGATTTTTCTCTTGTTTCCTGAGGTGAGCTTGTATTGCTATGAACTTTCCCCTTAGCATTGCTTTCACAGTGTCCCATAGGTTTTGAGCTGTTGTGTTTTCATTTTCATTCGTTTCCATGCATAACTGAATTTCATTTTTAATTTCTTCTGCGATTTGTTGGTTATTCAGCAGTGTGTTGTTGAGCCTCCATATGTTGGAAGTTTTGAGAGGTTTTCTCCTGTAGTTGATATCTAATCTCACTGCATTGTGGTCAGAAAAGATGCTTGGGATGATTTCAATATTTTTGAATTTATCAAGGTTAGATTTATGGCCCAGGATGTGATCTATCCTGGAGAAGGTCCCGTGTGCACTTGAGAAAAAGGTGAAATTCCTTGTTTTGGGGTGGAATGACCTATAGATATCAATTAGGTCTAGTTGGTCTATTGTTTCATTTAAAGTTTGAATTTCCTTGTTACTTTTCTGTCTAGTTGATCTATCCATTGGTGTGAGTGGTGTATTAAAGTCTCCTGCTATTATTGTGTTGTTGTTGATTTCCCCTTTCATATTTGTTAGCATTTGCCTTACATATTGTGGAGCTCCTATGTTAGGTGCATAAATATTTATAATTGTTATTTCTTCTTCCTCGATTGATCCTTTGATCATTATGTAATGTCCATCTTTATCTCTTTTCACTGCCTTTATTTTAAAGTCTACTTTATCATATATGAGTATTGCCACTCCTGCTTTCTTTTGGTCTTTATTTGCATGGAATATCTTTTTCCAGCCTTTAACTTTCAGTCTATATGTGTCCCTAGGTTTGAGGTGGGTCTCTTGTAGACAACATATATAGGGGTCTTGTTTCTGTATCCAATCGGCCAATCTTTGTCTTTTGGTTGGGGCATTCAGCCCGTTTACATTTAAGGTAATTATTGATAAGTATGATCCCGCTGCCATTTATTTTATTGTTTTGGGCTCCAGATTATCTATCCCATCGGTGTTTCCTATCTAGGAAAGATCCTTTAGCATTCGTTGGAGGGCTGGTTTGGTGTTGCTGAATTCTCTCAGTTTCTGCTTGTCTGAGAAAATTTTGAATTCTCCTTCAAATTTGAATGAGATCCTTGCTGGGTAGAGTAGTCGGGGTTGTAGATTGTTTTCTTCCATGATTTTAAGTATGTTTTGCCATTCCCTTCTGGCCTGAAGCGTTTCTGTTGAGAGATCAGCTGTTATCCTTATGGGATTCCCCTTGTGGGTTATCTTTTGCTTCTCCCTTGCTGCTTTTAATATTTGGTCTTTGTATTTGATATTTGCCAATTTGATTAATATGTGTCATGGGGTGTCCCGCTTGGGGTTCATTCTATTTGGGATTCTCTGTGTTTCTTGGACCTGAGTGGCTATTTGCTTCCCCAATTTAGGGAAGTTTTCTACAATTATCTCTTCAAGAATTTTCTGATGGTCTTTCTTTTTGTCTTCTTCTTCTGGGACTCCTATGATTCGAATATTGGTGCGTTTAATATTGTCCCAGAGGTCTCTAAGGTTGTCTTCATTTCTTTTAATTCTTTTTTCATTTTTCCTTTCTGTTTCATTTATTTCTGTCATTCTGTCTTCTACCTCACTTATTCTGTCTTCTATCTCTGTTATTCTACTGTTGGTTCCCTCCAGAGTGTTTTTGATCTCATTTATTGCATTATTCATTGTATTTTGTCTCTTTTTCATTTCTTCTAAGTCTTTGTTAAAGCTTACCTGCATCTTCTCAATCCTTGCCTGCAGGTTATTGAGCTGTAACTCCAACTTATTTTCCAGGTTTTGGATCATTTTCACTATCATTATTCGGAATTCTTTGTCAGGTAGACTTCCTATCTCTTCGTCTTTTGTTTGGTCTAGGGGGTATTTATCCTGTTCCTTTACTTGCTGGGTATTTCTCTGCCTTTTCATCTTGTTTATCTTGCTGTGTTGTCCCTTTATTGTGGGGATTCCTCTCTATGGGAGGGGTTGGATGCGTGGTTTGTCGAAGTTTCCTGGGTGGAAAGGCTTGTGTAGTTTTCTGGTGGGTGAGTCTAGGTTTCCTCACTGTTACTCCTCACGTCGGCACTGGGTCGCCTCTCCAGATGCCCAATGTCCTCTGCCAGCATTCAGTTCCTGTTTTTTGGAGTTTGCTCGGC